>OZ026524.1:8761299-8911299 GCA_964019695.1 Loripinus fragilis
GATCAATCACGAAACCCTTTACTTTTAAATATTGTCCTTGGCTTCCACCCACCTTTTGAGCCAATCACTGCCCTTTTTACATTTACTGTGGCCGGAAATGTACACAAAAAATGATGCCTGAAATGGAACACCAAAGATCCTTGCGACCAGGTAATTAGAGAATACAAGGTTAGTGCCTTGTCGTTCATTGCTAAATTTGACTTTGATAGTCACATGTCGTTGGAAAACGACACATGATTTTAGCATGCTGATGGCGAAATCGATGTTTTCGTAAATACAATTTAACAAAATAATTATATGGGTATAGAATCGGGAAAACTCGGGCCGATTATAGTGCATGCGCGGATCCAGAAAGTTTTGTCAGCGGGGATCCAACTTTGACAACGTTGTTTTGTTACTGTTGTTGTTGTTGTTGTTGTTGTTGTTGTTGTTGTTGTTGTTGTTGTTGTTGTTTTGTTGTTGTTTGTTTTTTGTTAGTTGACAAATATCACTTAAAGCTGGTCGGCTACCTGCGCCAACAAATTTAAACCTATGATGACCCAACATTGAATGTTGTCTTGGCAGCTTTGTGATTTTTTCAGGGGATCCGACTGTCACCAGTATTGCTAAGAATCCTTATATAGCTTCAAGTGTTATTTTTCATGGGGATCCAGGGACCCCCTGCACCCCCACCTCCGGATCCACGCATGTATTGTGTCCGATGTGCAAATGATTCAGCTCACCATCCCACAAGATAGTTCTCAGAAGATGTTTAAATTCGTGGAGGGAGTTCTGCATGCTAATATGATATTTATATTTAGCAGTCCGACAGCAGGTGAAAACAGCAAGAAACCAACACACCTGCGTGTATATGTCATTTGTGGACATCGCTTGTCTTCAGAAATTCAGTGGTGGTGATTTGAAATTGGATCGTTTTAAGTGTAAGATTTTTATTATATTTTGTATATTATTTTGTCGATACATGAAGTCTGTTTTCAAGCGGAAAACCCGAGAAATCGTCCAAGATTACCCAGCAGGCACTTAACTTTAAAACGACATCGTATCGATAGCCATGTGACGTCACGACGTCGCATGGACGGTGATACGACGTTGACTTTGATGCCATGTGCCTGCTGAGTATAGTGCATATACTCAACGTACACGTAGCTCAGATACGGGTGTACCGGATTAAAGATACTCTACAAAATGCATGTGCGGATCCAGAGGGGGGCGCAGGTGGTCCGGGCCCCCCCTGAAAAATCACAAAAAGGGGTACATGCATTAAGGGGCTATTTTGGCCCCCTCTAGAGCCAAAAACTGAAAATTGCTTTTCACCAGTCTCTTTTTATTGGTTTATTAGAAGAATAACTGAAGTGTAAAATTTCGGCATTTATTTAAATTTTATCGTTGCTATGGTAACAAAAATGGCCGCCAAAATAGGCTTCAAACAGAGAAATTACTTATTGATCAAATTTTAAGGCTTTTGGAGACCATTTTTTAAGAATTAGATATCGGCACAGCTAAATACCAAATACCATTTTAATATGTTGTGTGTCATGGTAATTCTCATCTTCTGCTAAAATATCTTTTTGGTATTTGCTTGTGCTCTATCTTAATTTCTCTGACAAACCTCTCAATTTCGCTCCAAAGTGGTCATTTTCCTATTCTTAGCCTATTTTGGTGGCCGTTTTTGTTACCATAGCAACGGTAAAAGTCTTAAGGGGTTTTAAGCAATACTTATTTGGATCGCCAGAAAATGACAAAGCTACCAAGCTAGCATTCAATGTTGGGCCATCATCGGCCCGCCATCGAAACGCCATTTAAATGGCGTTTTGCTGGCGTGCCGATAATGGCCCACTTTTAGTGGTATTTGTATCTTCACCAAAAAACACACAAAACAACTTTGTCAGAGTTGGACTCCCTCTGGCAAAACTTTCTTGATCCGCGCATGAAATAGTCATTTAAAAAAGGTGCCCCCTTTTCTATGACATTCTGACCCAACTTCCAATTTATGACATCAATAATACTATGATTTGACAGTGAAGATTGCAATGTTACTTGGTACAGTATAATCTGTCTTATGCGGTCCCTTAAAAAGAAGACCAAAATTTGTTTTCAATACCGATTATTGCGCATATCGAAAGTATTGCAGAATGCTCCAAGAGAGTATTCTGCAATACTTTCGACCTTCGTGAAGCGATACATTAGTTTTGTCTATATGTGAGTGTGTTTTACACAGGTTTTACTGTATAACCCAATAGTGCAAGCTCTTTTTTCAAAAATGCTTTCGCTGCTATGACAGTGGAGACTGCTTTCGCGGATCCAGAAAATTTTTTCAGAGGGAGTCCAATTTTTTTTTCTTTTTTTTTTAGATAATGAGTGGATCCAAATACCACTAAAATCTGGCCATCATCGGCCCACCAGCGAAACGCCATTTAAATGGCGTTTTGCCGGCGTGCCGATGATGGCCCGAATTTAGTGGTAATTGGATCCACTCATTAAATGGCGTTTCGCTGGCGGGCCGATGATGGACCGACATTGAATGCTGGCTTGGTACATGTAGCTTTGTGATTTTTCAGGGGATCCGGACCAGTATTGCTAAGAAACCCTATACTTTATTCTATTTTTCAGGGGGGGGGGGGCCTCCCCCCCCCCTCCCCCCCCCCCTCTGGATCCGCACATTACTGCACTGTAGCCTTTCTTGCTGTTGCAATGTTACCCCTGTTATACTGCGATATTTATAGACATTCTATTTATAGCACATAACGTCGTTCCGACGTTACGTTGCTAACGTTATTATTATTATACATGTTAAGCGTAATGGCTGATTAAATCTACAATCATGCTACTTGTTTATTAGTTATACGACGACACAACATTTGGCGACGACGGAAAACGGCTTAGTTTACTAGGACAAATGCGAATACATTACTGCAAATAACCATTTTTTTTTCACGATGGCAGAAGGTGGAAGAAATTTGCGAATAAACCCGTTTACCGTGGATGAGGACCACATAGCAACGGGCGAAAAATGGGATGAATGGCTAGAGGAACTTGAACGGGAGATGAGATTTTTCCGTATCAGCGATGCAGCTGACAAGAAAGACGCCATGCTTATCTACGGCGGTGTAGATATAAGACGTTTGGAGAAGAGCTTGCAAGATCCTGGCGATGGCGATTCGTACACCAAATTAAAAGGGAAGTTAACTGATTATTTCTCACCTAAGAAGAATATACATTATTCCAGATATTTATTTCTTAAAATGAGACCGCATATTGGCGAAAGTACAATAGCATATGCAGCACGCTTACGAGAGAAAGCAGTAAACTGCGAGTTTCACGACCGTGACGAGCGAATATTAGAGCATATTATACAGACATCAGATAATTCTGAGTTAATTCGTAAAGTTTTGCATAAGAAATGGACACTGCAACAAACATTGGCAGAAATGCAAGTACTTGAAGATACGTCCATGCAAGTGGAAGCTATGGGACATCAAAATAATACCAACGTATCAAAGATAAACAGAAAGAGAACAGACAAACGCCAATACCCAGCGGCTGAGCAAAACAACACAAGGGCAAAATCCTGCAGATATTGTGGTAGAGCACACCCAATGAAAAAGGAACTTTGTCCTGCATATGGCAAATTCTGTAGCAAATGCGGAAAATCGAATCACTTTTCCACAGTTTGCTTATCAACTGCAGACCCAAGCGATAGAACACACAAAAAAACTTCACGTAACTCAAAGAGGAATGTGAGGCAAGCTTCAAACGAGTCAGATGCGGATAGCGCGGATAGTGACGTAGACCCAGACATAGACTTTGTGGCAGATTCTGTAAGACACCTAACAGTTGGCAAGATCAAGATTAACAGGGTTAGCGACTTTGAAAAGACAGTACCAATTGTGATAAACGATGTTATCGTCCACATGGAGCCTGACAGCGGAGCAGACGTCAGTGTGATGGACGAACGACAATATAATGCTTTAAAACGCAAATCATATGAAGACATAGCGCTTAAGACAAGCAAAACGAAGTTAAGCACTTTACAAAATGAGCTCCCAAGTGACTGGGGAGTTTACAGCTACAGCTCGCAACCAGACAAGAGGAGCAGAGACAACCTTTATAGTCGTCAAAGGCAAGATTAATTCCCCACCATTGCTAGGTAGGAATGCGCTTTTCGAGTTAGGCATGCTCGACATACGACCAGATGGATCTCTGAAAGAAACAAACGAGTTGAGAAGAACAGATGCATTGGCTATTAAATCTGTTCTTGATAGCAAAGTAAACTCTGATGTAGAGAGGATATTGAAGCAACATGACAAAGTATTCCAGGGAATAGGCAAGATATTCGATGTGAGAAACAATGAGGATTTTCTGGTCAAATTCTCCATGAAAGCAGATGCTACACCTGTTGCACAAAAACCTCGCCCTGTGCCATATTATCTACAAGAACCACTGCGGAAATGGCTGGATGAGTGCATCAAGCAAGATATTTTTGAGAAAGTTGATTCAGGTGATCCAATTACATGGTGTTCTCCTTTAGTGGTACAACCGAAACCTAGATACAAGAACGTAAGTAAAGATAACTTAGAACCACATATGATCCGAGCTAGTGTTGATTTAAGGGTTCCAAATAAATACATGGAGAGAAACCGAATTTTACAATCACCAGTTGTGGAAGATTTCACTTGTAAATTTCATGACTGCAAAGTATTTTCTAAAATGGATTTAAAACAAGGTTATCACCAACTGATTCTGCACCCTGATTCAAGAGCTGTCGCTACATTCAGCACACCATGGGGCAACATGAGACCAAAAAGATTGATTTTTGGTGCAAAATCATCCCAAGATTTGTTTGATGAAGCAATGTTTAGAATTTTTGGGGACATCCCGTATTGTTTGAACCAAAGAGATGATATCCTGATTGGAGGACCCACATTAGCAGATCATAATAGAACGCTAGAGACTGTCCTTCAGCGTGCAAAGGACTACGGCATCACACTTAATAGAGAGAAATGCCAATTTGGAGTGCAAGAGTTAGACTTTTATGGATACCGATTCACAAGCGAGGGACTGAAACCTACGCATGAGAAATGTCGTGCTGTGAAAGAGTGCAGCTCTCCAAACTCAAGAGAAGAAGTAAGAAGTTTTCTAGGTATGATTGGGTACCTATCCAAAATTATTCCTCGATATGCGGTGCTGACAGCTCCATTGAGGAGATTGACCAGACAAGATGTACCATTTTCATGGGGACCAGAGGAGAATACTGCATTTGAAAAGCTTAAAGCAAGCATTACAAGTGATGATACAATGGCATTTTTTGATCCACGGAAACAAATTGTTGTTCGAACAGAAGCAAGTTTTCATGAAGGACTATCAGCTGGATTGTTCCAACGAACAGGGAAAGGATTACAGCCTGTACATTACATAAGTCGATCGATGACCTCTGCAGAAAAGAGATATAGCCAAACAGAGAAAGATGCGTTAGCTGTGAAATGGGCAAAAACAAGATTTGGGATATACTTGCTAGGAGCGCCCAAGTTCAAGATTATTACATCTCATAAACCACTGATTCCTATGTTCAGCAAAGCATGCTCAAAATTACCACCAAGAATTGAGAAATGGATTATGGAAATGCAGGACGTTGATTATGAAATTATTTATGAACCTGGAAAAGACGCTGCAGATCCAATGGATTACTTATCACGGCATCCGCTTCCAGAAACTGAGAGAGACGATACAGAACAAACAATCAATGCCATAATCAGCAATGAACACGGAGTAGTGATGAAAGGTATAAAAGAGGCTATTGCAGGTGATTTTGTCCTTCAGGATGTCATTAAAATAATGAAAGAAAATGACTGGGAGAAACAAAAGGACAGACCAGAGATCAAACCATATTATTTGGTAAAACATGAGCTTTATCAAACAAAAGGATTACTTTTTCGATGCAGACAAATAGTCATTACAGAAACAAGTCATCATAGCTGCTCATAGCTTAGGTCATTTTGGCATGACAAGAACTAAACAGATGCTCAGAGCAAAGTATTGGTTCCCACGTCTTAACAGTATGGTCGAAGACTATATATCCAGATGCTACCAGTGCCAGATAGCTACTGTTGAACACAGACAGGAGCCTGTCAAACCATCCACAATACCAGACACAGCTTGGGATACAGTTTCTATTGACTTTGGAGGACCCTATCCGGATGGCCACTATAATCTAGTGGTGATTGACAAAAGGACACGGTTTCCTGTTGTTGAGCAGACAACATCAACGTCATGCAAGGTGACATGCGATAGACTAAGAAAAATATTTGCCACACACGGAATACCAAAGAAAGTAGAATCTGACAATGGACCTCCGTTCAGTTCCACAGATTTCAAAGGATTTGCTGAAGAAATGGGATTTGAGCACCATAGAGTTACCCCAGAACACCCTAGAGCAAATGGAGAAGCTGAAAGTTTCATGAAGGTATTAAACAAAACTGAGCAGATAGCACACAGCGATGGAACACCAAGGAACTCTACAATACAATACATGCTCATGGGATACCGATCAACGCCACATCCAGCTACTGGATATTCACCATATGAAGCGCTCATGAGAAGAAATGTGCGGACAAAACTGGACTATGAAGAAACTGGTGTGAGCAAAGATTATCATAGAATGGAAAAGGAAATTACAAAACGTGACAGACAATATAAAACAAAGTGGGATAAGCAAAGCAGACACCCAAAATGTGAAGAACACAATTTTAAGGTAGGGGACAAAGTTCTTTTAAAGAAAAGAAAAGAAAACAAATGGTCCACAGCACATGAAAAAGAGTACTATGAAATCATTAAAATATATGGGTCAACAATCATTGCAAGGCGTAAATCAGATGGACGTTCTATAAGGAGAGATTCTTCAAAATTCAAACTTCTGCGTGAATCACGGGATGAGAGGTGGAGAGAAAGAATATTACGAAAACCGGACCATAATCGACAAGACCAACCAAACAGAACAGAAGTTGGAACAAATCATACGGAAAGAGATGATAGACAAGATGATACAACACTCGAAGTCACAGATCAAGAACAGGCACAACCGGAAAGAAGGGAGCTGCCAAGAAGAACACGTAGATTACCATCTAAGTTCAAAGACTATATTCTAGATTTTAAAAAGAAGAGATAAGTCCAAATATTCAAATACTACTAAATTAATTGTAAACTTTTATATACTAACTGTGAAAACAAATCAAATGATTTGAATAACTTTCAAACAAATTTATTTAAATTCTTTTCCAATTTAGAATCTGGATCTTTTTAAAATATGGGAGAAATGTTATACTGCGATATTTATAGACATTCTATTTATAGCACATAACGTCGTTCCGACGTTACGTTGCTAACGTTATTATTATTATACATGTTAAGCGTAATGGCTGATTAAATCTACAATCATGCTACTTGTTTATTAGTTATACGACGACACAACAACCCCTAGCTATACTATAGTATAAGTATGTGGGATTCGTGCAGTGTTTTTTGTAGTTTCATAACACTTCAGTAGCAAAAGGTACAAGTTGGCATATGCGCGCCCATTGAAGACTCAGATCAGACTGCGCATACGCACAGCAATAGTTATAATTTGGCATATGCGCCTATGGAAAACTTAGATCAGATTGCGCATCTGTCCATCAAAAGTTACAAGTTGGCAAATGCGCCCATCGATTACTTAGATCAGACTGCGCATCCGCGTCGCAAAAGGTGTAGGTTGGCAAATGCGACCTTCGAAGATTTAGATCACACTGCGTATACGCGCAGCACAAGGCTACAAGTTATCATATGTTCCCGTTGAGTATTCAGATCAGACTGCACATCCGTTAAACAAAAGGCACAGGTTGCAATAAGAACCCATCGAAGACTCAGATCAGATTGCACATCCCGCACCAAAAGTTTAAAAGTGACCATATGCGCCTATCGAAGACTCCGATCAGACTGCACATCCCGCACCAAAAGTTACAAGTTGACAGTATGCACCTATCGAAGACTCAGTTCAGTCTGCACATCTTCACACTAAAAGTTACAAGTTGGCCGCATGCTTCCATCGAAGACTCAGTTCAGTCTGCACATCTTCACACCAAAAGCTACAAGTTGACCGTATGCGCCCATCGAAGACTCGGTTTAGTCTGCGCATCTTCACGGCAAAGGTACAACATATGCGACCATTGTAGCTGATTTAGACCATACTGCGCATGCGCGCCGCAAAAGTTACAAGTTAGCATATGCGCACATCGAAGACTCAGATCAGACTGCTAATCGAGGTCTGATCAGTCGTCGTTTGGCACTCTCTTGGTAGCTAAGGTTCCAACGTCTCTTCAGTTGAAAAACTAAGACTGATCAGACTATATAAGCCCGGCCACATGAGAATTCCAACAATGTGGTAAGTGCGACCAACAAAGGCTCAGACTAGCCTGCGCATACCCGCAGTCTGATCAGAGCCTTTGTTAGTTGCTTGAATATTCTATGACTGTTGAGCTACTGACTGAACATAATTTGGAGCTTCTACTTTTAACAGGAGGCTGGACAGGTTTGTGTCAAAATGCCACATTGTTGGAAATCACATGTCACGGCTCATATGGATGCGCAGACTGCTTTGAATCTTCGCTGCATGCACAAGCCAACTTGTAACTTATGCAGGATACTGTGCAAAAATAATAAATCTGAGCCGCGACACGTGATTTCCAACAATGTGGTATTTTGACAAGTGTGGACTCAGACGAGCCTGTGCAGCCTCCTTTTAAGCTTAGAAATTCCAAATGGTGTTGAGTCAGTGGCTTAACTCTCATAGAATACTCAAAGACTAGCAAAGTCTCTGATCAGAATGCGCGTATGCGCAGGCTGGTCTGAGCCATTGCTGGTCGCACATACTACAATGTTGAAAATCTCATGTCGCGGTTCTATTAATCTACTCACAGATTCCTCAATTTCTGGCTCTTCCTCGCGTTACACTGCATCATGGGGTGGGTTTCACAAAATCAAATATTTGAAATGGACTCAATTTTCTATCTCAATTTTTAAATCCCAAAACATGAGCTAAAATCTTGCTTTTACGAAAAACCACTGATCTCTCTTGTATTGTAGAACAATAGAATTTTCAACTTTTCATCCATTCGTGCGTTTTGAGCAATCACGTGTCTGCGAGTACTGCAGTGAGTCCTGTCAACCCTTTGTAGTTCTCTAACAATCATCTTTTCATAAACTATGGCATGAAACAGTTACGATGGTCCATTGTATGCATTGAAGGGTGACGTGGTATAATTTCCAAACGATGCTTTACTTCGTTCGGTTTTGTCCTAGCCAATAGTGCATAGACTGGCTCCAGTCCTTAAAACAATTTTTCATCAATGTGCCATATCATATACTTGTAGCTCGTCTTACTCTGATGGCTCTGAGGCATCAGAGTAAGAGTAGCTACAAGTATATGATATGATTCATTGATGTAAAAGTGTTTTAAGGACTGGAGCCAGTCTAATAGTGCAGACCCTGATGGATCTGGGTATTTAATGTTTGCCTAATACATGTAAGTACCCGTTTAGGGGGCGCAGTGGCTCAGTGGTAGAGTGCTTGACTCGAGACCGAAGGGCCGCGGTTTCGAGCCTCACCGGCATCACTGCGTTGTGGCCCTTGGGCAAGACACATTTATCCTAGCTTAGTATTGGTTCAACCCAGGAAGACCCGTCCCTGTTTAACTGAAAGATTGTTGATGGGACGTAAAGAATCAAATCAAACAAAAACAAAAGTTCCCGTTTAGTTGTTTCCAGCATACATTATAATTAACTGGCGACTTTTTATAGTCTGCTGATATATCTTGCAAAGAATTTGAGCCCCGATCAGACCCTGATCCATGCGCGGATCCAGAGGGGGCAGGGGGTCCGGACCCCCTTGAAAAATCACAAAAATATAGGGTTTCTTAGCAATATTGGTCCGGATCCCCTGTAAAACCACAAAGCTTACAAGCCAGCATTCAGTGTTGGGCTACCATCGGCCCGCCAGCGAAACGCCATTTTTCGCTGGCGGGCCGATGATGGTCCGCTTATAGTGGTATTTTGATCCCCTCTCCCCTAATCAACTAAAAAAGTGTCAAAAAATTGGACCCCCTCTGAAAAAACTTTCTGAATCCGCGCATGCTGATCCAACTAGAAATGATGTTTATGAAACATTATGCCCCCAATCATTTGCTTGTCAAGAAGGGTTCATAAGTTTTCAATGCCCAAATTTACAAAGGGCAATTACTTATAAAAAAATAAAATAACTTTGTTTTATTTTTCACCAGGTATTCTACTCATCATCGTCTACCAACTGACCGTGTTTGAAGCTCCTAGCTACAATAATTTTCGAGTTATCTTGATGACAAGTTGTCAATGCCAAAATTTGCAAAGGGCAATAACTAGAAAAAAATCAAATATTTTTTTCTAAATTTTCACCAGGTTATATACTCATTATCTTCTATCAGCTGACTAAGTTTGAAGCTACTTGCTGTAATAGTTTTGAGATATCTTGAATACAAGTTTTCAATGCCAAAATTTACAAAGGGCAATGACTCGAAAAAAATATTAATTTTCACCAGGTTATTTAATCTTCTATCAGCTGACCAAGTTTGAAGCTACTTGCTGTAATAGTTTTTGAGATATCTTGATTACAAGTTTCCAATGCCAAAAATTTGCAAAGGGCAATAACTCAAAAAAACTTTCTTTTAATTTTCACCAGATTATCTACTCATTATCCACTATTACCTGACCACGTTTAAGCTCATATATAGCTTTTATAGTTTTTGAGATATCAAATTTTCTATGTCCAAATTTGCAAAGGGCAATAACTCAAAAAAAAGATATTTTTTTTAATTTTCACCAGATTATCTTCTCATTATGCTCTATTAGCTGGCCAAGTTTGAAGCTCATAGCTGTTATAATTTTTGAGATATCTTGATTGCAAAATTTCATTATGACCCTTCAAAATGGGCATAACTCCACAAAGGGGGATAATCCACACTTAAAAAATACGTATCAATTATTTTTTGATGAGGAATCCTTATATGAAATTTCAAAAATGTATCTCAATAAATTTTGTAACGGACGCACGCACGGACGCATGCACGGACGGACAAGCCAAAAGCAATATGCCCCTTCAACTTTTCCAAAGTTGGGGGCATAATAATCAAGACATTCTGATGGAATTCCCAGAAGATTTATTTGAGAAATTTAGACCATGCAAAATTACCAAGTACGTCAAAAATAAGTTAATCTGGGTACAATTAAATATTTAGTCGAGCCATGTCAAAGAAAATTGGTTGTTATCCCCACGCTTGTTTTGAAAAAGCGAAGGGAATATTGTCATCGCTTCCGTCCGCCCGTCCGTCTGTCCGTCATCTTATCTCCTCCTAAACCATTCGACGAAATCCACCAAATTTGGTGTGTGAATTACTCACATGAATGGGGGGTGCAAAAGCATTTTTGCCCGCCTAGTCAAAATACTTATAATCATTGCAGTTGGATAACTGTAGTTCTTGTTCATGTTAACATTTTTATCTAAATTTCACCCAGTATGCCACAATATTGCAAACGGAATAGAACCAGGACTCAAAAACGACTGATAAGCATGTTGCCGATTGCTCAAAAGCTGTACGTTGGGGCGTAAAGTTGTTCAAATATCAATATAGCCAAAGGTATCCCTCTCCATGATAAAAGTAACCAGTTTCATATATAAACAGGAAAAAATCATACAAATAAGAGCTTTTGACAGCAGCGTCTGCTTAACACGGCTGATATTGTCAATATTTCAACATCGTTTCAATAATCTCACAACGGCCAGCTATCATACTACGCATGTACTTCCTTCAGTTGCTTGAAAAGCGATTGATACAGAATGAAAGCACTTGATCGGACATGGGTTCGAGCTCAGGACCCTCTATTGCAGCACTTAGATGTCAGGCCCTGAAGTTATAAAACTTTTAATGCTCAACTCAACTGAGCATGACGTTTCAACTGATCATAAAGAATAGCTATATTTCTGGCTTTAAAACTCACATATGCTATATTTATCCTGCTGATTTATGTTCAAATGCACATGTTGGTCTTTCAGCATTAATGAGCATTATAAATTTCAGGTTCATGTCAGTTGAGCATGAAAAAGTTTTATAATCTCGGGGCTAGGTTATAAACCTGACTCTACTGACATTTTCAACCCTTATGGCGACCAGCGTGATCCAAGACAGCAGGACCCGTGCCAATTTTGGGCAAATTTCTTTGAAAATCATGCAGGGTTTTTTTTCTTTATAACTCACTTTTCACCCCTAATTTTGACACGGACACCCCAAAAGAATAGATTTTTAGTTTCGGTACCAATTTTCAAAAAAATACAAATAAAATAAATAAATAAATAAATAAATAAATGAAACTTAACTGTTGCACCCATTTTAAAAGCCTGCGTACGGACTTTGTCTGATGATTTGCCTTAAGACTCTGGAGCATGCAGGACAATTTCTCGTCTGCTACTTGTCTCGTTCGGAACTCCCCAGTCAGTACCAAACTATATCGGCCAATACATCAATCAACTCGTTTGCAAATCCATGTTGGTCATGAAATGGAAATTGACATGAATGGTTGTACATTTATGGTTGCCAGAAATACAGTGCCCAACAACAAATAATAGTTATACCATAGGTTGTCCGCCTGTGCGTGGAGATAATCCACGAGCTTAAGCGAGTGGATTATCTTACGTACAGGTGGACAAACATGGTATAACTATTTTATACCACCTACATCAGCGTAGACCTTGCACATCAAGTGATATCTCATGCTAAAGTTGGAAAAGGTGGTATGCCCAGCAAATTCGTTTTGTGGTTTCCAGCATACAAATGATTAACTGACGACTTTTTTTATCGTCTGCTGATATCCTTTGCAAAGACGTTGGGCCCAGATCAAGCCCCTAATCTGGTTCCAACCCGGTAGACATTTTGATGGTATTCCATGAAGATGTTTTTAGAGATTAGACCATGCAAAATTACCAAGTACGACAAAACTGTACAATATTTAGGTGAGCCATGCCAAAGAAAAAAGATTGCTTGTTTTTTAATGCAAATAGCAAAAAGTTGATCGGAATACAGACCCCGAGGTTATAAAACTTTTTTTATGCTCTACTCAATTGAGTATGAAATTGTACATGCCCATTAACTAAAATGCTGTAAATATAGAATTTTCTTGATTTCAAATCCACAGATCATGTTATGTTTATCACGCTAATAACAATTAAAATGCCGAAAACATTTTGCACTCTAACATTTATGAGTATGATAAATTTCATGCTCAGGTGAGTTTAGCATGAAAATAGTTTATACTCGAGGCCAGATCACTCATTCTTTGCCTGAAAATGGCGATATCTGCAGGCGGCGTGATTTGTCGTCTACTGATGACCTTTGCAAACGTCGGTCCTGACCTGGATTCAAGTCCTTTGACACTTTATGAGTGTTCTCGAAAGATTTTTTGAAGAAGAAAAAAGTCAGCAGACGACAAGACGAGCATAAAATAATTATCCATCAGGCATGCAATTCGAGCTAGTCCTGCAGTTTGAGTCGAAAATACATCTCGTTGACAGTGTCATGACTTAACCCTTAAAGCGCCAAACACAACTGCAGACGACAAATTTTGCGAGATCGTCCCAATTTTCAAAAAAAATAAGGTATGATATTTCTTATTTTTGAAAAAGCGGCAATATTCGAAATTGTCGTCTGCTGCAAATTATACGTAGGTGGCGCTTTAATGGTCAAAATACACCGCCATTCAAGGCTGAAAATTATTTCAACATTTTTTCCGTCATTATCATACTGACGTTAACTCATTTGTACCGAATGGAATATCCCGCCCTTATCAATTGGTTAATCCATTTCGAATTTTAGGGTCGATGGGTAGTTAATCTAGAATTATGTTACCATTTCCAAAAGTCAATTCTGCAAGGAAACAGAGCAGAACCTGGTCAAACTTATCTTTGATATTGTTTTGCACTGTTTGCCGATGTCCTACAAAAAGAACACTAGGCTTATGTGGGTTAAGGTGCGCAATGATAACTGCACATACTTCATTCAGTTACTTGATCAGCGATAGAGAATAATGTGTATGGAAGCACGTGACCGGACTTGGGTTCGAACTCAGGACCCTCGATTGCAGCCCATAGAAGTCAGGCCCTGAAGTTATGAAACATAAGAGTAATTGCTCATGAGTCACTGAACATAATTTTGCAAATGACGATTAAGTTTCGGTCTAGAATAGATTTGATTCAAGAGTTTGGAACATATTTTATTCGCAGTAAAGCTAAAACTGCCCCCCCCCCCCTAATCCACGACACCACAGAACAATAACACGGTTTGTCATATTACTGGAGAGAATCCTGTCTCCTGATTGGCTCAACCTGTCCTCATTAATCTCTAAGTCTACCAGAAAACCGGTCTAAACTGGCTTACAAGTTAATATTGCATGAAAACCAGCTGAAACTAGTTTCCAGAAGTTAATACCTTTGACACTTTTCTAATATCACCCTCTGAGGAGCTAAAAATAGCATGATAAGAGTAAAACTAGCATGTGCTGCATGAAATTGATCTCACATCACAACTGGTAAATTAAACACTTTCATGAATTTTAACAACAGTTTTGTTTTGTTTTGTTTATTTATTTATCTTTATTAGAATAACCAAGATGTAAAAAGGGTTAATGATTAAACTTTACATAATTCCAAGTTCAGAGAATTGATGTACATTTCAAAATGCGAAACACTACATTAAAATATTTTGATAACAAACAGTTGAAAGTCCTGAATATGTTGAAGGTACAACAAAAGTGAAAGTTGAAAATACAAAGTCATATTACAAAACAGTTATTGACTTCAATTTCGATAGACATAAGGATTTATCTACCCTTAAAAGTGATATTCAACTCGGCCTAGCGGCCTCGGTGAATTATCACTTTTTCGGGTAGATAAATCCTCATGTCTACCGCATTGAAGTCAATAATTGTTTAATATGGACGCAAAGGAGCCTATCCGACGAGTATGTAAACTTCATCTTTAGGTCGAGTTGTCGGTGAATCAACACCAATTTTTAGGGAGCGCAGTGGCTCAGTGGTAGAGTGCTTGACTCAAGGCCGAGGGGCCGCGGGTTCGAGCCTCACCGGCGTCACTGCGTTGTGGTCCTTGAGCAAGAAACATTTATCCTAGCTTAGTACTGGTTCAACCCAGGAAGACCCGTACGTCCATGTTTAACTGAAATATTGTTGATGGGACGTAAAGAATCAAATCAAACAAACAAACAAACCAACACCAATTATTCAGCTTCTTTCATACTTGTTGATTAAAAATCGAAGTATTACATTTGTGCTATTACATTTGTGGTTGTAACTTTTGTTTGTTTGTTTATCATTTGAATCTTTACGTCCCATCAACAACCTTTAAATTATGTAGGGACGGGTCTTCCTGGGTCGAACCAGTACTAAGCTAGGATTAACGTTCTTGCTCAAGGACACAACGCAGTGACGCCGGTGAGGACTCTAACCCGCGGCCCTTCGGTCTCGAGTCAAGCACTCTACCACTGAGAAACTGCGCTCCCATTTGTGGTTGTAACAATGATTCATATAAAAGCCAAACATTTTTAAGAAAAATGTGCTAGCAGTTACGCGAAACGCAATTTCACGACCATTGGGTCTGCACTACAATCGTCGTGTGAGTCCGTCCGTCCGTTTGTCCGTTACCAGTTAGTGAAAATATTCTTTTTAACCACATGGTATTTTTTTTATCTCAGTTCGCATACATATGCATGTCAACATTACTTAACCAATAGCATGCAAGTGTCCAGCCTGTTGTGGTCATTTAGTGAAAATCCTCATAATTCTTGAACCTTCTGGAATATTTGGATCAAATTTTGCATACTTATTTATTTTAATATTGTCCAACCACCATAAAATGGAAAATGGCGAGGGTTTGCCGAGCATCATTTCGGCTAGTTAAGGTATTTTAGTGGAAATGCCAATAACTCTTGAACCGCATGGTATAATATCTAATACATTTTAACATTGTCGAGTCGCAGGTGTGCGAAACGGTGATAAGGCTTTGCCAATGTTTTGTGTGTCAAAACCCTAGTCACCCTAGCCACCTTTTTGCATACCTGTGTCTCGATAATGTTAAAATGTATTAGAACCCGCTATTTCAGAACAGCTATATTAAACTCTCAGTTCGGCTACCCGATCATTGCTTTCAATTTCATTCTAATAAGAAAACGTTCAACATGGGTCGTGCATATTACTGCCAGTTAAATTGACTTTTTGCTTGTACATTGTAAGTGGTAATTATTTGTTTGAAATGAGCGTTGGTAGGATATGCTTTGTAAGCACCGAATTTGTTACCCCCAGCGCATTTTGTTATCTGACAAAAATTAAACAAAATGCGGGTCTACAGGGCATCGCATATTGTCGCCTCAATTTGGAACTAAATACGGGGATAATGTTGAAAAAATGCAACGTCCACAGCTTTTTTTGTAACCCTTTTGTTAGTCATATTGAATACCGCTCAGGCCCCTTCAAACATCCATAACCACCGATCTACCGAAACACCACGAAACAAGTTCAGTTGAAACATCCCTTATCAACCAGTCCACTGAGGCACCCTAAACCACACAGTCCACTTAACACCCTTGATCACCACGACCTGTCTCGTGCTGGGGCATCTGTGCCACAATTATTGAGTATAGTAGTCAGTTGTTCCTTTCAGAAATCGGTTGAAGGCGAGGTCGATTCCATTTTAGCCGTGGCATGAGATTTCCAACAATGTGGTATTTACGACCAGCAAAGGCTGAGACAAGCCTGTGCATACGCGCGGACTGACCAGAGCCTATGCTGGTCGCGTAAACTACTGACCGGACCTCATTTGAGGTTTCTATGCCTAAAAGGAGGCTGCACATGCTCGTCTGAATCTACACTTGACAAAATGCCACATTGTTGGAAATCACATGTCACGGCTCACTTGGCTTTTGGTTGGATGTTAAGCGTTTTGTTCGAGTCAGAGTTGTGTGTAGTTTAGTACAGATCACTGTTGGGTTCGGGTCAGTATGGCGCTCAGTTCTGGGTTTGGTTCTTTTTCTATAGACACCAGCCGCCGAAAGCGGCTTCGACAACCCCCGAAGGGGGTGGTCGTGGTGTCTATAGATTGTAAACACTTTCTGTTTCCGTAATGCCTTCGGTAGTTTCCGCCCGATGTCGAAGATAGACGACATAAAGCAAAAGTCACAGGCAACTGTAACTTAACACCGAGGGTGTTTTGAACAATTAATTACAAGAATATGTACACAGAAAAGTCATTATATTCGAATATATCTGTGTACATTGGAAATAGTTGGCATTTGAAAAATTTAGCGAAACCACCCGAGATCACGGAAACTAATTATTCTACAGGTTCCATCATATTTTTTTTTCGCCAGCTTATAGATCTTTGAGGACAGACAAATGCGGATACCAGCCCTTAGCAACTGTCAAAAGCTTCGAAGTGATCCGCCATTTTGTGAAAAATGCTCGACAATCGACAGTGATCGATATTCATTGATATTCGCATTAATAACAGAAAATGTAGATGGCGCTCGAAGATGTCGCACGCGAATTTCAAAGGGGGATTTTGGAACTTTAAAAAATGGATAAAAAGGAGGGTTCTTCTACCAATTTTATGCCAGATGACCTTTTAGAAATCATCTGCATTCTTGAGAGAGGGGAAAAGCACAATCCGTATAAAATTATACGCAAGAGGAATTATTTTTCACTCATTACCAAATTTCCCGCCAAGAATGGAGAATCGACGCTATTGAAGAACAGCGCTTCCGCTCGAGGAACAGCAACTCATCAGGATAAGAGAGAATTTTCTTCCGACGACAAGCTACCAAATAAAAGGCGAAAGCGTAGAAGAAACAAATCTTCACATGCTTCTAGATCTGCAAGTCAACATATGGATAAGAAACTTAATGATTCTTCCGATGTTCGGTTAGCACAACAGAAGCAAAAGAAAAAATCTTCAGCTCGAGGGGCAAGTCAACATACGGATAAGAGTGAACATTCTTCCGATGTACAGCTAGCACAACCGAAGCCAAAGAAGAAATCCCCAGCTCAAGTGGCAAGGGATCGTGCCAGGCGAAGAGAGTTCTGGAAGCGTATGCGATTTCCCAGACAGCTAAGAGCCGAGAACCTCGCCTTGCACTACCGACTATTAGCAGAAGCACAGACGGAAGCCAGTCCACAGTCCCCCGTGGTCAGTCAGTCAGAGTCAGCGAACTCCAGCTGCTTGGATCGTACATCTGATGGTTCTAAGTCATACCAGCTGCAAGAAACAGAGACGGTAGCCAGTCCACAATTTTCTGTGGTCAGCCAGTCAGAGACAGAGAACTCCGCCTGCTTGGATTGTACATCTGATGTTTCTCAGTCTTCCAGATATTTAACCATTGACAGTGACGTTGTCAACACACTTTTCACAGCCCAAGTTCAATCGGATTTAAATAAACTGTCTGCAGAGGCTGCAGTTGAGCATTATAGTATTTCAGTGGATAAATGTGACAATTCGGAAATTGTGTGTACATGCTGTTTGAAAAAAGTAAGTTTGACATCGTTACGCCGCTGTACAGGCTGTAAAAGCTACAGCTACTGTAGCAAAGACTGCCAGAGATCAGATTGGCCCTCGCATAAGCAGCTGTGCAAATCAATCCAATCCCAAAATCTGCAAAATTAACTGTAATAGCTCAAATTGTACATAGAACTACAGGTGAAGGTGTTTGAGACTTTGAAACTAACTGAAAAAGCTCATTCTTGTACATAGAACTTCTTGTGGTGTTGGAAGACTTATTCAATTAATTATTCACTGTGTAATATTGTACACTGGTGTTGGTGACATTTAGTGTTTAGAACATTTATCCATTGTCCCCCTTTTACCGGTTTATCCGGGTGGTCCGACAAATCAACTGACGAACTCTAAGAAACAAAGAAAGAAGTGGGCGTTCCCTGTGTATCAGACAGTGTTTATATCGTGTGCCGAAAGCTGAAATTGATATTTGTCCAGGTAAAATGATGTGATGATGTATAAGAGCGGGATGCGCTTACCAGAGTTCGGGATCTGAAGTGAAAGTAGCCGCGTTATATATTTTCGCGGCTTTCTCAATAACAACTCCCTACTTGTAACTTGTGCAACAAATAATTTAGTCATTTCACACTGCACCAGCTTTCTAACTGTTTTACTGTCGAAGAATAGGATTCCACTATAGGCATTTCTGTACCAACTTGGAAGGATGGTTACAAGGTGTTTCACCCCATGACCAGTTCGCCCAGAGTGGTTATGCCCCAAATCTGATGCCTTGATGTTTCACCCCTACACCCAAGTCATTTTGCCACACAAATCATGGTCATTTAGCCCCACTTATGTAATCCCTTCAAAATCAAAGCCTCATTCGAAATAAATTAAATATAGAGAGCCATTATTTCATTTGTGTTTTTAGGATGAACATGAGTCAGTTTCGATCAGATCAATCAGCGTCAATTTGATTTAAAGTATTTGAGTATTTATTGTACATCATGATAGTCAGTGCATTTCGGAGGACATGTGGCAATATGCGATATATGTCAGGCATTTAGTTAAGAGTGTGTACCAAAATATTTAACTTTCTTATTTTCAATCAAAGTGTATGTTGTGGGTACTCAAAAGAACAGTCTCATTGAGATGGTTCTTTTGAGCACCCAGTATGTTGTGGGTACTCGAAAGAACCGTCTCATTGAGATGGTTCTTTTGAGCACCCAAAACATATGTTAAAACTGATGGGTAAGAAAATATTTACAATTCTAAGTCCAAAAAATGTGTTTGTCTAAACCTATGTATGTCATCCTTATCTACATTGTTTAACATGATTCATATCCATTAGATTAAAGATAATTTAGTAAGTTTATGTATATCATAACAGGCACTGAGTCTGTAGATACTGATGAATGTGGCAATATGCGATTACACTAATACAATTACGACCAATAATGGTTAGAATAGCGTAAATTTAAAAAGATTTCAAATAGTTTAGTATTTTCAAGTATATCATTAAAACCAGTGTAGATACTCATCAACTGACTCAATATGCAATAGTCATCAGTAGTTAACGACCGATAATGGTTAGAATAGCGTCAATTAGATTTAAGATCATTTAGTTATTCCATGTATATCATGACAGGCAATGATAGTGTAATGGTACCATGAGTGCAGGCGAGCCCCCTAACATAGCACAGCCTGGACCATTGCACAGTAGCCAAAATGCGGTCTCACTGAATTATTAATTATCACTTTTCAGGTAGATTAATCCTCATGTCTACCTCATTGAAGTAAATAATTGTTATTAAACTGTGTAATTATACCATGCCACTAGTGATTGGAATCAGTTGGCTTTTCATAATCGATCATCGGTTTAAAACAAATGAATGATTATCGATTATAATCGGTTGACAGTATTAAATGTATTTTATTGCCAGTCAGTAACCATAGAGGCCTTATCATTTGCTTCTGTGATTACAAACAGACCTGTGTATTTCAGTATAGGGCTGTGTTTCAATATAGACAGATGACAACATGATCGGGTGTCTTCGACAACCGTAGTTCTCTTTCAGTCCAACAGCATCATAGACAGAGACTTGAATTTACCATTTAAGTACAATCATCTCAGTCTGTAGTTATATTGTTGCTGGTGTATATGCAAATGTTAGTCATGTTATTTTATAACTAAAGTTGAATAAAATTTTGCATTTGGGGTTAAATAAAAATGAAATTCTTTTGCCTGAAGATTTTTTCCGATTATAATCGATTCCCATAATTCCATTCGATCATCGATTGGTTGCAAGTAGATGAACGATTTTCAATTATAATAGATCATCGGATCAACACTACCCGCCACTTTAAAAAGTATGGGGTATCATGTTATACCACCGTTCAAAGATTTACGTTTGAGTGTCCGTCCGCACAAATGTCCGTCTGTCTTTCACCGCTTTGTTTCCACTCTCTACATGCCTCGAAATATCTTAAAATATGCACTTGGCCTCCATCACAAAAATTATTGGCATATATGGAGAACAATAATTTGCACTAGAAATATCAAAATTTTCACTTGCCCTGCCCTGCAGCCTGGGGCACTCGTAAATACAAGTGGACGAGTGTATTTTCGAGCCATTTCTCTATCTTGAGCATTTTCTGACCAATTTTCTTCAAAAATTTGTTTTATAGTTGATAATTTGGGAAAGAGTGGTTTAGGATTATAGACGGGTAAATTTTGTTGACTATACACAGTGTCATTGCCATTGATTTGTGTTGAAAATTTGTTTCCATGCACTATATTGAACAATTTATTTCCTATTTCTTCAAACTTTGTATATGAGTTGATATTGGGGAGGAGTGGTTTGGGATCTTAATTGGGTAATTTCACCAAATAAGCACAGAGTGTTTGCCCTTTATTTACAAAATGTATGTTGAACATTGGTTTCGGTGATCTATCCTGAGCATTATTTGATCAGTTTTCTTCAAACTTTGCATGACAGTTGATTTTGGGAAGGATTTATTTAATAACTACAGAATTATGGTCCTTGATTTGAAAATATGATGAAATTTTGTATAATTGATTGATTGATTGATTGATTTGATTCTTTTTGTCCACTCAACAATCTTTCAGTTATGCGGGACGGGTCTTCCTGGGTTGAACCAGTACTAAGCTAGGATAAATGTGTCTTGCTCAATGACCACAACGCAGTGACGCCGGTGAGGCTCGAACCCGCGGCCCTTCGGTCTCGAGTCAAGCACTCTACCACTGAGCCACTGCGCTCCCAAATTTTGTATAAAAATAAGAACTAGGTAGAGACAAGTGCATTTAAATTTTCATACATCTTCAACTGAGTTATGGTCCTTGATTTGTGGATTAATTTGTCTTTGTTTTGAAATTATTTGAGGCAGGGTATGATGCATGCCTACAGCACTTACTTTTTCCTAACTTTGTATAATTGCAAATCTCAGGGTCTGCATGGTAATGTTCCCAAGATGCTGAGATGAAAAACCTGACCCTCCCCCCCCCCCCCCAACACATACACACACACACACACACACACACACACACACACACAAAACAAATAATATAAAAATATTAAAGTCATGAGTATAATTTCAATTGAGAAAGGATATTGTGTGAGTACATAAGGATGATTATTTCAATGAGGATGGCTACTGTGTGATATATAGAATTAGATGATTTCATGGTGGCTTATTTCAAGGAAGATGGACATTGTTGATTACTCAGAAAATGCACATTAAGAATATTTCATCTTCATTGCAGTATAATTAGAGGAATAATATGTTGTGAGTACATACATGTAGGAGATAGTTTCAATGGGGGATTATTTCAAGGAGGATGGATATTATTTGATTACATAGAAAATATACATTTGGAATATTTCAGTAGAGAATTATTTCAAGGAAGTTATGTTGGATGGAACAATAATTTTTCATGGAGGAAGGATATTGTGTGAGTACATATGAGATTATTACAATGAGTGATTATTTCAAGGAGGATGGACATTTATTGATTTCGTAGAAATTATACTCATTTAGGGTATTTCAATGGAGTATTATTTCAAGGAGTAATGGGGAATGGATCATTGTGTGATGGATATTATTTGGTAACAATGGAGAATTATTTCAAGGAGTAATGGTGGATGGATCAATTGAGTATTATTTCAATGGAGGAAAGACATTGCATGAGCAAATGTACATAGGAGATTATTTCAATGGGTGATTATTTCAAGGAGTATGGACATTATTGATTGCATAGAAATTATACTCATTTGGAATATTTCAATGGATACTCATTTGGAATATTTCAATTGAGTATTATTTCAAAGAGTAATGGAGGATTGATCCATTGAAGATTATTTCAACAAAGGTAGGATATTGTGTGAGTACATAATGAGTATTTTTTCAAGGAGTAATAGAGTATAATTCGATGGAGTATTATTTCAATGGAGAAAGGATATTGTGTGAGTACATAGGAGATTATTTTATTTTATTGATTATTCAATATATGTGATTATAGTACTCATTTGAAATAATTTAAGTTCAGAATTATTTCAATAGATATGCTAATTTAGGGTTATAAAAGATGAAATGTAAAAAAAATCATTTAAGCTTATTTTAATGGAGTGTTAATTCAATGGAGGATGGATATTTTGTGATTACATAGGAGGATTATTTCAAAGAGCAATGGAGGATGAATCAATAGAGTATATCAATGGAGGAGGAATATTGTCTTAATTAAGCACATAGATTATTTTGATGGAGGATTATTTCAATTACCGGTAATATAGGAAATATGCATTTGGAATATTATTAATGATTTCAAAAGTATAGCTTACAGTAAAGCATGAGTAAAGGGGTGCAGGACAACTCGGCCCAAAACCAACTCGGCCCATGCCAACTCGGCCCACATAAAAATCGGCCCATGCCAACTCGGCCCAAGATGCAAAACTCGGCCCATACCAACTCGGCCCAATTTAAGTTTTATAAAAGACAACTCGTCCCACATTTTAGAGGGATTGAAGTATGTGTGTTTTATCATTTATTAACTGCAAGATTCGCCCCAAGAATCAAGTATCCTTACCCGTGTGTGCATATTGAATTTTATCATGGTTAACAGCGCAGATACAAACGACAAGTCACAAATTGCCATATCTCGTAAGAAGCCACGCTTTTATAGTCAATAACAACTATATAGTTTTAACAACTATCATCTACCTTTTTTTAAAAACTTGGTACCGTGACTGTAAGGCGTAATCAACCTGCACGTAATGCTCGTGAGGGGATGTTGCAGACTCTAAAGAAAGAAAAAATACACCGCACGTTCAAATGAGCATACGCGTAAATTCGCAACCTAATTGGTCTGAGCATACTAATTCCTTTTTTCTCAAAAGACTGTCTTGGTACTACTGAGCAGTAGCAAGCAGTGCGGACCCTCATGAAATGAGGCATCATGCGACATTTCTTCTGGGTCTTCACTGTTTGCCAAATTACATTTTTAAGTGTGAAAAATGGTGCGAGGTGCGAGGCTAGAAGCATAAATCCATAAATCCATACACTATGTTTGATAGCAGCGACGGCTCTGACGAGACTGCGCGTATGTGCAGGCTCGTCTGATCATTCTCTGCTCGTCGATGGGATAAGTACCAACATTTCAGACATTATGTGTAAACGAGTGTCAGAGATAAGTGGCGAAAAAGAGCTATAGTCTCTGGTCTCTGGAAGAATTTAATGAAATTTTGAAGGCCCCTGTAAGAACAAAAATGCCGTCATTCGACAAAGTTATGCACTGGTTAAAGACACTGATTTTCACATATTTGCGATTCATTAAGGCTGTTGCCAGTGATCAACATAATTACGCCAATAATATTAAGATGATTAAAGGTGTGCATCAATTGACACTTCGTCCAAACACGCTTATCTCCTTAATTGATCACTTTACAATTTTCAATGGATGGAAGGATGGATGGACGGACCCATGCGCGGATCCAGGAATTTTGTCAGTGGAAGGGGGTCCAGGCCCGACGGCCAGCTTACAGGATCCGCACATGGGACCAAAACATACCTACGTACGTACACGCACGCACGCACGCACACACACACACACACACACACACACAGACAACAGACAGACACATGAATGTTCATGAACAGGCAGACGGATAGACATACATGTACATGTATAGACGGCAAACTAAAATACATACAGATTAATAGAAACGGCATAATCATGTACAGAGATAATGTCAGAAACATCGGGTGAATGTCGAGGCATACATGCACGTGTTATTATATCTAAAATTCCCATGAAAATGAAATAATTTGGCCCCATCGAGACCAAATTATTTCATTTTCATAGGATATCTAAAAATGGGGTGTATGGAGGGGTTCTAACCCCCTGAACTCAAACTGGATCCGCCGCTGCTTAAACATGTATGCTAATGCACAGACATTCTTATTGCATCATACATGGGCATGCAACTCGTATGTACTTCAAAAAATATATGGGCTGAGTTGTCTTACGAATTTGGGCCGAGTTGTCTTATGAATTTGGGCCGAGTTGGCAAGGGCCGAGTTTTATGTGGGCCGAGTTGGCATGGGCCGAGTTGGTTTTGGGCCGAGTTGTCCGTAATTCTGAGTAAAGTAGGGATTTGTATCAGAAATGAGATTATAAGCTGAATATCTGAAAAAAGTGTCATAGGTCTATTTTGTGCCAATTATGAGAAGAGATCTAGCAAGTTATCATTTCAGACTTATATGTTGGGATGAGTTATAATTGATATTCAGTTCTTTCCTATAAGCTGCTGAGATAACTGCAATATCGCCAGTTTTTTTTTCATCAATTGAAGTAATTAGAAATTGACAATAAACTTTGATCAATGAGATTATGATAATCTGACATATTAAAGTGTCATGGGACTATTCTAGAAAGTTAAAGAACTTCAGGCTTATACGTTGGGACGAGTAATTATTGATATGGAGTTCTTCTGTATAGGCTGCTAAGATAATGCAACATCATATCTTTTTTTAGCAATTAGAAATTAACATTACTAGAATGTGCAGCCAATAGGGCGCCATTGCAAATCCTCACACTCAAGTTTTTTACCACCAGCACCCCCAAATCAGACCACTGAGGCATTATCCAGGCAACAGAATGAAAATTCCTTTAGACATGTTTTATGTCTTTAATTTGTGAGATCAAAAACAAAGTTTGCGATAAAAAAAATTGAAATTGACTCTGTAAGAAAAATTAAGTGATATTTGATCTTATGACCTCCCCCAAGGTTACCAGTTTGTCCCTAGGGTGAAAAATTTACTGCCATTCTGTTCTACTCATTGTCCCCTTCAATTTGATATGCCACATGACCATGTTCATAAAAGAAAATTTTGACCCCTGGGCACACCCGGCACACCCAAGTCCCACCCCTGAGGTATGACCAAGGCGTCAGAGCAAAAATCCCTTTCAATATATTCATATCTTATTTGTAAGAATACAAAAAAGTTTGGTATAAAAATCTTTGAAATCGACTTTGTTATTTAAGTTAATGATATTTGACCCATTGACCCCTCCACTGGGCCCTAGGGGGCGGGGCCAAATTTATTTTGCTGTTGCCACCCCATTAATGTGAGTAACTCACACATCAAATTTGGTATTGGTTTAGCAGGAGATAGCATAATGGTAAGAGACGGAATTTAATTTTTGCCCCTAAGCACCCCCTAGTCACACCCCTAGGGCATGACCCAGGTGACAGAAAGAAAATCCGTCTGATATGTTTTGTATCTTTCATTTGTGAGAACACACACCAAAATTTGGTATAAAAACTTTGAAATTGACCTTGTAATTGAAATTAAATGATATTAGACCTGTTAACCCCTCCCCAGGGAGCGGGGTCATTTTTTGTTGTTGCACGCCCAATGCATGTTAGTAACTCACACCCCAAATTTGGTTGAATTTTTTCCAATGGTTTATGACGAGATAGCATAACGGTGAGAGATGGAATTTAATTTTTGATTCCTAAGCACCCCATAGTACCACCCCTAGGGAATGACCAAGGTGACAAAGAAAATCCCATCCGATATGTTTTGTATCTTTCATTTGTGAGAACACACACAAAATATGGTATAAAAATCTTTGAAATTGACTGTTATTGAAGTAATTTGACCTTTTGACCCCTCCACAGGGCCTCAGTGGGCAGGGCCAAATTTACTTTTGCTGTTGCACGCCCCATGCATGTGAGTAACTCACACACTTCATTTGGTTGAATTTGGTCTAATGGTTTAGGAGGAGATATCATAACGGACAGACGGCGGGACAGAATTTGATTCTTGAACCCTAAGCACCCCCAAGTCCCACCCCTAGGGCATGACCCAGGCAACAGAATAAAAATCCTGTCTGATATGTTTTGTTTCTTTCATTTGTGAGAACACACACAAAATTTGGTATAAAAATCTTTGAAGTTGTTTTTGTAATTGAAATTAAATGAAATATGACCTGTTGACCCCTTCCCAGGGGGCGGGCCACAACAATTGCCGTTGCACGCCCCATTCATATGAGTAACTCAGTACTACTACTACTACAACTAAATAACTAACTTACGAGTGCAACTACTATTCTGTGTCGGCGGCGATGACCACCACCACTACCACCACGACGACGACCACTACCACTACTGCCAACTGCAATATAAGCTGACAGGGCTGTGCAACCTTTCAAAATAAGATAATAGGACCGTTTCACATATCCAAGGTGGAAGTATAAGCACAGGAGCTTGAAGTTCTATCCTTATATCCGTTATAAGCCTTAAAACCGAAATTCTCATAATGTCATTACGTAATGACATTGTGAGATTTTGGTTTTGAGGCTATAGGGGTATTCAAGCTCTTTAGGTATAAGTTGAAAGACCACGCTGTCCTTACCATGTGAAATTTCAGCTACTACATTGAGAACTGTAGGTGTACAATGAGAAAAGACTTTAAATTCCCGCAGCTTTGCTGCTTTTCTTGTTGTTTGTGATTCTTCTCGGGTTAGATCTGTTGGGAATTACTAGTAGGTTCTAGAGTCTAATCGAGGCGATTTAGGTTGTTTTGGGGTTCACTTCGGTATTTAAGTCTGGTTCTGTTTGTGTTGGGTACGTTAAAAATGTGTGGGTAATGTACATGACATCTACACTACCCCCCGTTTTTGTTACATGGTGATATTAAAATGCGTTAACGAGTTTCAAGTTGCGTGCCGCTTGTAACGCACTTTGTCACCGGGTTGCAAAATGCATTAGTGGAATTACAATGGACCCGTATTTTCTTGCCTTTTGAACGCATTTCTGTGCTAGGTTAAATGCATTGGGGTTACAAAAATCTGTGCTTACAATGTTTGCAATCACCCCACGGGCATTGCTACTATATACGCAAAAACGCATTTGCGTACATGTTTGATTCGAAAATATGGGATTATTCTATCCTATTTCTGAAGGTTTCTTGATGATACGCATACAAACTATATGTGGAAAAACAATTCTAATGCGTTTTATTCCAATTTTGGTAGGGTTTATCTATGGTAGCATTATCTGCTCTAAGACCCCCTTTAAGGGTTTAGCCCCATAAATGAAGTGAAAGAGATCCTGATTCATATAAGATTAATATGTGGCCACCATTACCAAGAATGTGCTTAACATGACAAATAGCGCAGACCCTAATGAGACGCCGCGGTTTGCGGTCTCACATATGGGTCTACGCTATTTTTACATGCACTATCTTTGGAAGCATTCATATGATTGCATTAACCAAGTCCCCCACAATTGCGTATGTTGGATTTTAGGCAAGCTATGGCCTTGCTTGCATCCCTTTACTCATTCCGTATTACAACTTGGGTCCCAAACAGCATTGCCCCAAAATCAAATTAAAGTCGGAACTCGGCCCGGAATAACAATGCCTCCTTAGAGTTAAGGAGACTTAAGTTAAGTATTGATTTTTCAAGATGTGAAAAATAACGTTTAAAACTGATTAAAATCAACATAGATTTAATTTTTCTGAAGATCAAAATGATATCTTTGACCTCAAATACCACATCGATCCAGGCATTTTATTTAGCATTTAATATAGCATGTTGAAATACCAATACTTAACTTAAGTCTTGCTTAACTTTAAGGAGGCATTGTAATTCCGGGCCCTGGTTACTTAACATTATGTGTGCTGTGGCAAGCTCTGTCCTCTGTCCTGTCCTGGTCATACTCCTCTCACTTGTAGCACATACTCCTAACTTTTCCAAACAATATAAGCTTAGGATAAACTGGACATTCAATGTTGAGCTGAATGTTGATTGTTGAGATGGACACTAAATGTTGCGCTGAATACCGATGATCAAGCTAGACATTCAATATTGAGCTGAAGTTTGATTGTTGGGCTAGACATTGAATGTTGCGCTGAATATCGATGTCTAGCTAAACATTCAATGTTGAGCTGAATGTTGATTGTTGAGATGGACATTAAATGTTGCGCTGAATATCGATGATCGAGCTAGACATTCAATGTTAAGCTGAATGTTGATTGTTGGGCTATACATTGAATGTGGCACTGAATATCGATAATTTAGCTAGACATTCTATGTTGAGCTGAATGTTGATTGTTGGGCTATACATTAAATGTTGCGCTGAATATCGATGTCTAGCTAAACATTCAATGTTGAGCTGAATGTTGATTGATGGGCTATACATTGAATGTTGCGCTAAATATCGATAATCTAGCTAGACATTCAATGTTGAGCTGAATGTTGATTGTTGGGCTAGACATTAAATGTTGCGCTCAATATCGATGATCTAGGAAGACATTGAATGTTGTTGTAGAGCTAGACATTAAATATTGCGCTGAGTATCGATAATCTAGCTAGACATTCAATGTTGAGCTGAATGTTGATAAATGTGCTAGACATTAAATGTTGCGCTCAATATCGATGATATAGCTAGACATACAATGTTGAGCTGAATGTTGATTGTTGAGATAGACATTAAATGTTGCGCTGAATTTTGATTGTTGGGCTAGACATTGAATATTGTGCTTAATATCGAGAAATCTAGATAGACTTTCAATGTTGAGCTAAGTGTTGATTGTTGGGCTAGACATTCAATGTTTCGCTCAGTATCAATGATCTAGCTAGACATTCAATGTTGAGCTGAATGTTGATTGTTGGGCTTTTTGGGCTAGACATTGAATGTTGCGCTGAATATCGATGATCTAGCTAGATATTCAATGTTGAGCTGAATGTTGATTGATGGGCTATACATTGAATGTTGCGCTAAATATCGATATTCTAGCTAGACATTCAATGTTGAGCTGAATGTTGATTGTTGGGCTAGACATTAAATGTTGCGCTCAATATCGATGATCTAGGAAGACATTGAATGTTGTTGTAGAGCTAGACATTAAATATTGCGCTGAGTATCGATAATCTAGCTAGACATTCAATGTTGAGCTGAATGTTGATAAATGTGCTAGACATTAAATGTTGCGCTCAATATCGATGATATAGCTAGACATACAATGTTGAGCTGAATGTTGATTGTTGAGATAGACATTAAATGTTGCGCTGAATTTTGATTGTTGGGCTAGACATTGAATATTGTGCTTAATATCGAGAAATCTAGATAGACTTTCAATGTTGAGCTAAGTGTTGATTGTTGGGCTAGACATTCAATGTTTCGCTCAGTATCAATGATCTAGCTAGACATTCAATGTTGAGCTGAATGTTGATTGTTGGGCTTTTTGGGCTAGACATTGAATGTTGCGCTGAATATCGATGATCTAGCTAGATATTCAATGTTGAGCTGAATGTTGATTGTTGGGCTAGACATTGAATGTTGCGCTGAATATCGATTATCTAGCTAGATGTTCAATGTTGATCTGAATGTTGATTGTTGGGCTTGTTGGTCTAGACATTCAATGTTGCGATGATTATCGATGATCTTGCTAGACATTCAATGTTGAACTGAATGTTGATTGTTGAGATAGACATTAAATGTAGCACTGAATATCGATGATCTTGCTAGATATTCAATGTTGAGCTGAATGTTGATTGTTGAGCTAGACATTGAACGTTGCGCTAAATATCGATGATCTTGCTAGACATTGAATTTTTGTTGTCGAGCTAGACATTTAATATTGAGCTGATTATCGATAATCTAGCTAGACATTCAATGATGAGCTGAATGTTGATTGCTGTGCTAGACATTAAATGTTGAGCTCAATATCGATGAACTAGCTAGACATTGAATGTAAAGCTGAATGTTGATTGTTGAGCTAGACATTGAATGTTGCGCTGAATATCAATGATTTAAATTGACATTTAATGTTGAGCTGAAGTTTGATTGTTGGGCTAGACAATGAATATTGTGCTGAATAATGGGAATCCTAGTTAGACTTTCAATGATGAGCTAAGTGTTGATTGTTGGGCTAGACATTCAATGTTGCGCTCAATATCGATAATCGAGCTTAACATTCAATGTTGAGCTGAATGTTGATTGTTGTGCTAGACATAAAATGTTGCGCTCAATATCGATGATCTAGCTAAACATTCAATGTTGAGCTGAAGTTTGATTGTTGGGCTAGACATTGAATGTTGCGCTGAATATCGATGATCCAGCTAAACATTTAATGTTGAGCTGAATGTTGATTGTTGATATAGACATTGAATGTTGCGCTGAATATCGATGATCTAACTAGACATTCAATGTTGAGCTGAATGTTGATTGTTTGGCTTGTTGGGCTAGACATTGAATGTTGCGCTGAATATCGAAAATCTAGCTTAACATTCAATGTTGAGCTGAATGTTGATTGTTGTGCTAGACATAAAATGTTGCGCTCAATATCGATGATCTAGCTAAACATTCAATGTTGAGCTGAAGTTTGATTGTTGGGCTAGACATTGAATGTTGCGCTGAATATCGATGATCCAGCTAAACATTTAATGTTGAGCTGAATGTTGATTGTTGATATAGACATTGAATGTTGCGCTGAATATCGATGATCTAACTAGACATTCAATGTTGAGCTGAATGTTGATTGTTGGGCTATACATTGAACGTGGCACTGAATATGTTGGGCTAGACATTGAATGTTGCGCTGAGTATCGATGATCTCGCTAAAAATTCAATGTTGAGCTGAATGTTGATTGTTGGGCTATACATTGAATGTTGCGCTGAATATCGATGATCTAGCTAGACATTCAATGTTGAGCTGAATGTTGATTGTTGGGCTAGACATTGAATGTGGCACTGAATATCGATGATCTAGCTAGACATTCAATGTTGAGCTGAATGTTGAATGTTTGGCTAGACATTGAATGTTGCGCTCAATATCGATGATCTAGCTAAAAATTCAATGTTGAGCTGAATGTTGATTGTTGGGCTAGACATTGAATGTGGCACTGAATATCAATGATCTAGCTAGACATTCAATGTTGAACTGAATGTTGATTGTTGAGCTAGATATTGAATGTTGCGCTGAATATCAATGATCTAGTTAGGCATTCAATGTTGAGCTGAATGTTGATTGTTGAGCTAGATATTGAATGTGGCACTGAATATCAATGATCCAGCTAAACATTTAATGTTGAGCTGAATGTTGATTGTTGATATAGACATTGAATGTTGCGCTGAATATCGATGATCTAACTAGACATTCAATGTTGAGCTGAATGTTGATTGTTTGGCTTGTTGGGCTAGACATTGAATGTTGCGCTGAATATCGAAAATCTAGCTTAACATTCAATGTTGAGCTGAATGTTGATTGTTGTGCTAGACATAAAATGTTGCGCTCAATATCGATGATCTAGCTAAACATTCAATGTTGAGCTGAAGTTTGATTGTTGGGCTAGACATTGAATGTTGCGCTGAATATCGATGATCCAGCTAAACATTTAATGTTGAGCTGAATGTTGATTGTTGATATAGACATTGAATGTTGCGCTGAATATCGATGATCTAACTAGACATTCAATGTTGAGCTGAATGTTGATTGTTGGGCTATACATTGAACGTGGCACTGAATATGTTGGGCTAGACATTGAATGTAGCGCTGAATATCGATGATCTCGCTAAAAATTCAATGTTGAGCTGAATGTTGATTGTTGGGCTATACATTGAATGTTGCGCTGAATATCGATGATCTAGCTAGACATTCAATGTTGAGCTGAATGTTGATTGTTGGGCTAGACATTGAATGTGGCACTGAATATCGATGATCTAGCTAGACATTCAATGTTGAGCTGAATGTTGAATGTTTGGCTAGACATTGAATGTTGCGCTCAATATCGATGATCTAGCTAAAAATACAATGTTGAGCTGAATGTTGATTGTTGGGCTAGACATTGAATGTGGCACTGAATATCAATGATCTAGCTAGACATTCAATGTTGAACTGAATGTTGATTGTTGAGCTAGATATTGAATGTTGCGCTGAATATCGATGATCTAGCTAGACATTCAATGTTGAGCTGAATGTTGATTGTTGGGCTAGACATTGAATGTGGCACTGAATATCGATGATCTAGCTAGACATTCAATGTTGAGCTGAATGTTGAATGTTTGGCTAGACATTGAATGTTGCGCTCAATATCGATGATCTAGCTAAAAATTCAATGTTGAGCTGAATGTTGATTGTTGGGCTAGACATTGAATGTGGCACTGAATATCAATGATCTAGCTAGACATTCAATGTTGAACTGAATGTTGATTGTTGAGATAGACATTAAATGTTGCGCTGAATATCGATGATCTAGTTAGGCATTCAATGTTGAGCTGAATGTTGATTGTTGAGCTAGACATTAAACGTTGCGCTCAATATCGATGATCTAGCTAGACATTGAATGTTGTTGTCGAGCTAGACATTAAATATTACGCTGAGTATCGATAATGTAGCTAGACATTCAATGTTGAGCTGAATGTTGATTGTTGAGATAGACATTAAATGTGGCACTGAATATCGATGATCTTGCTAGATATTCAATGTTGAGCTGAAAGTTGATTGTTGGGCTAGACATTAAATGTTGCGCTCAATATCGATGATCTAGCTAGACATTGAATGTTGTTGTCGAGCTAGACATTAAATATTACGCTGAGTATCGATAATGTAGCTAGACATTCAATGTTGAGCTGAATGTTGATTGTTGAGATAGACATTAAATGTGGCACTGAATATCGATGATCTAGCTAGACATTCAATGTTGAGCTGAATGTTGATTGTTGAGATAGACATTAAATGTGGCACTGAATATCGATGATCTTGCTAGATATTCAATGTTGAGCTGAATGTTGATTGTTGAGCTAGACATTGAACGTTGCGCTGAATATCAATGATCTAGCTAGACATTGAATGTTGTTGTCGAGCTAGACATTAAATATTACGCTGAGTATCGATAATGTAGCTAGACATTCAATGTTGAGCTGAATGTTGATTAATGTGCTAGACATTAAATGTTGCACTCAATATCGATGATATAGCTAGATGTTCAATGTTGAGCTGAATGTTGATTGTTGAGATAGACATTAAATGTGGCACTGAATATCGATGATCTTGCTAGATATTCAATGTTGAGCTGAATGTTGATTGTTGAGCTAGACATTGAACGTTGCGCTGAATATCAATGATCTAGCTAGACATTGAATGTTGTTGTCGAGCTAGACATTAAATATTGAGCTGATTATTGATAATCTAGCTAGACATTCAATGATGAGCTGAATGTTGATTGTTGTGATAGACATTAAATGTTGAGCTCTATATCGATGATCTAGCTAGACATTGAATGTTGAGCTGAATGTTGATTGTTGAGCTAGACATTGAATGTTGCGCTGAATATCAATGATTTAAATTAACATTTAATGTTGAGCTGAAGTTTTATTGTTGGGCTAGACAATGAATATTGTGCTGAATAATGGGAATCCTAGTTAGACTTTCAATGATGAGCTAAGTGTTGATTGTTGGGCTAGACATTCAATGTTGCGCTCAATTTCGATAATCGAGCTAGACATTCAATGTTGAGCTGAATGTTGATTGTTGGGCTTGTTGGGCTAGACATTGAATGTTGCGCTGAATATGGAAGATCTAGCTTAACATTCAATGTTGAGCTGAATGCTGATTGTTGTGCTAGACATTGAATGTTGCGCTCAATATCGATAATCTAGCTAGACATTCAATGTTGAGCTGAAGTTTGATTGTAGGGCTAGACATTGAAAGTTGCGCTCAATATCGATGATCTAGCTAGACATTCAATGTTGAGCTGAATTTTGATTGTTGGGCTGGACATTAAATGTGGCACTGAATATCGATGATCTAGCTAAACATTTAATGTTGAGCTGAATGTTGATTGTTGATATAGACATTGAATGTTGCGCTGAATATCGATGATCTAACTAGACATTCAATGTTGAGCTGAATGTTGATTGTTGGGCTATACATTGAATGTGGCACTGAATATCGATAATTTAGCTAGACATTCAATGTTGAGCTGAATGTTGATTGTTGGGCTAGACATTGAATGTGGCACTGAATATCGATAATTTAGCTAGACATTCAATGTTGAGCTGAATGTTGATTGTTGGGCTGGACATTAAATGTGGCACTGAATATCAATGATCTAGCTAGACATTGAATGTTGCGCTGAATGTTTGGCGTTGATCTAGACATTCAATGTAGATAACGCGTAGATAAGTTTACACCACGAGTGCAGTCTGATCATCGATCAGGATAATCAATTTAATTAAGTTTTAGATGAACCTTGTGTGCGTGAACAGTGAAGACCCTGATTAAAAGCTGAATTCTATAACCTCTTGTTTGTTTGATTTGATTCTTTACGTCCCATCAACAAACTTTCAGTTATATAGGGACGAGTCTTCCTGGGTTGAACCAGTACAAAGCTAGGATAAATGATTCTATAGCCTCTGACCTGGATCTGTGCTGTTCACCTATGTCCCACAAAAGGGACGCTAAACCTGTTCAAATTAGTCAAAGATATATTTCTCGTGACGTAGTAACTTATAAATAAAATATCTACAATAGACCATGATTAAACGCTGCATTCTGTGGCCTCTTATCTGGGTCTGGATATCTGGTGGTATTACTGAAAGTTTGCTTTTTCTTAAACATTTATTAACTCATGCAGAAGCTTAATCATACATCAAATAGAGAAACCCTGCCTTTGGGATTTGCGACCAGGTAGGCTCAAACAAGCCTGGTTAGCCACAGAGACTGGCTGTAGTATTTGCATGCCATTCACCATCTTGTATTAATTAACGCTGGTCAACAGCTTACAATCGACTGCATCGGCTGATCTCAGACCCCGCAGGGCGTACATTATGTCACGATTCAGCGACCTGATTTAACATGTACCATACCATGATAAAGGACCCTTACCACCAATGCTTATGACAGTCTTGCATAAGATAAGTATGTTTATTTGGATGTCGTCTGTTTATTTCGTATATACTCAAATGACTGCTCCTTAGGGAGTTGTCTGATCAGGACCCACACTGTATGCAATATGGGCCACCGGACTAACTTATCACGGGTGAGCCCAGACCAAACCGCACCTAATGGGGCAATCTGATCTTGGTCCCTAATATCCTCAACCAGACTTATTTTATCATAGAAGCAAACAAAATGAACCCGGATCAGACTGCTCCTTGTTCGCAATATAATCAACTAGCGTAAAAAGTGCAACGCCAATTTTACAGATGCGACGCGTCAAATATAGCGATTCCTTTGATAACACGCATTTGTAGCGCAAAAGATTTTGTTCATTTTGAGGCAAACGCAGACTATGAAAAACAGTGAAGACCCAGAGGAAATACTACACAAGCGGCATTTCATCAGGATCAACACTGTATTCTACGACAAACTCGATCTTCAGAGTAAGAAATATGATATTTTTATGACATCCCTCAATATATGAAATGGACCGTCCGGACTGATTCAAACTTTATGGACCATTCCATTGATCTTAAAAGGTTAAAATCCAACGTTCACATGCTTTATTTATGCTTGTACAAGCTGGTACTGATCGCGCACGCGAAAATGCCCCTCATGAACGCCCATGTTAACGTAAGTGACGTATTCAACGAAGTACTTTGACAGTGAAAACCCAGATGCAATGCCGCATAAGCGGCATTTTATCAGAGTCTGCTCTGTTTTCTATGACAATATCGATCTTCAGAGAAAGAGGTATATTATAAACTGTAATCCCTCAAGATATTCAATGGGCCATCCTGACTTTACTGTATGGAATATTGAATTATTTTTAGTAGTTTAAAGCGGTTAAAGATCCAACGTCTACAGGTTTAGTTAATATTTGTAGATATATGTTGGTGCGCTGGCAAATGCCTCTGAAATATAAAATGCTCATGTTGGAACTTATCGCACATGCGTTGATGCCCCTGATGAACATCCATGCTAGCGTAGCCAAAGCCAGATATTCAATGCAAAGCTTTTAAAAAACAGATTAAACACTCCAGTGAAAACCGTGTAGATCCAAATCAATCAAACTCATTAAGCGAAAAGATGTTAATACATGTACCATACGAGAACATTAGCCTGCACACGCAGCATTGGCATTATTTTAAAATAATTAGGTTTTTATTTAATTATACTTTTTTTCAAAAATATATTCAGATACGCCATCTGTTTGGATTCATTGAAAATTCCGTATTTTGCCGCGCCTGATCTGGGTCCATTTGTTTTGGAAAAATAATCACCAGAAGACACACGCATGCAATAAAAATCCCTCACGCAGCCACACTGTATGGGGTCCTCTGTTAATCTTTGTTTATTGGTAATACACAATGTATGCCGCACTTTCATAATTTATAAGAAATAGAAATACAGGTAATTACCGATTTTAGCCGTATGGATTTTCCCACTCTTATCAGTTATACCAGTCCATTTTTGAACCAAGGGTTGCATGGTGGTATTTATATTTATATTTATTTAAATTTTAATAGAATATTCTTTATGCAAACAGTGCATACCCTGATCAAATGCATCTTTATAGAATAAATAAATAAATAAATCAGGACTTTAGCATTTAAGAGTGGGTACCAAAAAAATAATTTTCTTATTTCTCAACCAGAACATATGTTGTGGGTACTCAAAAGAACCGTCTCTCTGAGACTGTTCTTTTGAACACCCAAAACGTATGTTAAAACTGATTGGTAAGATATTATTTAAAAATTTTACGCTATTTTTTTTGTTTATTTAAACCTATGTAAATTAAATAAATAAATAAATAAATAAATAAATAAATAAATAAATAAGCTTAACTTTCAAAAAGCTAAGTTATAGACACGCGATTACTATAGTGTATGTGTGGTCAATACCTGTTGTTACCTTGGATACAGTTGCTAAAAATAGATTATACCTCCGTAATCGGTGGGAAGCTTCTGAAAAAGTAGTAGGGGTTGTACCAGGAAAAATTCAAAAGGCTACATCAAATTTTATTTTAATTGTATGAAAAATATACCAATTTGTTCGCAATTGATCTGAGCATAGTGTCCCGTTTGCACAGAGAAAATATATTGAATACTTTAATAACTATGACAGAATATCTACCAATGAGCAGATCTAAAAAAGCCTGTTTTACTATATAATTTAATCATTCTTAGGGTTCTATCAAAAACCATCAAAAAGGACGAAGAGTTTGCAGAGGGAAATTCATAAAAATTATATCAGAATAATCGTGAGATATTTAGGTAAAACATTTGTTTGCACAGGAATTCTGCTTTTATAATTTCAAAAGATATAGTATAAAAACTAACACCTTCCATTATAATTCCCTATTACCGCTTCAGCGCATCGCAGATACCTGGATGTCCGTTAAAGTCCCGTATGATTACGTTCGATGGACGAATAAGGGCTGTCATGTGCATGCCATGTGTAAAATGCTCTTGTTCTGAGCTAAAATTGGCAAAACATCTGCATACTTTCTTCCTTTTGATATAAAACTGAAGAAATCCCGTCCTGGGTTCGATTTGGTTATGGTTCTCATCTCAAATCAAAGCTTTTTTTTCAACATCACGTTTCGCCTGTTTAGCAAGGTAAATCATATCTACATGGAATAGCATTGCCAGATTTTTACATAGTTATCTCATTCTTTCACAAAAAATCAAAACAAGCGAGAGTACCTACCTTTGTTTGGCTTTTCCGTGACGATGCCACTACCGCGAAAGGTCCCGGATGTGACGAAGGAACACATTTTACGTTTACGCGATTTCGCGGTAGTTCCGCTGATGCCCACACGATCAGAGTGTCCTGCAGTTTGGATCGAGAAACGTCCGTATTAGCAGATGTCACATGTTAGCTGAATTCTAGTTTACCAATTGATTGTTTGCCACAGGAAGCAGAGAAACAGTCCTGTCGAATCCGCATCCCAACTAGGAGACGAGCTTTAAAAAAAAATTTCGTGCACAATATCGATGATCTAGCTAGACATTCAATGTTGAGCTGAAGTTTGATTGTTGGGCTAGACATTGAATGTTGCGCTGAATATCGATGATCCAGCTAAACATTTAATGTTGAGCTGAATGTTGATTGTTGATATAGACATTGAATGTTGCGCTGAATATCGATGATCTAACTAGACATTCAATGTTGAGCTGAATGTTGATTGTTGGGCTATACATTGAACGTGGCACTGAATATCGATAATTTAGCTAGACATTCAATGTTGAGCTGAATGTTGATTGTTGGGCTATACATTAAATGTTGCGCTGAATATCGATGTCTAGCTAAACATTCAATGTTGAGCTGAATGTTGATTGATGGGCTATACATTGAATGTTGCGCTAAATATCGATAATCTAGCTAGACATTCAATGTTGAGCTGAATGTTGATTGTTGGGCTAGACATTAAATGTTGCGCTCAATATCGATGTTCTAGGAAGACATTGAATGTTGTTGTAGAGCTAGACATTAAATATTGCGCTGAGTATCGATAATCTAGCTAGACATTCAATGTTGAGCTGAATGTTGATTAATGTGCTAGACATTAAATGTTGCGCTCAATATCGATGATATAGCTAGACATACAATGTTGAGCTGAATGTTGATTGTTGAGATAGACATTAAATGTTGCGCTGAATTTTGATTGTTGGGCTAGACATTGAATATTGTGCTTAATATCGAGAAATCTAGATAGACTTTCAATGTTGAGCTAAGTGTTGATTGTTGGGCTAGACATTCAATGTTTCGCTCAGTATCAATGATCTAGCTAGACATTCAATGTTGAGCTGAATGTTGATTGTTGGGCTTTTTGGGCTAGACATTGATATTGCGCTGAATATCGATGATCTAGCTAGATATTCAATGTTGAGCTGAATGTTGATTGTTGGGCTAGACATTGAATGTTGCGCTGAATATCGATTATCTAGCTAAATGTTCAATGTTGATCTGAATGTTGATTGTTGGACTTGTTGGTCTAGACATTCAATGTTGCGATGATTATCGATGATCTTGCTAGACATTCAATGTTGAACTGAATGTTGATTGTTGAGATAGACATTAAATGTAGCACTGAATATCGATGATCTTGCTAGATATTCAATGTTGAGCTGAATGTTGATTGTTGAGCTAGACATTGAACGTTGCGCTGAATATCGATGATCTTGCTAGACATTGAATTTTTGTTGTCGAGCTAGACATTTGATATTGAGCTGATTATCGACAATCTAGCTAGACATTCAATGATGAGCTGAATGTTGATTGCTGTGCTAGACATTAAATGTTGAGCTCAATATCGATGAACTAGACATTGAATGTTGAGCTGAATGTTGATTGTTGAGCTAGACATTGAATGTTGCGCTGAATATCAATGATTTCAATTGACATTTAATGTTGAGCTGAAGTTTGATTGTTGGGCTAGACAATGAATATTGTGCTGAATAATGGGAATCCTAGTTAGACTTTCAATGATGAGCTAAGTGTTGATTGTTGGGCTAGACATTCAATGTTGCGCTCAATATCGATAATCGAGCTTAACATTCAATGTTGAGCTGAATGTTGATTGTTGTGCTAGACATAAAATGTTGCGCTCAATATCGATGATCTAGCTCAACATTCAATGTTGAGCTGAAGTTTGATTGTTGGGCTAGACATTGAATGTTGCACTGAATATCGATGATCCAGCTAAACATTTAATGTTGAGCTGAATGTTGATTGTTGATATAGACATTGAATGTTGCGCTGAATATCGATGATCTAACTAGACATTCAATGTTGAGCTGAATGTTGATTGTTTGGCTTGTTGGGCTAGACATTGAATGTTGCGCTGAATATCAAAAATCTAGCTTAACATTCAATGTTGAGCTGAATGTTGATTGTTGTGCTAGACATAAAATGTTGCGCTCAATATCGATGATCTAGCTAAACATTCAATGTTGAGCTGAAGTTTGATTGTTGGGCTAGACATTGAATGTTGCGCTGAATATCGATGATCCAGCTAAACATTTAATGTTGAGCTGAATGTTGATTGTTGATATAGACATTGAATGTTGCGCTGAATATCGATGATCTAACTAGACATTCAATGTTGAGCTGAATGTTGATTGTAGGGCTATACATTGAACGTGGCACTGAATATGTTGGGCTAGACATTGAATGTTGCGCTGAATATCGATGATCTCGCTAAAAATTCAATGTTGAGCTGAATGTTGATTGTTGGGCTATACATTGAATGTTGCGCTGAATATCGATGATCTAGCTAGACATTCAATGTTGAGCTGAATGTTGATTGTTGGGCTAGACATTGAATGTGGCACTGAATATCGATGATCTAGCTAGACATTCAATGTTGAGCTGAATGTTGAATGTTTGGCTAGACATTGAATGTTGCGCTCAATATCGATGATCTAGCTAAAATTTCAATGTTGAGCTGAATGTTGATTATTGGGCTAGACATTGAATGTGGCACTGAATATCAATGATCTAGCTAGACATTCAATGTTGAACTGAATGTTGATTGTTGAGCTAGATATTGAATGGTGCGCTGAATATCGATGATCTAGTTAGGCATTCAATGTTGAACTGAATGTTGATTGTTGAGCTAGATATTGAATGTGGCACTGAATATCAATGATCCAGCTAAACATTTAATGTTGAGCTGAATGTTGATTGTTGATATAGACATTGAATGTTGCGCTGAACATCGATGATCTAACTAGACATTCAATGTTGAGCTGAATGTTGATTGTTTGGCTTGTTGGGCTAGACATTGAATGTTGCGCTGAATATCGATAATTTAGCTAGACATTCAATGTTGAGCTGAATGTTGATTGTTGTGCTAGACATAAAATGTTGCGCTCAATATCGATGATCTAGCTAAACATTCAATGTTGAGCTGAAGTTTGATTGTTGGGCTAGACATTGAATGTTGCGCTGAATATCGATGATCCAGCTAAACATTTAATGTTGAGCTGAATGTTGATTGTTGATATAGACATTGAATTATGCGATGAATATTGATGATCTAACTAGACATTCAATGTTGAGCTGAATGTTGATTGTTGGGCTATACATTGAACGTGGCACTGAATATGTTGGGCTAGACATTGAATGTTGCGCTGAATATCGATGATCTCGCTAAAAATTCAATGTTGAGCTGAATGTTGATTGTTGGGCTATACATTGAATGTTGCGCTGAATATCGATGATCTAGCTAGACATTCAATGTTGAGCTGAATGTTGATTGTTGGGCTAGACATTGAATGTGGCACTGAATATCGATGATCTAGCTAGACATTCAATGTTGAGCTGAATGTTGAATGTTTGGCTAGACATTGAATGTTGCGCTCAATATCGATGATCTAGCTAAAAATTCAATGTTGAGCTGAATGTTGATTGTTGGGCTAGACATTGAATGTGGCACTGAATATCAATGATCTAGCTAGACATTCAATGTTGAACTGAATGTTGATTGTTGAGCTAGATATTGAATGTTGCGCTGAATATCGATGATCTAGCTAGACATTCAATGTTGAGCTGAATGTTGATTGTTGGGCTAGACATTGAATGTGGCACTGAATATCGATGATCTAGCTAGACATTCAATGTTGAGCTGAATGTTGAATGTTTGGCTAGACATTGAATGTTGCGCTCAATATCGATGATCTAGCTAAAAATTTAATGTTGAGCTGAATGTTGATTGTTGGGCTAGACATTGAATGTGGCACTGAATATCAATGATCTAGCTAGACATTCAATGTTGAACTGAATGTTGATTGTTGAGATAGACATTAAATGTTGCGCTGAATATCGATGATCTAGTTAGGCATTCAATCTTGAGCTGAATGTTGATTGTTGAGCTAGACATTGAACGTTGCGCTCAATATCGATGATCTAGCTAGACATTGAATGTTGTTGTCGAGCTAGACATTAAATATTACGCTGAGTATCGATAATGTAGCTAGACATTCAATGTTGAGCTGAATGTTGATTGTTGAGATAGACATTAAATGTGGCACTGAATATCGATGATCTTGCTAGATATTCAATGTTGAGCTGAATGTTGATTGTTGAGCTAGACATTGAACGTTGCGCTGAATATCAATGATCTAGCTAGACATTAAATATTACGCTGAGTATCGATAATGTAGCTAGACATTCAATGTTGAGCTGAATGTTGATTAATGTGCTAGACATTAAATGTTGCACTCAATATCGATGATATAGCTAGATGTTCAATGTTGAGCTGAATGTTGATTGTTGAGATAGACATTAAATGTGGCACTGAATATCGATGATCTAGCTAGATGTTCAATGTTGAGCTGAATGTTGATTGTTGAGATAGACATTAAATGTGGCACTGAATATCGATGATCTTGCTAGATATTCAATGTTGAGCTGAATGTTGATTGTTGAGCTAGACATTGAACGTTGCGCTGAATATCAATGATCTAGCTAGACATTGAATGTTGTTGTCGAGCTAGACATTAAATATTGAGCTGATTATTGATAATCTAGCTAGACATTCAATGATGAGCTGAATGTTGATTGTTGTGATAGACATTAAATGTTGAGCTCTATATCGATGGTCTAGCTAGACATTGAATGTTGAGCTGAATGTTGATTGTTGAGATAGACATTGAATGTTGCGCTGAATATCAATGATTTCAATTGACATTTAATGTTGAGCTGAAGTTTGATTGTTGGGCTAGACAATGAATATTGTGCTGAATAATGGGAATCCTAGTTAGACTTTCAATGATGAGCTAAGTGTTGATTGTTGGGCTAGACATTCAATGTTGCGCTCAATTTCGATAATCGAGCTAGACATTCAATGTTGAGCTGAATGTTGATTGTTGGGCTTGTTGGGCTAGACATTGAACAGTTAGGCACATCCGTCCGAACGAGATATAGTATGTGAATCGGAATATAATATCTAATTCGAAATAACATATCTGAATCGAGATATAACATACTATATTTCAATGAAGATATACTATCTCCTTCGAGATACATAACTACAAACACCCGGCTATCTATATTTCATTTGAAATATTATATCTAAAACGGCATATAATTTGAGGAACTTTCAATTTGCTTATATATAAGCCTGGGCCCGGAATTACTTGCCGAGTGATGTCAAATTACCGGGTGATCGCGAGGGACGGATTTTTTCTATCCCACCCTCATACGTATAATGGCTTCTTTTTCTTGCACACCCTTAAATACGGCATTTTTGTAGAAAATGGGCTCCTGAATACGCTGGGATATAACATAATGACGTCACTTTAACGTGCGGACGACGTCACTTGTCCAATACTCTCGACGCATTATTTCGCCGCTTTGAAGTATACAGTCTGGTCAGCACCAAAAATGTACGCCTTTAAAAATCGCGTTTACTTTTCATTGGTTAGTGGTCCCGTGGCATTAGCCTTTGCAAACAGTTTGGACCCAAATTATACCCAACAGAACGTCGCGCCTGATTAGGATCGAAACTGTTTGGCACTGTTTGTGTGGATGGATTACAAATATATGTTTGAAAATATTGTTGTTTTTATAGACAAAAGTCAAGTGTCAGAGACAAACAAAAAGTTATAGATTGAAATAAAAAGTCATGAGGCTTGTTAACTAAACGTGCACTGCTGAGACGCGCATACATGCACCATGTGCACGTCCTGTGGCGCATGTTCCGTCCGCTACTCATCTGTAATTGTATCAAAGTTCAATTTATTTTAGCGAGAGAGTGTCTGTTTTGCTCAGTATTTTAATTCCCTATCGCGAGATATTTGGAATTAAAGGTTTTATCAATCAGCATAGGCTCGGATCAGCCTTCTCTTGAATGATCTGATCAGGTTTTACACTATTCACTGACACATCGTCTTGTTTTACACGTCTCTCGTGGACTATTTTAGCAACTGGATGGGTAAGGTGGTGGCCTATGCGTCTGAATAGTGCCAAACGTTGTCGCCACTGGGTGTGCGGTGAGTGCATGGGTGCGTGTAGTCATGAGAGCCAGCACAGAAGATTTGGTACTTATCGCATGTGGTGAAATGCTTCTCATATTCCAGCGAAGCTAGATAACTAAATGGTGGTCTAAGCTTTCACCTTTTGCGTATGCTAGCATCGAAGGCTCTGCATAGTCCGTACATATGCGCATACTCGCCTGAGCCTGTGCTACTCACCAATGTACGTCATCAAATGCAAGTTTAAAACTTGTTTAAAACTCTGCATAGTCCGTACATATGCGCATACTCGCCTGAGCCTGTGCTACTCACCAATGTACGTCATCAAATGCAAGTTTAAAACTGATTGTCCTTTTCTAAGGTATGTTGTCTAAAACCTGGCTCCATATTACATACGAGGATCGTAACTGCTGATTGTGGGCATATCTTGAAATGATGGTATCTTTTTACACTCCATTCGACTTGAGTTCCTATTGTACATGTATCCCGGTTTCTAACAACTTGACAAACAATGTGTCTGGTGGAATATTTGAAACGTTACTTGTATTTACTTCGACATTGGAGGACGATCACACTTTCGACTCTGTTCTGTGTAAAAGTTCCCTGGTGAACTTTCCCATGACGCTGGCTTTTTTGTAGGTATAAATTATTTCTATCAAATTCAAATTTGCGCGCTATGCGGAAATCGATACGAGACTGCGCATGACGCAACAAAGACCACGTGTGCGGATTGAGAAAAAACAATATTTCGATCAAAATATATCGGATATCTCGATTGAAATAATATATTTCGTTCTGGGTATATTACAAGTGGGGCATATCCCGATCGGCATATGATAAATGAGCATATCTAGATTGACATATTATATCTCATTCGAACGGATGTGCCTAACTGTTGAATGTTGCGCTGAATATGGAAGATCTAGCTTAACATTCAATGTTGAGCTGAATGCTGATTGTTGTGCTAGACATTGAATGTTGCGCTCAATATCGATGATCTAGCTAGACATTCAATGTTGAGCTGAAGTTTGATTGTAGGGCTAGACATTGAATGTTGCGCTCAATATCGATGATCTAGCTAGACATTCAATGTTGAGCTGAATTTTGATTGTTGGGTTGGACATTAAATGTGGCACTGAATATCGATGATCTAGCTAAACATTTAATGTTGAGCTGAATGTTGATTGTTGATATAGACATTGAATGTTGCGCTGAATATCGATGATCTAACTAGACATTCAATGTTGAGCTGAATGTTGATTGTTGGGCTATACATTGAATGTGGCACTGAATATCGATAATTTAGCTAGACATTCAATGTTGAGCTGAATGTTGATTGTTGGGCTAGACATTGAATGTGGCACTGAATATCGATAATTTAGCTAGACATTCAATGTTGAGCTGAATGTTGATTGTTGGGCTGGACATTAAATGTGGCACTGAATATCAATGATCTAGCTAGACATTGAATGTTGCGCTGAATGTTTGGCGTTGATCTAGACATTCAATGTTGCGCTGAATATCGATGATCTAGCTAGACATTCAATGTTGAGCTGAATGTTGATTGTTGGGATAGACATTGAATGCTGTGCTGAATATTGATGATCTAGCTAGACATTCAATGACACGGGTGGGCATCAGCGGAACTACCGCGCAATCGCGTAAACGCCAATTTGTTCCCTCGTCACATCTGGGTCCTTTCGCGGTAGTAGCATCGTCACGGAAAAGACAAACAAAGGTTGGTACTCTCGCTTGTTTTGTTTTTGTAAAAGAATGATAAAACTATGTAAAAATCTGGCAATGCTATTCCATGTAGATATGATTTACCTTGCTAAACAGGCCAAATGCGATGTTGAAAAAAGCTTTGATTTGAGATGAGAACCATAACCAAATCGAACCCAGAACGGGATTTCATCAGTTTTATGCCAAAACGAAAAAAGTATGCAGATGTTTTGCCAATTTTAGCTCATAACAAGAGCATTTTACACATGGCATGTACATAACAGCCTTTATTCGTCCTTCGTGCGTAAATAAATCGAACCGATCATGTTCTTTGAAAGAATAAATGCCAAAGTGTTCAGGCGCAGTATCGCCTTCGCCATCGCGGTAGTTGTAACGTCACGCTCTAGTTCCTTCGAGTATACCATGTATACTCATGCATGCAGGAGCGGAGAGAAGTGTGTGTAATATTGTAGTATCTACTGAAACACCCCAAACCACCACCAATCCATCTCAAACGCTCTTCCCCATGTACAAACTAGCATACTTACCCTTGCCCAGTCCAAGTCCTCACCTCCAAGACCCCACAGCCTTTAGCTCAGCCTTTTTACGCAGATGCGCTACAGATGTAAGTATAAGGTCTTGTCCATCGGGCCCAAATATACTTGATGTGTATATCATTTATCTACATGTATATATGTGTCAGTACATTAGAGTTTGTCACTTATCGCACGTGCCACGACTCAGATTAGCTTGCGCAATTTTAAAGTTTCACCAGAACTTTCATGTACTGACACATATATACATGTAGATAAATGATATACACTTCAAGTATATTTGGGCCGGTAGACGAGACCTGATACTTACATCTGTAGCGCATCTGCGCAAAAGGCTGAGCTAAAGGTTGTGGGGTCTTGGAGGTGAGAACTTGGGGTGGGACAGGGATAAGTGTGCTAGTTTGTACACGGGGAGCAGCGTTTGAGATCGATTGGTGGAAGTTTGGGGGTGTTTCAGTATAGATACTACAATATTACACACATTTCTCTCCGCGCCTGCATGCACTGCATGTACTGGTATGGTATACTCGAAGGAACTAGAGTGTGACGTTACAAGTACCGCTATGGCGAAGGCGATACTGCGCCTGAAAACTTTGGCATTTATTCCTTCATAGAACATGATCGGTTCGATTTAATTACGTTCGATGGACGAATAAGGGCTGTCATGTGCATGCCATGTGTAAAATGCTCTTGTTCTGAGCTAAAATTGGCAAAACATCTGCATACTTTCTTCCTTTTGATATAAAACTGAAGAAATCCCGTCCTGGGTTCGATTTGGTTATGGTTCTCATCTCAAATCAAAGCTTTTTTTTCAACATCACGTTTCGCCTGTTTAGCAAGGTAAATCATATCTACATGGAATAGCATTGCCAGATTTTTACATAGTTATCTCATTTTTTCACAAAAAATCAAAACAAGCGAGAGTACCTACCTTTGTTTGGCTTTTCCGTGACGATGCCACTACCGCGAAAGGTCCCGGGTGTGACGAAGGAACAAATTTTACGTTTACGCGATTTCGCGGTAGTTCCGCTGATGCCCACACGATCAGAGTGTCCTGCAGTTTGGATCGAGAAACGTCCGTATTAGCAGATGTCACATGTTAGCTGAATTCTAGTTTACCAATTGATTGTTTGCCACAGGAAGCAGAGAAACAGTCCTGTCGACTAGGAGACGAGCTTTAAAAAAAAATTCGTGCTCAACTCAAATGAGCATGAACTTTCAATTGCTCATTCATTTTAAAATGTCAACAGTTGTTGGGCATTTTAACATGTCTCAGCAGGATAATCTAATTATTATGTTACATCTCAGAAGATTTAAGCAAGAAAAGTCTTTTTCAGCATTTTAATTTTTATGAGCAGTTCAAATAAAACTTCAGAAACTAAAGAATACAATAAATATTTAATATGCCGCCGGAATTGGTAAGTCAAGAGCTTCGGGTTTGAGTCTGTTTTAGAGCTATTCGAAATTCAAACTAAATATAAACTAAACCGGACAGATCGATGATTATCTTCCCGTTATCTTTCCTGCTCTTCAAAACAATTTTCGCCAAACTGCATTATCTATTGTGGAAATTTGGGTTTGTAACTGGGTCATATTGATAAAGTTCATTTGTATGGAGGGTAATGTTTTTTTTAATATGATGACCCAGAAAAATGATATCCTGTTTTATTGCGAAATAGAAAATTATAATCTTTGGAAATTCGGTATTCGATATAGGCTTACATAATATCCTCATTTCTAGATCCGATAATATCTGTTTACAGAGCAAAACTAAAACATTTTTCTAGGTGATCCCCAGAAATAATGGAATATACCATTAGTGTATTTCATATTGCAGGGGTTCCTAAAAGGGAAGGTGGATAGAAGACGCGCGCCTTTGTCTACTTGTGTGCCAATAAAGAAGAAATAGTCTCTGAATGAATTACGTAGTTGGTAAATCTATTTAACAAAATATTCTACGAACCAATGCTGGATTGCATTTTGTTGAAATTTTAGGAAAATTTTCAGGCAATTGGCTGAAAAGGGGGAAAATAAAGTAGTGCTAATATTCTTACGCGTTGCATTTATATTCCCTAATATTATAGCATAGAAGAATGGTGAAAAGTTTATTTAACACCTGAGAATCACGAATGTCATCTTTTTAATCACAAGAAACCAATTGTCACTTATTGTTTTCAAGCCAGACATTCTCGGATAAGAAATAGTCCACGTGCAGTTTCCGCCATTGTGATACGTAGTTAGCCGTTGACAGCTACGCCTGTTGGAAAATTAATGTTTTAAAGGATTTCTAGTTCTAAGTTAACTTTTTTAAACGTTTCATGACAGTGTTTCGATTCCATGTTCGATTACGAAAGCTTTTAACTGGCGTTAAAGAAGGGTGTCAAACAGGAAATTAAAATTTCGATAGTCTAAAAGTGTGTGAAATTTGGAAGTTGGTCCCTTCATTCACAACGCGCATTGGACTAATAATTCGCCTTTTGTGACAGTTTAATAAATGTCAACGAATGATTCGGTGGGTATGATATCGCTTATAATCATTTAAACACTCAGAACTCTTGTTATTTTTCAGTTGCAGTGAGTGAAAGGTTTGGTCTGAGACCACATTTTGTATCTGTCAACCTGTTCGGTCATGGCCACATACAATGTCATCCTCTTTTGAGGCTTCTTTTATAGAGACACATGAGTTTATCTTTCTAAAATTGTTGATTAATGATTAAATTATATATTTCAGACATTGTCCCTTTTCAGACTTTTGGAAAATAGAAGAAAATGAGCTTTACATTAGTTATAGTCTATTTCATGAAACAGGAGATAAAAAGTTATAGTCTGTATCTATAACAGCAGTTAAAGTCTGTTTCTACAAAATAATGAAAACCATGAGTCCTTTGCATTCCCGCCCCAGGGCAACCCTAGCCTAGAGATTTAAACCATAGCCTGTGGTCAATGCAATGAAAGCCCATTAGGGATGGGGGCAGTGGTTACAAATAAAGCAACTTCATTAAGCGAAATGTGGTGTTTACCAGGATGGAAATACAGGTAATGCAGTCATTTGTAACTGCTGCCCCGTGCCCCCAGCCCCTGAGCAGGGCGGTGGATAGCCGGGCAAATGTGTTGTGTTTTTACTTTTGCATTGTCCCCATAGTGGAGGGGAAATGTAGGGGATTTGATATGCCTAGGCAAACATGACAGTGCACTATACATGTCAACCTCGTCAGGGATACAGACTAACATTTTTCCGCCAGGAGCAAGCTGGGCCCCTAAAATAAAAGGATTGGGGGCCCAGCTCAAAACTTAGGGGCCCAGGGTTCGGCGGAGAATTGAACTCATTTCAATACAATTCATTTGCTTTACGCATACCCTCAAAATCTGTATTCCTCAACCATATAAACTATTTGGAATCAGCAGAATGAAGATTTATAAACTTAACAGCTAGAGTCAGATTTGACATACATACTACCCTTTTTCAAATTTTCAGGGGCAAGCTGGGCCCCTGAACATTTAGTTTCAGGGGCCCAGCCCAAATTTTAGGGGCACTGGGCTACTGGGCCCCTGTTAAGTCTTTTTCCCTGCTCGTTTAACAGAGCAACAGATAAAGGTTGTTTTATCCTTTTTAAGAATTATTTTTACAGAAAAACAAATTGAAATTAAAGAACCATGGTCCATCGTATAAAAATGAATTACAAAAGGAAAAAAACTAAATCCGATGGATCATTTGATCGCTTTGATGACCCAAGTCTGATGGCTTCTACTTCTACTTTGATACTGCCCAGGGCCGAAGCATCACAGGCAAGTGACCTCATCAACATGGTTAAAACATCTTTATTTACAGTTAAAACATGATGAGGATGTGTTGTCTAGGCTTTGTAGGTCCGTAGACGTGCCTTGAAGTCGTCTACAGATAAGGCGTGCACAAGGTCCGGGGGGAGCTCGTTCCATTCCCTAGTAGTCTTGGGTAGGAAGCTGTTTCTGAAGTGTTCATAGTTGGTTCTCAGTTGAAGGTAGGCGAGGTCGTGTCTTCTTGTGCGGCCAGAGGAAGGAATGACATAATCTGGAATTTCCACGGGCGAAAGGTTATTGACTGCCTTGTAGAGATGTGTTAATCTTCGTGCCTTCCTTCTGTCTTGTAGAAGTGGCCACGGAAGGGTATCTTGTGTTTGAATATTTTTCTTTGTTTTGCGGTCAACATTTTAGAAATGATATCGGAAACAGAGACAATCGTTAACGGTTACTTAATACTACTAAAATGCAGACCAGTACCGGAATTGAATTATCAACTCCCCAATAGTGGTATACTATTGAAAATTGATTTCAGCTGAATGGAAGGCTGCCACTGACGGGGAGTTTGACTGAATTCTGGTACCATTCTATGTTTTAGTAGTAACAGCTGATCAAAGTTTCCGTTTCCGCTTTTCCTTCAAAAGTATTGACTGCTAAATGTGGTCTCATCAAAAGGTGCTGATAAACAATATTTGAAAGACACTGCTAATTTTCTGATGTTCAAATCGAACACACCTGGGTAATTGGCGATTAATCGCAAAAATGGATTAAACTGGACTGAATTAAAGGCTATTGTTTGATGAAAGAAGGTACATAGCCTTGTTTGACATTCATATTGTTTAACTCTTTTACCAACAACGATTTTTACATCGAGTTCGACACAAGCAGTGGTAAACAGGCGGAAAACTGATTTCAATAAAAAGAGTCTTCGATATAGCCGAAATTTAGTGATAACCGAGTTCGACATAAGTAAACAAGAGTTTGCAATACAAATGCAATATAGGGGAAATGTTCGGGAATGGATGATCAACATAGTGGGATTTGCCTGTAATAACAGACTGCAGGGGAGAAATGCGATGGTTTTACCAGCTCTGCTATCCCCGCAGTGTGGGGTTAATAGCAGAGAACTGCAGACAAAAAAGGCAAAGTCCCCACTGTTCCCCTGGGCTGAGGGGGTTAGTGGTTACAAATGACTAGTGCATAACCAGTCAGTGATTTTATTTGGCCATTTTTGAGGCCGTATATGGGAGTCATTCCCAATCCAAAAATGGCCTTTATTTTCCCAATTTCATGTATTTTAGCTCTTATTTTCCCAATTTTAATAAAATATTTTCCCAAATGTGTAGGAAAAGGTAGCTTCCCAAAATCCCAAATAAAATCACTGCCAGTACGCTGCCCCTAATACCTGGTGGGGGAGGGGGTACTGGCTAATTCCTGAAATAGAATTTGCTACATTTTATCTGGAAAAGATAGAGTGCTAGCTTTAGGGGATTTTCTGCCCTTCTCTAGGGGAGGAATTTCAGCAGAATTCCCAATTGATTTTCAGGATGTATTTTGCTACCCTTGTTATGTTCTATGTTGTTAATTTCTCCCTATTTTGATGTTAAGTCGATCATTTTTTCCAATTTTGGTCAGGGGCCTTTTCCCAAAATTGCTGGAAAAAGCCCTGAAGTAATTCCAAAGGGAAAATATTCTGGGTCCGCCAGGATTCGAACCCAGAACTCCTGCGTGACAGTCAACCACTCTAACCATGTCGCTAAAGAGTTAGCGAGGCTGTTAGGAATGGTACTGTCACTACACTCTTCCCCCTTTTATTTCCTGAGAGCCGGGCATCAACCACACCCTAGGGGATCCCGCTACCGCTCCCAGAGGCCAACTCAGGCGCTCCCGAATTACCGCTGCCACCAGTGAAGTAATTCCAAAGGGAAAATATTCTGGGTCCGCCAGGATTCGAACCCAGAACTCCTGCGTGACAGTCAACCACTCTAACCATGTCGCTAAAGAGTTAACCCAACAGCGAGGCTGTTAGGAATGGTACTGTCACTACAGCCCTGAACTTCACTTTCACCGATCAGGGGCAAAAACTCGACACGTTTAGCAAGTGAGAAAAATGGTCACTGTGATTGCTCAAGGAGTTTAATGACTTGCATTACTCACTTGCTATTTTAATTTTTTAGCAATTGGTTGAAAAACTTAAATTTGATTGCTGTCTTTTCTTTGATTATTTTTTCAGTGGTAATGGTACATGATGAGTTTCGGAAGCGATGAGGTCAACTTTTTGGTGTACAGATACCTTCAGGAATCTGGTAAGCAAATACAGTGGTCCAGGACTCCTTATTACCTCGTTATATTAACACAGATATGAGAATGCAACATGGTAAAGTTGTGGCTCCCAAATTTTTTTACCGTGGAATATTATCTTGGAATTACAAAATAATAACCCATAAAATGATCATTTTCCTATTTATTAGATCTACTCCTATGTAAGATTGTCCCTTTAATTCATAGAACATAATCCGACTATAACACAGTCCAATCCATGCCTTTAGATAAGAGTGTGTAATAAAAATTATTTTTCTATTTCTCAACCAAAACATGTTGTGGGTACTCAAAAGAACCGTCTCAATGAGGCGGTTCTTTTGAGCACCCAAAACACTTGTTAAATCTGACAGGTAAGAAAATATTTACATTTTTTAAGCTAAAAAAATGTCTATCTAAACCTGTGCACATGTGTAGCAATGTCAAGGACTGCACTGTAGACAAGTGTTTCCACAAGCCGCAGCGGCTGGCAATTTCACCGGCTACATTTACTTAGAGCTGATGAGCTGGCTACTAAATTAACTTCATCACATGAAGTGGCTTCTGGGAGTGAAATAACGTCATGCAATAAAATCGATAAACCGCTACTAAATTCCAGCTGTTAAGTTTTTAGACTTAATTTTTCGCAATAACTTTTTTATCTTCAATTTTAGCAAAATGTGTTCGCGATGAAAGTTGTAGAGGAGAATTTCCGCCAACTTCTCCAAAAGCTCTTGTGCTTGTGGCGCAAACAGATTTTCGTGTATATAGAATATTATAGATGAAGATTTTGCAAATAATGAAATTCATCCTAAATTTCTAAGTCTATTATTGACAGGTATAACTCGTATAGGCGTGACAGAAAGGGGAAGTTTCAAAAAATATTCCGGGAAGCGGTGCATATCCCGTTCTTCAAAGGCTGTGCAGAACATAAAACTGCCGTTAACATACTCAGAATATACCGTGCATATGCAGAATCAACTTAAAAGCAGGCTCATTTGTAGGAACAAAGGCTGGGTTATCGCATGACGTGCCATTTTTCTCTTACACACGTGCTATGAAATGAATGGTTTTGAGATGACCCTACTAGCTTAACGCACGAGCGAATCAGGCGCGATTTCTATTATATTTGAACAAGCCATCCATCGCTTTAGTAATTGAATTAGGGCGGTGCAATTTAACTTTTTGACTGACATCTTGGACTTAGTTTATTTGCGCTATGCTTAAAATGTTCAAAGAGTGCATCTAAGCACTGATGAACTTGCAGCATCTAGGATGTTGGAACCATTTGGAGAAGTTGGCGGAGATGTTCCTGAATACTTTTCATCGCGAACACATTTTGCTAAAATTGACGATAAAAAAGTTATTGCGAAAAATTAAGTCTAAAAACTTAACAGCTGGAGTTAAGTGGTTTACATATTTTCAGAAAACGCTATGACGTCCATAACAACGTTGCGTACATAATGACAAAATTTTGTATGACGCTTTAACGCCAGAAATGATATGTCAATGTAATCTTAATGTCATATGATAAATAGAATCTAACATTCGTGCTCTTGTATTATTGATTTTATTAAACTTGTTGAGAAAGAGATAAAATGCTCTTCAAGCCTCGCATTTTATCTCTTTTCCCCAACTCGTTTAATAAAATCAATATAACATGAGCACTCATTTAGTGCAGAATGTGGCTATTTCACTTATTTCGTAAATCAAACTCCTACAATAAAGCCTTAGGTAGTAAGTACCAATTACTTTGTAACCTGTATTCTTTAAACCGTCAGGAAAACGGTGTGTAAAGCTAAATATTGAAGCCACATCAGCTATTTGCAAAACATTGTCCAATTGGAGTATCAAAAAATTAAAAGTAAACAGAATCTAGATGAGCCCTTAGACCCCAAAAGCATACAGCGACTACTAAGCCAGGTCTGAATTGTTTACCTATAGATACGACAGAAAAGCAGTGATTCAGTTTAATATGTACTTGGAAATTCTTAATTGTGAACAGGGATCATGTTGTCTTGTCTTGATATAGTGCTATTGACATAATCATGATAGTGCAGGGTTAATCCTAGGATGGGCCCGATCCATTTTGTGAAAAAACTATTAATGTTTTGCTAAATGGACTTGTTTTTTGGCTGGGCCCCATATACAAGCTATTCAAATCTCATGTCATTTATGGGTGATTTCAATAAAAATGCATCCAAAGTGTGACATTGGGGGTCAAATTTCAAAATTGTTCTATCATTATCTTTTTTACGTCATCCTTACCAGGGAACATCAAAATTTCAGAAACAAATACTGGTTTAAGAATAAAATTTAGGACAATGCTTTAAATTTAATACTTTTATCATTTTTCATTATTTTTTTACAATTCTATAAGCTACTTTTAGCTTGATTATAAACAACACAGGTATGCAGAATCATAAATATTTTCTCATGAACTGATGAAGTACTTATGTATACACATTTTCAAAGTAAAATTTAATCTTTCACTCAAAATTTGCACTTGTAATAAAATTTTATGTGAAAATACACCCCTGGATTTTCACTTCGTAGAGGAAAAAGTTTTTCTAATTAAAATAATAAGCATGATTTTTTGTTTAAAAATTGTTTTTAGATAACAAGTAGGGTATATGAAAAACATAGAACAAATTTCATTTGAATATATAGGATATAAAACATATAAAACACAATAACATATGTTGGTAATGGAATGTGTTACACTTGTGACAAAATCAGAAGAGGGAGTTTCTCCTTTGAATTTTTGATCTCTTATAGATTGTATATTGGATGAAGTGAATTGGCTTCATGGAAATTGATTAAAATGTATCAAAACATAAATCAATTCCCTTTTTTTAGCACAAAACCTTAAAAAAAATGAACTATTCAGATTTGTTTTTTAAGCATAGTAAGTAGTTATAAAATGTTAATGGTCAGAAAACAGTTGGCAGCACTCATTGTGGGATAAGTTATCAATTGAATGATTTGAATGGTACCATTTCTTGCAATTCTAAAGAATCTGTAACAAATTTAAGGCTTAAATAGAAAGAAATAATTGTGTTACACTTGTGACAAGCAAACAAGGAAACTGATTATGTCACTTTTGTCTTTTCTTATCACTTATACTTTATATAATCTACTATAGTATGTACAACTGAGCATCTTTAATGGTTTTCTTCAATAAATTCCTGTAAATATTTTTGAATTGTGAAAAAATACCTTTCCCTCCTTGTGGGTGCATATTTTATCCTTCTTGTTTACACCATTTTGTGTTTTCTTTGTATCAAAAGAGTGAATAACTACCCTAAAACACCAAAAAATATCAAATTAATTGTTGAATAGATCATCCTTTGACCAAACACAAGAAAAAGTGAGATGAAGTCAATTCATAATATATGTTACACTTGTGACAAAAATCACATTTTAAAGTCTACCTGTCTAAATCAAGCTATAGTCTGGTTTAAGACTGTCTGATTTCTTCAGTGTTGAATTTAGCATGATTCCTTTCCCAGAATGTAGCTCAAGGATGGCCAGCTTCATAATGAAACTAGTATATGGACTTGAGGAAGTGTCATTCCTGCAGGACCGTAACTAGTACTGACTACACATTTGGTGAAGTTGTTGACTTCTTGCTGTGTTTAAATTATATTTATGCATTCAAGAATTATTAAAAAGACCAAAGAAGTAATATTATATTTAAAATTTGCCATGTATATGCATTTATCACATATTCCTAAAATGTGTTGCACTTGTGACATCAGTTAAAATCATGCCACGAAGTCAGCAGCTTAAGGATTCACCACAATTCCTCATAATGTTTTTTGGGGGCTCCCTTGACCAGAAAAACAGCAAAAAAGCTATGAAATGCAAAAGAAATTGAAATGCTGATGATTGAAACCTTATATGTTACACTTGTGACATATCTGGGTGGTTTTATTCAGTACTGGCTACATAAAATCATACTTGTTTTATAGGCAAGTTGGTTCCTTTAGATAGCTAAAAGACTGCTAGTCATTAAAACAGCATTCCTTATGAATAAAGCGTTGTATTTTTTACGTGGCAATTCACTTTACTCCAATCATATGAAATTCCGTATGATAAAAATTTGAAAGGGTGTGTTTATAAAAGGTTACATATTTCCGATTTATCTGGTTTAAAAAAGATGAAAAGATTATTTTCCTACAGCTTTTATGCTATATTTCAACTGCAATTCACCATTCGACTATACATGAATAGTTTTTAATACAATATACAGTTGAATCAAAGGTAAGGGAAAAAATGTCACAAAAAAGTGTTACCCTTGTGACAATTTTGATGACATTTTTCCATGTTATTTTTGAACGGAACATTCTAAAGCAATGAAACTTGGCATGATGCAAGAAAAACATTAATTACATATCTTATAATTAATTTCAACAATAAATCTGCTTTAGATAGTCTATAAACATTGATTAAAGAAATGGATGCATTATTTTTGAAATCACCCTTATGCTCTAATGTGGATATTAAGGATTCTTGGGCCTATCAAATTTTGCGAAGGGCCCATAAAAAATTCAAATGGCCCATAAAAATTTGGAAGTTTGCATGTATTTGAATGGGATAATCATGATTTTGGGCTAGGATTAACCCTGTAGTGTTTTTTTTACAATTGATAACTTTCTTGAATAGTTTTCATTCACGTACAGGATTTATTTAACGTTGTGGACTGCAAAATTTTTCAGTGATAAGAGTGCATATATATCATAATGGATTTTTTTTCTAATTTCTCAAACCAAACATATGTTACGGGTACTCAAAAGAACCGTCTCAATGAGATGGTTCTTTTGTGCAACCAATACATGTGTTCAATTGATTGGCTATGTTTAATTGATGGGCTAGAAAATAATTACAAATTTATGCTAAAATTTTTTACTTCAATATCTGGGTATACATATGGATATTTCAGGTTTTGTCCACTCAGCGTACACATTTGGTATTGAGAGCCATATAAGCCAGTCAAACATCAATGGAGCCCTCGTTCCACCGGCTGCTCTTCTCAGTATCATACAGAAAGGTCTACAATACACAGAGGCAGAGATAAGCATAGGAGAGGTAGGTTCAGGAGTTTTCTCCCTTAACTAAGACATTATAACGTCAGTCAAACATCAATGGAGCCCTCGTTCCTCCAGCTGCTCTTCAAGGTCTACAATACACAGAGGCAGAGATAAGCATAGGAGAGGTAGGTTCAGGAGTTTTCTCCCTTAACTAAGATATTATAATGTCAGTCAAACATCAATGGAGCCCTCGTTCCTCCGGCTGCTCTTCAAGGTCTACAATACACAGAGGCAGAGATAAGCATAGGAAAGGTAGGTTCAGGAGTTTTCTCCCTTAACTAATGCGTCAGTCATTTGTATCCCCCCCCCCCCCCTAAGGCCGGGGAATAGCGGAATTTTTCAATTTTCAAAGCCCTGCTTAAAGCCTGCACTGTGGGGCCAAATTTGTGGTAAAATCCCTGCTAAATGCCCCCACCCTCATGGATTGACAATAACAACAAATGACCTAAATCATTTCAATGAGCTTTCTCCCATGGTGGTGCCACATGAAATTTGGCTTCAGTTAGCCCTGTGGTTTCAGAGAATTTGAACACACACACACACACACACACACATACTACAGTGTACTGTCACTGGGGAACCTTTAGCATAAAATAATGCAACTGTATATGTCCCTGCATTTTCGAACACCAGGGCACAACAAATGAAAAAGTATTTGGGAGTGGCTTATGTGGCTTTCTACATACATTCGTTTACATTAAGGACCTTAACATACAAATGTGTAAAATGCAGGTAAATAAACACACCTAACAAAAGGACTTATGTTAATGCCTCTGGTATACTCAGCTACAGAGACCAGTTTAAGTGTTTAAATTTAGAATTTGGCAAGTAAGAGTATGAAATATACTATCTAGGCAACAACAAAAAGAGCTGGTACAGATGCACAGGCTGATCTACCCCTTAGCTAAATCCCCAGCTGGTTTTCCCGGCTATTTAAGAGAGAAATTAAAACCCTAGCACATCCACACCACTGCAGGGATCACAGGTCAACTCCCAACACTTAAGCCCTGCTATGTCCCCAGTATCCCCGGCCCCAATGCGGCGGGGCATACAAATGACTGGTGTATGATAAGGATACATGTCTACAATATTATACACAGAGGCAGAGATAAGCATAGGAGAGGTAGTTTCAGGAGATTTCTCCCTTAACTAAGATATAAATAATAATAAAAGGGAAAAAGACATACCAACAATCATTAGCTTATTCAGAAAGGCCTACAATGCTGTACAGAGGCAGAGATATGTATAGGAGAGGTAGGTAAGGTTATAAATACAGAAATGTCTACAATACACGGAAGCATAGGAGAGGCAGATTCATGAATTTTCTCCCTTAACTAAGATATTATAATGTCAGTCAAACATCAATGGAGCCCTCGTTCCTCCGGCTGCTCTTCTCAGTATCGTACATAAATGTCTACAATACACAGAGGCAGAAATAAGCATAGGAGAGGTAGATTCAGGAATTTTCTCCCTTAACTATGGTATCATTTATATCCCTGCTTTGAGGGTTCAGGATGTATAATTTTAGCTCTATGCTTTAACATGCACATCAAATCAGTGATTACAATTTAGGATGATTTTTGTTTACCCCAAAAAACTTTGAATTTGTTATGTTCATTTGGTGAATGTGTACATATTACAATACAATAGTGAATACAATACAATGGAAGTAAAGTTTAGCTTATTTTTGATGAAGCCAGCTGATGGGGATCCATATTTGTTCCTTAGATGATAGACAAAATGAAAAAGAGAAATAATTAATGGTAGAGAAATAATTAATGCTACGTCTTGATTGTCTGGGAGTTAGAAGTTCATATATACAATATAGCCAGTGTAAAGAACCCCATCAATTACTCAGTGTGCTTATATGAGATTATGCACTTTAATGCTTGAACAGTCAATACATGAAGGCCCTAGATAAGAGCACAGGTGCCTGGAGTTTGGCCTTTAAACCTTTAAAATGCCTTCAAGTAGGAGAACAAATAATTTGCAATTCAATGCTAAAATTATTTTGCATAGACTGTGATAGACAGGTCTCCAGATAAATGTGCGTAATTGCAAATTATTTTTCTTATTTCTCAACCAAACCATATGTTGTTGGTACTCAAAAGAACCGTCTCAATGAGACGGTTCTTTTGAGCACCCAAAACATATGTTAAGATTGCTGGGCAAGAAAATAATTGCATTTTTACGCTAAAAAAATTCGCTTAACTGGACCTATGATATATATCTGAACCTGTGGCATGTAGATTTTAAACCTTGATTGCAGGATGGCTCCGAAAGAGTGATAGAGTCTTTGTCCCTGATAGATGCAGTGATGCCAGATGTGGTAGAAACAAGGAAACAGGCTGTATCAAAGGCAGCTCAAATCAAGACTGAAGCCACCAATACTAATGGAGAGGAGGCATCGTCCATGAGTAAGTAATCAACCACTGCCAGACCTTCAGATATGAGGGTGTAAAATTTTGAAAATTAAATTTCTTATTTCTCAATCAAAACATGCTGTGGGTACTCAAAAGAACTGTCTCAATGAGACGGTTCTTTATATATTTAGAATGATGAGTAAGAAAATAATCACATTTTTATGCCCAAAATGTCAGATGGGGTAGAATTAAGGAAACGGGCTGTATCATAGGCAACTCAAATCAAGACTGAAGTCACCAATACTAATGGAGAGGAGGCATCGTCCATGAGTAAGTAAAAAAAACACTGCCAGACCTTCAGATATATGTGTAGTGGGTACTCAAAAGAACCGTCTCAATGAGACGGTTCTTTTGAGCACCCAAAACATATATTTAGAATGATGAGTAAGAAAATAATCACATTTTTATGCCCAAAATGTCAGATGGGGTAGAATTAAGGAAACAGGCTGTATCAAAGGCAACTCAAATCAAGACTGAAGCCACCAATACTAATGGAGAGGAGGCTGCCATCGTCCATGAGGGGGTAATTTCTTAACCAAAACATAAGTTGTAGATACTCAAAAGGACCATCTCAATGAGACGGATCTTTTGAGCACCCAAAACATATATAGAATGATAGGTAAGAAAATAATCACATTTTGATGCCCAAAATATCTGATGAAAAATTGTTTACTGTCACCAAGTACCTTAATTAGCATGCGTATTTGAGTCAATGTCAAAATTCGTCAAAATTCTTGTCCGTTTCATATCTTATGAAAACCGCTGATGTGATCATGATTTTTTTTTCTTCACACAATACTACTGATCATACTTAATAAGGCTAGCTGATAAAATTGAAAAATATTGGTGTGTAAATATATTTTTTATTGGATTAAAACCCCATTTTTTGGCATTTTTGCCTGTCCAACGGAAAAAATTGAACTTTCGACAAGAATTATTAAAAAAGCTGTTATTTTCTCAGGAATTTTAACTGGCTGTATTGATAAAAGCATTACCAAAGTAAATCTAGGAGGTTTCAATATGTGATTTTTCATTACATTTTTTGCATTTTTTTGCCAAAAAACCTCTGTCCCAAGCGTTTATGTCAAGACCGTAACACTTGATAAATTGCATAAATAATACTGGATCCCTAATGGTACTGAATCTGGGTTTCTGTCATACTAATTTGACACTTTCTGTTTACTAAGAATACATGTGTTTTGTAAAGCATCTACAGAACTGGCAAAAGAAAATACTGATTTGGTGAGTGAAATTTTTATAGTATATTTTTTTTGTGTCAAATGACCGTAACACAAAAATGCACAATGGAATTTGATAAAAAATTTCTGGTTTTAACATCTTGACCAAATAAAATTTCTCAACAAAAAATCACTCTTGTTGCGATGTTTCAGGGAGTAATCATTATTTTAGGTAAAAAAATATGCAGAGTATATCAATACCGTAACAGTCAATACTGTTACGATGAAAATGTTGCGGTATTGACACATCTTGTTATGGTTTTGACATATGCTGTCAAAAAAGTACAGTTTTGAATGCAAAGATATTAGTTTTTAGTCAAGTTTATTAAGTGAATTTATGATAAGAATGCTTTATCAAATTTAAACAAGCATAAAACACAAATTGAATGATGTCTTTGAGTATAAACAGTTTGTTACGGTATTGACATATTGTTTTGTTGTCAGGCAGGGTTTGTCAATACCGTTACGGCTTTGTCAAACCCGTAACAATATTTTGAAATAAATGGGCAAGTTTAAAAAAAATGTGACCATTCATTTTTTTTATCCCCATGCTCTTAATATGGAATATTTTTATTTAAATTTATCACTCAAAGGTGTGTTTTGATACCCATTTATTTGTTGCCAAATTTGAAATAAATCAAATGACAAATAAAAAAGATATGTCATTAAACCACCCCAAAATGTCAGGAGTGTAACGCTTTTTGTGTGACATTTTTTCACCATGTGAATGTTCTAAGGAATATATTAGTAAACATAGTGATATTACACCAGTTTAAGCTTTTGTATATCATAAAATGACATGTTGTAGATAAAATACATAAAGCAGGGCTCTTTATATAATCTACCTATTGATATAACATGTCATTTTGGAGACATGCCCTTCAAAATTTACATGAGGTAAAAAAACAAAGCTTCTTCCAATATTAACTGCTACAAGTTGAATATACATGCTACATATATGTAACTTGGTCACACCACAAACAGACATATGCAACATCAACTGAAGCTCAGATTTTTCTCCTAACTTCACTTAACATGGGTATGCGTTTCTTCAAATTTAACAACCCACTGATGTCAGGAGTGTAACACATTGTGTTTACCTTCTTACCATCTTTCTGTATGCTGCCCAATACCTATATTTTTAGCTCACCTGAGCCGAAGGCTCCGAGGTGAGCTATTAGTATACCAGTGACTCCGGCGTCCGTCGTCCGTCCGTCCGTCGTCCGTCCGTCCGTCGTCCGTCCGTCGTCCGTCCGTCAACATTTTCAAACATCTTCTCCTCTGAAACCACAGGGCCAATTGAACTCAAATTTCATATGGAGACTCCTTAGGATGGGGGAACGAAAGTTTGTTCAAATGTTCCTGGTCACATGACCAAGATGGCCGCCATGCCCATATATGGTAAAAACCCTTTAAAAATCTTCTTCTCCAGAACCAGAAGGCTGATGACCTTGGGACTTGGTATGTAGCATCAGGGATGTGGGGCCTACCAAGTTTGTTCAAACAATGATCCTAGGTTGACCTTGACCTACTTAACGTCAAGGTCAAATTTGCTTCCTAATAGATTTAAATGGGAATTTTTTTGAAAAGTTGATTTTTTGAATACTGGTAAAGCCAAAGTGATTATTCTTACTTGATATGTTGAAACTAATGAGACAATGGCTATAAATAAGTTTCAAAGGTCAAGGTTGACCTTTGCCCTTTCAGCCAAGGTCGCTCATATTGTGGTCCCATCAATATATTAAAACATAGTTTCCTCACAAACCATTGGCCCAATTGAGCTCAAATTTCATATGAAGACTCCTTATGATAAGTCAGCCAAAATTTATACAAAATATTTTGGTCACATGACCAAGATGGCCACCACGCCCATATATGGTAAAAACCTTTTAAAAATCTTTTTCTCCAGAACGAGAAGGCCAGTGACCTTGAGACTTGGTATGTAGTATTGGGGATGTGGGGCCTACCAAGTTTGTTCAAATGATGATCCTAGGATGACCTTGACCTACTTAACGTCAAGGTCAAGTTTGCTTCCTAATACATTTGAATGGAAAATTGAATTGAAAAGTTGATTTTTTGAATACTGTGGAAGCCAAAGTCATTATTCTCACTTGATATGTTCAATCTATTGGCTATAAATAAGTTTCAAAGGTCAAGGTTGATCTTTGACCTTTCAGCAAAGGTGGCTTATATTGGAGTCCCATCAACATATTAAAACATAGTTTTCTCAGACAATTCTTGGCCAATTGAAACCAAATTTCATATGACAACTCCTTATGATTGGTTAGCCAAAACTTATACAAATTGTTATGGTCACATGACTAACATGGCCACCATGCCCATATATGGTAAAAACTCTTTAAATCTCTTCTTCTCCTGAACCAAAAGGCCATTGGCTTTGGGACTTGGTATGTAGGATTGGGGATGTGGGCCCTACCAGGTTAGCACAAATGATGAATCTAGGTTGACCTTGACTTACTTGATGGCAAGGTCAAATTTGATTCCTTATGCATTTATATGGAGAAAATCTTAAAATGTTCATTTTTTATAACTGAGCCGAATTCATTAAAGTTAAACCTATTGGGACAATGGTTAATTAAGTACCAAATGTCAAGCTGACCTGTGACCTTTTATCCAAGGCCACTCATTTGGACTGCCACATACCTATCTAAACATCTTTTTCTCAGAAATCACTGGGCTGTTTGATGGATTATTCATTAGATTGTTTAGGTCACTTGACCAAAATGTATATGGTAAAAACAAAATTTGTTCCATTATAAGCTGTAGTTAACCATGACCTATTTTAACATTATTAAGAAGATCAGGTGAGCGCCTCAGGACCTTCAGGTCCTCTAGTTCTGTTTTCCAGGAACACATCCCCATTCCAGATAATCAGCAAAATTTACTTGCTGCATCAGAGGATTGAATTTCCTCACAGAGCCTGATTTATGATGTCAGGAGTGTAACACCTGTAATTTTGTTGCATGTTCTTCAGTGTAGGTGATGAAATACATGATTTTAGCTCAAAGCAACCAAATATTATGATAACGCAGACATTGTCCAGCAGTGGAAACTTGTTTCTCTTATTCTATAGCAAAAAATGCTAGTAAGTTTTTGTAAAAAAAGCCAATTTTTAATATAATAGCCATTTTGTAGGTATAGAAAAATATGCATAAATAAAAAGATAGTGGTCAGTGTTTTTTTCTCCATGAGATTATTCCTTTGCCTTACAAATTAAACCATCAAATAATGATAAAAACTTCTTAATAATGTATTTACATGTTGATAATGATAATACATGCAAATTGTTACACCCCTGACATTTTTATATGTAATAGAGATATATCTTTACTAACCCTTCTAATCTAAGAGGCCTTTCAATGAATGACCTCAGCATCAATTAGAAATAGGAAAGCCAGTTATAAAACTTTCTTGTATAAGGAAATCAATGAGAAAACTTAAGGGGGTAGGGGATTTTCTCGGCTCAAGACGAAGGAACCAAGAAATCCGCTTCAAAAAGAGTAAAGAAATATATCGGGAAAAGGTAAAAACTAATCTAGTTGAGATGACAAAATAGAAAATATCATCATATGAGACTGACTGTCATGTAAAGTGATGAGAAAGGTTCATGGATCAAGATAAATACTTCTGTCTTTTCATGTCAGGAGTGTAACAACTTTCAATTTTGTTCTTTTGATAGTTTGAAGTCTGTTTTTGTTTGTTAAAATCCTTTAGCAGTATTTTTTTAAAAATATTTTAAACTAAAAGTGTACACAATGTTCTAAGTAGTAGGGAGGCTCTACATTTTGATTGAATATTCTATCATGACAAGCATTTTAGTGCTGATGATCTTGAGTATTTCAAGACAAACAGCAGTTAAGTTATCAACTTTCATCAAAAGCAAGTTATATAATGCTGTGAAAAATAGTATACCATCACACTATTTGTTACCAAAATGAGCCTGATATTTCAGAAATATATAGTATGTATGAAATATAGACTGTCTATATCAACATACTTGTACTACTAGTCAGGGGTGTAACAATTCAGATAGTTTTATACTTGTGTTACTTCAGACTGCTTTTTCTGAAGTTTATTGCTCATTTTTGGTCTTTTATAGCAGTTCATTAACAACATTTTACAGCATTTAAATCATGCTGTTGTCACCTTATTATCTCATAATAGCTGAAGAATAATGGGTGAATTCTTTGTCTGGTAAATATTTTCTGACCCAATCATTAAAAATGGCTTTAATAGTGGCAACCACCACCTGTATGTCATTTGAGTGTCATATGAAAACCCCCAAATCATATGAGATCATTTTAAGCAGTTGCTTGGTAACAGAAGAAATGATATTTTATCTTTGAAATAAAAAATAGCAATGAATGTCAGGAGTGTAACATTTTCTTTCATTACACAGTGTTTTTATAATGTCCAGCATTAGAAAGCTAGACATCCAGACTCAAAAAGGCTAATGATTTCTTCTTCTATAGATCCTGAGGTCTGCAAATCAATGAGTTTTCTTTTAATGTGGGCTTTAATATCAAAGATTTAAAAACTTAAAGCTCTAGGTGCTGGAAAATCCTCACCAAATTTTATAAAAAGTATCATTAATTTCGCAAACATGTTTTAAACATGGCAGTTTTTATGCCAAACATGGTTTATAATATCCATTTCATCATATTAGGTCAAAATTTCAGGACTTAATCGTTTACTTGATGTTTTTATGACCTTCAAAAGAATAGATAAATTTTGGTATAAAATCTCTTAATAATCTTAATCAAGAGGTTGATAAAAGAAAACTATAAATACTATTTACAAAAAACTTAAAATTTGTCAAAATTAAGTATATAAGGAAACTTATGTTACAAAAAAGAAAGCTCTGACATAATGTTTATTTTTGAACACCAATGTCACACTTTGGTCACATTTTTTTTAAACTTGCCCAAATGAAATCTACCATATATTCCAAAATTCTTTCTGTGCACATGTGTCAAGAGTATTAACATTGCAATCTGGTCAACAGTGCTCTACACCAAATCTTAAACAGAAGAATTACGCTAGCATATATTCTTTAAAGGTCAATACTGTAACATTTTTGTCAAGTACCGTAACAGTGATATTTTTGGGAAAAAAGTAATTCAGACATAGACAACATGCAGATTTTAAGTACCTCATCAATTCCTTTAGTTGATTACAATCATACCAAAGCAATGTAATTTTCTAGAAATGTGGTTTTTAAACAAAATACTGAGAAAATAGTATGCAAATTCACTTAAAAGTTAAAAAAAATCATTTTACGTTTGCTCATTGTCATAAATAATCATTTTGTTCAAATTTTACCTTTGACACAATTGAACACATGATTTATTGAACTTATCCAATGCAACAAAATAAATATCCATGACGAGATTTGAAGAAAAAACAGGAATTAAAGTTTGTTACGGTATTGACATTTTATCTGGTCATGTGATCTTTGAAACTCAATTATAAGGATCTGATTGGCTGTTAAGGCTTCTTTTCGCTTTTCATAGTATTTTCAGAAACAACTAGTTACTTTCATGAAAAAAAGAATATCATTTTATTTAATTCGTATTTTTCCTTTTACTTCTTTCAAAATTTGACGAATTTTGACATTGACTCATTTGCGTATTTACCCCAAATACATTTTCAAAAACAGCAGTTCATATTGATCTGGTAGGGTAACAAAAAGCCAAAGAAATTCAGTATACCCAATACAAACAAATAGTCATTGGTACCGAATTTTATTACTTTGTCATCCACAGTTCAGTTTTATCTCAGAGTAGCTAAATGTACACAGCTAACCAACTGATTTTTTAGCATTTATTCATTATGATGATCTGAGAGAACAAAGTCAGCTATGTTCATATAGCAGCAATAAGACATAAAATCTATCAATTGCAATAAGACATAAAATCTATCAATTGGTAAGCATTTAGTTTTAACATTTACAAAATTGAAAAACCAAAATACCCAAATAAAATATAAGAAATATTGAATACCCAATTAACATTTGCAGTACCCAAAATCATTAAAAAGGAGTGGGTAACATACCCAATTACATTTGTATTCAAAAAATTAATTAAGGAACTGCTGTCACCCTAGGCCTTCTCATAACTTTCCAGGTGGGTAGGTTTTTTTTCACTGATTTGTTAAAATCCATTAAAGATAAAGAAAAATGTCAAAAATTAGAAGAAAACGATATTTCTCTGAAATGACCTTAAAATACATGTATTTTGGGTAAGTGGCCTTCAGGTGAAGGCAAACAAAGAATTTTTAAGGATGGCCTCAAATCAAGACTGAAGCGGCTAACACTAATGCATGAGCTATTTGTATCCACTGCTCCCCCACCTATGGGGAAGGGCGGGGATAGTGACCCTTCACTTTTCAGAGCCCTGATATAAGCTCTGCTCTGTGGTGACAAGCTGATAGTAACAACCCTACTCTTAGCCCCGCCCTACACTACAGAAAATCTCAGCGGGGCAGATGTTCCAATGTTATAAACCCCGCACTTCCCCGTCACTGCAGGGACAAGCAAAAAGTACTTGCCCTGCACCATTGCCCGGCTATTCCACCACTATCCCCTTATGTGGGGTGGGGGGGGCGTGGATACAAATGACTTGTGCATAATGGAGAGGAGGCATTTTTTCCATCAGTATTATTAGTTTTGTTTGTTTGTTTTGTTGCTTTACGTCCCAAGTCAACAGCTATGGTCATGGCGGGAAGGTCAGTTCACCTAACCACACTTTTTCCTGGGCAAGCTTGAACAAGCAGTTAACCAGTACTTCGTGCACATACTTTCGCTTGTAACTGACAACAACCCTTCTTGAATGATTTAGCGGAAGGGAGGAGAATGACCATAGAGATTATTTCATGATCAAGCTCCACGAAAGTATGCGACCGGGCCGGGATTGAACTCGCGATCAGTATTATTAGTGAAGAACAACTACCCAATATAGTTTTAATTAGCATTTGCTTCAATCATTCTGATCAATGGATTTTCCCATACATTGATACAATAAGTATCGAATAGTCCATTTTGTACTTTAAGGGGTCAGAGGTAGAAATTTTTATATTTTGAAATATTTCTGCCCCTGGGGTTTTGTTTTTATATTATAATAGCAACCACATAACAATTCAGCTCTTTGCATGCTAGGTAATTATTCATGCTGAAATTGTTGTCATCTGACTTTCAAAAAATTCTTCCAGAAACACTGATCGTTTAGATCCAGATCAGGACCGACGTTTTGTCACTCCTGACCTTAGATCTAGATCAGGACCCACGTTTTGTCACTCCTGATCTAGGTCCAAACTGTTTGCAAAGGCTATCAGCAGACGACAAAAGTTGTTGCTAGCAAGGAGAGTGTTAAAAGTAAATTGGGTACTTTGGTGAAAAACATGCATGGATAATTGGATATGGAAAATGTGATTTTTTGTATTTGTACTAAGTGTTTCTGCACAGTCTGGCCTGAGTATTGCAGTAAATGGAAGCTGGCCTCTAGTGAGTGCATGTTTAAAGCATGACTTAACCCTTTCTATCATGAATATTCATGCTAGGCTCCATCCACTATGAATAATTATATAAATAGACTTTCATGTTGGTACATTGAACAAAGAAATTACTTGTCAGGTCCAGTTGTGTTCAGGTCCAGTTGTGTAGGATCAGATATACCATATTTCAATAGCAAACTAGGGAGCGCAGTGGCTCAGTGGTAGAGTGCTTGACTCGAGACCGAGGGGCCGCGGGTTTGAGCCTCACCAGTGTCACTGTGTTGTGTCCTTGAAGTTGAGCAAGAACAGCAATCCTAGCTTAGTACTGGTTCAGCCCAGGAAGACCCGTCCCTTTATAACTGAAAGATTGTTGATGGGATGTAAAGAATCAAATCAAACAAACAAACAATAGCAAACGGAGTAGACCCTGATCAGGCAGCCCTTACAAGAGCTGCCCAACCGGGTCTTCTGTGTTTTCAAAAGTGTTAAAAAAGGCGTCTCTATGAGGTAAAGGGTGAGCACAATATACAAAAAAGTACTGAAATCTCACAAACTGACCCATTTCTCCTCTGTGCAAGGGCAGGCCAATCGATCTGGAGGGATTAGCAATTTCTTGTGTCCACCTTGCAGTCCTCCTTGGAGTATTTTGATTTATATTCTGGGAGTTTATTAATTACATGTATTTGGAGGATTTTTTGGGTTGGTTGAATCTATGTCCTAAAATTGCTGCTTAAAGCATTGCATGCCAGGGCCTGAGTCTGTTTTCTTGCATGTTTCATAAATGGTTACACTACAGTATGAGTATATGCAGTCTATTTTGCTTAGAATTTCCGATTTATTTGCAGTGCTCAGGTCTGCCTTCTAAATTTGGAGCGCAGTGGCTCAGTGGTAGAGTGCTTGACTCGAGACCGAGGGGCTGGGGGTTCAAGCCTCACCGTCGCCACTGCGTTGTGTCCATGAGCCAGACACATTAATCCTAGCTTAGTATTGGTACAACCCACGAAGACCCGTCCCTACATAACTGAAAGATTGTTGATGGGATGTAAAAAATCAAATCAAATCAAATAAACTGCCTTCTAAATTAAACAAAAGGTTCTATGCTACAGGCAGTAGTCCTTAGACTCCTTCTTTCCTACTTTTTTGACCTTCCTACTTTTTTTCCTACTTTTCTTCAGAAAATTCTGTGTATTCCTACTTTTCTGCCCTGAAATGCCAAATTGGTTTCAGGAAAAGCTGTGCAGCATTTACCCTACAGCTTCAGGGGGCCTAGGCTCAGTAGGCAGTCCCTAGACCCCCTGCATGATAAAGTTAACACACTGCGACAAATTTTACAGAACCTAACTTACCTACTTATCCACGTTTTTACCCCAATGTCACGCTATAGGACCCTGACCATATACCAGACCTGGGGTAATCATAATCAGTAATTGTAATTATCTGTAATTAAATACAATTTTCAAAGTAATCAAATGTAATTGTAATCATGTTTTTTTTTCAAATACATGTAATGTAATTGTAATGATTACTGAAAATATTTTAGCTGTAATTATAATTACTTTCAAATACTTTTCAAATACATTTGGCTATTTACTTAGAAAATTTGACCAACACAAGAAACCTAAATGGTGACTAATGGTAATATTTTAATTCAGATCTATGAATGAGAAAAAGTACACAGGTTAAATAAAACATATTGACTTTTGTGGACAATAAAAGTAGCACACTTTAAAATATTTAGTCAGTTTCAGACTTAACATGGTGTTTAAGATTAATTGCATTTTGTATAAAAATTAAAAACCCAACTTTTTTTATTCAAAATTAAAATCTAAAAAATATGGAAATAGACAACTCAACGAGGAATAAGGTACATTTTCTCCTAAAATTTACTCTTGACAGCATTTCTGTTTCTCCTATTTGCTGGAGGCCTATAAAGAAATTTTGACAAACAAGACTAGTTCTGTCTTTTTGACATGCTTAGCTGATTTCCTATGTAAATTCATAAAATCCAGACCATTAAAAGAAGACTACTCAAAGGTGTTAAATCTTTTGTTATTGAATATAGCTACATGTGAAAAGGTACTTATGACCTTCTTAAAAGCTACCTGTATATGTGTGCAAACTGGACAAAGGTTATTACACAAAAGTACATTTTCTTGTGGAATGGCTAAATAACTGTTTTTCATCCAATAGTGAGTTGCAAGTGTTTATTTCCATCACATCATTAAATCAATGCACAATGGCAGCACTAGTTTTTGTTTGACTTGATTCTTTATGTCCCATCAACAATCTTTCAGTTAAACAGGGACGGGTCTTCCTGGGTTGAACCAGTACTAAGCTAGGATAAATGTGTCTTGCTCAAGGACCACAACACAGTGACGCCGGCGAGGTTCGAACCTGTGTCCCCTTGGTCTCGACTTGAGTCAAGCACTCTACCACTGAGCCACTGCGCTCCCACAGCACTAGTTTTGAGCCATTTTGTATTCCAACCAGAATCTTCAGGAAATACATGTATCAAGGCTAAATGTAGAATGCTTATTCAGCATAGCATGCACAGTTTTTAGGCCTGAAAGATGTTCCCTCAAAGATGACACATTTGAAAACTTATGATGATTAAATGTAATCATCAAAGTAACAATTTTAAAATAGATGACTGAGCAAAAGGTTGCAGTTGTGTAACAGACAATTTCCATTTTACATACTTTATAAATCTTTCTTGCTACATGGTTCTGTATAGTGAAATAGATCTATAAAGTATGTAGGCAGTTATAATGTATGATGTATCAAACTTTAAAATCTGTGCATAGTGTATATTTATTTGTTTAACTTTAATAAGAACTTGAATTATTTAAGAAATAACAGTATAGGACATGGCTTTATATATAACTTCAAAGACCCTATCCGTCTTAATAATTTTAAATGTGAGTACTATATAGCATTGCAATTTTACATAAAAGCTTCAAAAGTAATTAGTAATGTATTTGATTACATTTCTAAAGTAATTGTAATTGTAATCATTACATTTCTACAGGTCCTGTAATTGTAATGTAATTGTAATCATTGATAAGTCAAAGTAATTGTAATGTATTTGAATACTTTTCAAAGTATTTGGCCCCAGGTCTGCCATATACAATGTATTTTTTGAGCAATAATGGCGGACAATACAAACACGCCTGGAGTAGCTGCTCCAAAAGGAGGTAATAATAAAAGCTTTAATGTCCTATTTCGATGTTCATACTCAGCTATGTTTTAGGAAATAAGTTATTTTAGGTTTTTGACGTCTTGATTAAACGAATAATGGTTTGATTTTAGCAGATTAGTTTCAAGTTGCATGAACATGTGGTTTGCTCACCATTTGAATCGAGGACATGTTTTATACAACTGTTCAAAACATGGAACTGAATACATTGATCAGGGTTCTTTGCACGCGAGAGTTTGGTAGTCAATGCAGCAAAGATTTTGTGAGACTTTTATCTATAATAAATGTGTACTTACGAGAAAAACAACAATTTAGTCCACTGTACTCATACCAAAAGTTTCCGAGATCTGGTCAAAAAATTCGAGAAAGATCACAAACCACTGAACGGGTATTTTGAGAAATAAATTATCCAAAAATTTGAACGGGTAGTCTGAGTGAGGTAGATCAGGGAGGCCATGCACATGCTTTTGACAAATATTGGGCACAACGCAGCAAAACAGTATGTGTGAAGCTACCTAGCAGGAAGCATTTCTGCCCAAGCCTGAAAACTCTCAAAGTTTAGTAAAATGCTAATACCACAAACACAAACTACAGACAAATCCATGGCATAGCGAGGAAGAGCAACATAACAGTCACAAGACGCTATGAAGACAAACTAAGCACAGCAACCAGCTCACTCTTTCCCCTCAAGATGTTTGCAAGACTAGAATGGACATAAAGTAACGTACAACAAGACATAGAACAATTACAGACTCCCACAATAGGAGTAACAATAAACAAAAAATCAACAACAACAGAATCAATGCCTTAGAACGACAGCAGCCTAAGCCACTGGGGGCTGAAATGCATTTTACTGGTACCAAATTTTCGCCCTAGATTCTGCACAAACAGGTTCAACTACCTGTTCAGTAATGTCAACCTATTAACAAGACTTCTGCTTAATGGTCTTGGATATGTTATTGGTCTAAACAATCCCTCTCATCTCTCTCTCTCTCTCTCCCTCTCTCTCTCTCTCTCTCTCAATTGTAAAGTGAATCAGATGAATTCAATTTACATTATCGAGATAAAAGTTGTAATGAGTGAACACCATCTTAAGTATGGTTGCAAAAATGTCGTCAATATAGACTTTGAAATTGATTTTTAGTCTACCCCAAATTTCATTTTCAAATACAGCAGTTGTATACACGCAACATTTTACGTTTATGGTGAAAACTAGTAGCCACAGTTACAGGTATGCTAAAATCGCTTCAAAATGTGGCTCCTCTTCTTCTTTATTACTTAGGTAGGGGTAGTAATCTCATTGGAGGTCATAATAACATTTTAGAGTACAGCCAAACAATGATTACTCAAATTTGAGTTGGACTAGTTGATAGGTTCAAAGAATACCCAGATAGACAATTCAGTTTAGGTTCATGTGCACTTAATGTCTATACGCTGTCCAAGGTTTATTTATCTGTCACTAATTGCATGTTAACCCTTTGCATACTTGCCAAAAACCTTTGCTTCACGCAGACACAAAGAAGAGAAGTAAATAAGTAAACGAAAGCCAGACCAGAATTTATGCCTACAAGGTAGCTGTGCACAAACTTTTAAAGCTTGACTTGTAGGCCAATATATTGTGATTGCCCTTTGGAATAATTGTTTAGGTTGGGTAAGAATCACAAACAGTGTAATCCCTGATCATATTGCTCCTTGGGAAGCCCGCTTACTAGAGTTAACATTATTTGATCAGGCCTACCCAGAGCTCCAGATAGCGTCTGTACAGGCGCAAATTATTGGTACATTTTCCCCAAATATGGATAGAGTTGAAAATAGGGACGTAATGAATACGGGTGTGTTTTTGGTTGTATGGTACTTTTTCACAAGTAACATGTAATACCATGGAGCATTTCATCAGTTTTGAACCAGCAGACACTTGATATTGAAATAATTTGTGAATCCACTAAATCTATGCGTTTCAGTAATCTAAATCAACCTGCTAGACTGCATATCAATCTTTATTTTTTTCTTGATACAAACTACCCTACAGTTGTATTACTTAGCGATCATTTTTTCCTTGAAAAAACATGTGTTTCAGAAGAGTTTGTTCTTGGGGAGTTAATGCTATCCGTTTGGTCAGAGTGATTTCGTGTGAACCAGTAAGGGTAGAAACCGAAAGTATGAATTTCTAAGAAGACAGCATGTTTATAAACTTTATATTTAACAAGGTAATTATAGTCTATATAAAATCAGATTGTATGTACAGAATGAAAATAGCTTGTACTGTCCAAGTTTCATTTGGACTTGTACTGGTACTGATGCCAGTAGAAACTATTTGAAGCCTCCCTTACCTGTCTGAAATTTTTGTATTAATAGAGTAAATGGTCTGGCATTTTAAACATTTTTTTTCTGTGTCAAAGTCCATAGTTGAGGTTAAATAAAAGAAATCATCAGCAAAGTCAAAGAGAAAACTCTAGACCATGATACAAAAGCATATTGGGTTATTTTCTATGTATACACCAGAGAGTTCTCCTTTCAACAGCTCTGGATATCCTGATAGACCTTGTTGCACATAACAGAACTAAATTACAATGTTGGAAATTAAGTGCATGGCATATAACATAACTAGGTGCGTTCAAAGATTCAAATAATTCATTAAAAAGATTATTATAACACTTTTAATACTCAGAACACCCATACAGAATTTGACTCAAAATACCCCCTCAGTGTAAAATATTTGCTCATAATACCTGTCCAGTACTGCTCGAATAAACTGAGCTGTTCTGCACACGGTTTTAGAACTTTTAGTTTATGTACAGTGGTCAAATAAAGTGTTTAATTCCATTTTATTTCAATGTATCCTTTACCAGCTTTTGTTTTTGCTGAGTATGATACAATATAGGTATTTGTGCAGAATATTTGAGCAAAAATGCTATTTTGATGATGTGTTTCACTCTTTGAAGTTGACCATGTGAATATAAAATACGTGAGCAGAGCCACTCAATAGCCTCCTCTCAAATTATATGCATGGTTTACATTCCAATGCCAGAACGAGGCTTCCTAAGCATGCTCTGTAATGCATAGGTAGCGGCTATAGCTGATTAATGAAATATATCCTCTACAAGTAATTAAAACTCCTTTCACCTCAGTATTGTTGTGTTCCATTTATATGTACACCAGCTTCAAGATATTATCCTAAAGTTTATTTTCATGAAATTACTCCCGATCCTGAAGAAAAGAGACGATCGAACAGGATGACAGCCTCATTGGCAATCGAGTTCACTTATTCTCACACGTTTAAATACTATATATATTTTTTCATAAATATATCAGAAAATGGTAGGGGAATTTCTGCAGTGGTTTTAGGCCCCACATACTTAAATCATATTAAATGGCCCTTTTCAGTAGAATTTCAACTATTAAATGGATATCGTTTCTTCTCCCTTTACCGAAAATTCTCATATAATCTGACCGAGAATTTTTTTTAATGATCTTATTTTGGTTTATTTCTTTTCTTATTCGCTTTGTTTATGTTTTTATCATGTTCCCCTAAATGGAAGAATATAGTCCCCAGTTAATCAAGTTTTAATCATATATCTGTCCATCCATCTGTTCGTCCATCCATTCAGTAAATCTTATTGGTTCTGATGCTGTTTGAACCATGGATTTTTAATGACCCTAAATGTGTTTGCTTATGTAACACAGGAAAGATTGCGGTCCTGAATAACCATTTTTCGTGTTGTCTTGGTTACCAAAAATGACAGTGACTGAGTGTCACACTCAATAGATAACAAGTTGGCATCATTTTTGTTTAGAAGAAGCGACTATATATATTTATAATAGTTTACCAGTGTTTCAGAGCAAATGTGGTTGGATACAGATACATGTATAATGCAAGAATAACAATCGTACTATACATTTACTGGTTCCTACCAAAGAAATTCAACACTTTGTCGAGCAACATTACGTTAAAACAACTTAATGATTACTCGTCAAACCTTCCATTATTCACTGTAAGTGAAAAATAAAGCATACATTATTGAGTGAAAGAACAGAAAAATTAAAGTTTCATATTTTACACACCAAAATTGCTATCTATAGCTGGAACGGGGGTACACTGTGGTGTAGTGAATAAGCCACTAGCCTTGTAAACCAGGGGTCACAGGTTCGATCCCTGGCTTCACCAGTCTGTTGGATGAGAATTTTAACCAAATTATTTTGGATTTATGTCTATGTATATAATATTGAACTTTTAAGAAAAATGATTTTATATCTCCAGTGGCCAAAATAACTTCCAAATCGTCACCCGCCACTTTACTTGTACTATCATGAGAAACTGCAAAAATTGTTTTTGGTTTCACAAAATTTACTTTAAATATGGTAGAAAATTGTTTTAGAAATACATGATGAAAACAACAGATGGTTCTCATTAAACAAAATAACTTGCACACTTTCTCAATATTATTTGTAGAAGTTTAGTTTTAGAACCATGGAATAAAATGTTGGTTTCCCCTCTCAATGAAGGTTATCTGAGTATTAAGATTATTTGAAAGTCAGCATGATAATGCATTAAATATTTAGTTTGGCCTAAATAAAAAAACAGAAGAATACAAGTCTGGGAATACCCACCCTGCCTGCGTGATTCATATTGTAAAAATTGGAAGTGTGTCATTTTTTTTAGTAATAGTACAGTATGTGTAAAAGGATATATGCTTGTATTTGAGATTAAAATAATAATCTGCAGAGAAAAATCATATTTAAATATTTTATTCAATAATTTTTAACAATATTTCATAAGGATATATATAATTTTCCACCTAGGAAAAGGTAAGACATGGTCAAGAAGCTAAGGAAACCAAAACTGCTAACTAGTCCATGCTTAGGAAGCCTCTTTCTGAATAACTGCTTAATATTCATGAGATAATATTAAGAAAGGCCTATCGCGTTTCTTTGTAAATTATGTTACAAATACTAACCAAATAGACAAAAATCGTATGCAATACCAAGGTCTGGACAATGACAGAGCCAAACATGAATCCAACTCGGTCCTTTGTGAGAATAAAAGCAACTTACACCAACAGAATGCCCAGTGGTGGTGTTTCTTATGCCCCCTTTCGCCATTTTGTTTTGCTCAAAAAATACATTGTATATGGTCAGGGTCCTATAGCGTGAATGTGGGATTACTTTTTAGTTTTTAGAGAAAAGTGCAATTGGAGGAAGCGCAGAAGATCCTTAAAACTCCTTAGACCTACCTATGGTCAGAGCCTGATGCTAGTATAATCATGTTGAGTCATGACCCTTGTGTATTACATAGAAAATGACCAAAACTCATGAGTGCTTTCAAACTCTCATATGCTTATACAATTTTTAAATGTCAACAAATTGTTGACATTTTAACATTTATGAGCATGATAAATTTCATGCTCAGTTGGGTTGAGCATGAAATAGATTTTAATAGTTAGGACATAGATGTTGTCAATTCATTGAAACTGATTATAAGAATGGCAACTGTTCCCTCAGTTCCCTGTATAAATCAATGAAACAGACTATATTTTATTGTGTACTTATATACTTGCCTCATTTATCAATTTTAGCAGAGATAGCTTGGGGCCCAATTGTGGGGAAATTTGACCTTTCACCGGTAAATGTTGCCAAAAATGTTTATAATTATAGTCAGTTTGAGTGTAACTGAATCAGGACATGCATAGTCACAGAGGTCCAGATAAGCAAACCTAAATTGATCATAAAACTGTGATTTATTTTCTAATGCAAATAACTTTTAGGCCTAGCTCCAGCACTCCATTTAGACAGTTCATTGGAATACCCACAAAACAATGAATGTTATTGTTGAGAACACTATGAAAACTTATTTTTAATTACTCCCTCTTATCTCTAGAGGCCGATGATAATTTCTCAACCATTTTATGATAACACATATTGTTTGGAAAATCTCATGTAAATTAAATTAATGACCGAATAATGGGGGTTTGGGGTAAAAAGTATAGTCTGTTTTCTAACTGACTGAATAAGGGGGTGGGGGTCAAAAGTATAGTCTGTTTTCTAATATGACTGAATAAGTGGGGTAGGGGTAAAAACTATAGTCTGTTTTAAATTTCCCATATTTATTTTGATTTTTGTTTGATTTGATTCTTTACGTCCCATCAACAATCTTTCATTTATATAGGGACGGGTCTTCCTGGGTTGGACCAGTACTAAGCTAGGATAAATGTGTCTTGCTCAAGATATTTATTTTGACCTAACTGTAGCACACCACATGCAAAATTTGCCACTGGCAGATAATTTCCTTGCTTGCAGTGGCTGATTACCTTTGCAAACAGTTCGCCCCCAGATCAGGACCGACAAAATGTCAATCCTGATCGGGATCCAAACAGTTTAAAACTGATTATGTTCATGAAAAAAAATTGAAAAGGAGACCACAACAAAAGTGCTTATGAAAAATTACCCAGTACAAGTGTCACTCTAGCTGTGCTACCCGGGTAATTCATGAGTTTTGGTCAAGTTTTCTGAAAAATTCTTTCAGGTGGGTGTCAAAAAAGTTGGATGCAGATCAGGTCTACAATTTTGTCGGGTCTGATCTGGGTCCAAACTGTTTGCAAAGGTTATCAGCAGACAATGAAATTCGCCACTGGTATGCTAAGACAGGTGCGTAACAGAAAAACAATTTTCTTATTTCTCAACCAAAACATATGTTGTGGGTACTCAAAAGAACCGTCTCAATGAGACAGTTCTTTTGAGCACTCAAAACATATGCTAAAAAATATGGGTAAGAAAATATATACAATTTTACGCTGAATTTTTTTGTTTATCTAAACCTATGCTAAGAGGAGATGAATTTTCTATCTCTTCAGCTAACCACACTGAGTCGATGGAGGTGGATGGTTGTTTGGAAATCCCGAGTAACAAAGCTACAGTATTACGAGGCCATGAATCGGAAGTGTTTATTTGTGCATGGAACCCTGTCAATGATCTCTTGGCTTCTGGGTAAGTTCCATCAGTGCCAATGAGATAACAATAATTGGAGTGGATAGAAAAATGTTACATCCACACAGCATCCTTTGTTGGATCTCTACTGAGCGTTTATTTCAGACTAAAATTATAGAAACTGAAAAGCACACAAGAATAAGAAACTTTCATGGGTTTGAAAAATCTGTTTCTTGGCATGGGACCACCTTTTTTATCACGTGATACCAAGTTGTGATCTTTTGGAAAGATTTTTCTTTTGGCCCCCTCACACACATGATAGATTTGTATTGTTCCAAAGGTCACTGTTTGGCACCATAAGACTTACCAAGTAATAGTATACAAGTAATAGTATAGTTCTTGGAGCACCCAAAACAAATGTTTAATCTAAAGGGTAAGAAAATAATCACATTTTTACACACAAACAGTTTGTTTTTCTGAAGCTATGCCTATATCTTCTCTTATATCAGGGTTCAAACATGCTTGAAAAGTACTTGAATATACAGGACTGTCTTGAAAAGTCCTTGAAAATTAAATTTGCCTTGAAAAGTACGGTACTGGAAAAATACTCAATTGCCTTGAAAAGTCCTTGAATTTTACCATTTACAGGAGAATTCTACACTGTCTTTGGAGATCTAAATCGGTATAAAATTGCTGCACCAAATAAAGGCACCACAATTTTATTCTAATTTACAAAAACTAATTTTTTTAGTTATTTTATGCAGTCTAGCATTTCGGAAGAGACTTTTAATGTTCATAAGTTTTCAGTCCTTGAAAACAGTAGAAAAATTTAAGAAGTCCTTAAAAAGTCTTTGAATTTTACGCAAACTTGCCTGTATGAACCTTGTATATATGTTGCAGGTCAGGGGATTCTACTGCGAGAATATGGAACATGAATGATAACAGTAATAGTGCTAATAGTGGTAATCAATTAGTTCTTCGCCATTGTATACAGAAAGGTGGGGCAGAGGTGCCTAGTAATAAAGACGTAACTTCATTAGATTGGAATGTAAGTCTTACAAATTCTGCTTTTAAAAAACGTCTTATTATAATCCACCTGAGAAAAATCTTAGAGATTTTTGACAAGGTTAGGGATAATTTTGGCTCAATAAATCATGAGAGATATCTAATTCGAACAAAACTACGGGAGAAGTGCAGTGGCTCAGTGGTAGAATGCTTGATTTGGGATTGAGGGGTCACTGGCTCGAGCCTTAATGGAGGTATTGTGTTGTGTCCTTGAGCAATACTCTTTGGTTCAACCCAGGAAACGTCCTGATGTGCCTGAAAAATTGTTTGCAGAAACAGACAGCATCTTCACAAACAAAACCAAAACTGACAAGAAATTATAATTTTCACAAGAAATTTTAGCAAAATCCTTTAAGATAAATTACATGAGATTTTTTTTCTCCAATTCAGCCATTTTTATTAGGTTTTTGCCAGAAAAATGGGCCAATCTCTCTCCAGATTATCTAACTACATTTAACCATTGAAACTTGAAACTAATTTTGTGTTTATCATCCTACCATGAAGTTTATAGCAAGTTGGCCACAAAATATTTTGACAACCATCAAAAAAGTGATGCAATCGACACAATTTGAGGAAAATTTCATTTGTCCTTTTATATCTTAACAGTTAACAGCCATGTCATTGCAAAATTGAGATCATATTGTCCAGGGTTTGCACAGGCTTGAAAAGTACTTGAATTTAGAGGGCTTTCTTGAAAAGTCCTTGAAAATTAAATCTGCCTTGAAAAGTACTGGAAAATCACTCAAAAGCTTTGAAAAGTCCATGTATTCTTCTATTTTCTGTAGAACTTAACACTGTTGATAGAGATCTAAATCAGTTTAAAATTGTTGTGCCTTTATTTGGTGCAGCGTTTGCTGCACCAAATAAAAGCAAAACAATTTCATACTCATTTTCTAGTACTTATTTCTCCATTATCTCAGTCTAGCATTTTTGAAGAAGAATTTTAACACTTTGATCAGTATTTTTCCTTAATTTTTAGTCCTTGAAAACTAAATAGTCTTATGAAGTCCTTGAAAAGTCCTTGAATTTCACTCAAACTTCCCTGTATGAACCCTGTTGTCAACTAACAAAAGATGAATGATTCTTTCTGTTCTTCTTGTGACTGGCCTATACATTAGTGTTGTTCCGATGATCGATTATAATCGAAAATCTTTCATTTCCTGCAACCGATCGATGATCGGATGGAATTTTGGGTATCGATTATAATCAGAAAAATCCAGAAGCAAAAGAATTTCTTTTTTATTTGACACAAAATGCAAATCTTTGTTCAATGTTAGTCATAAAATCACATGACTTAACATTTGCATATACACTAGCAACAATATAACTCCTGACTGAGGTGCTTGTACTTAAATGGTAAATTCAAGTCCCTGTCTATGACGCTGTTGGACTGAAAGAGAAATAAGGTTTTGGAAGACATCTGATCATGTTGTCATCTGCCTGTGTTGAAACACAGACCCATAGTGAACCACATAGGTCTGTTTGTACTCACTGAAGCACATAATAAGGCTTCTATGGTTACTGACTGGCAATAAAATACAGTTAATACTGTCAACGGATTATAATCAATAATCATTCATTTCCTTTAAACCGATGATCGATTATAAAAATCTTAACCGATTCCCATCACTACTATACATCATAAATATACTTTATGAATTTTCTTTTCCTAAAATCTTTATTTTTGGTATTGAACAAAGTAATAAAAAAACAAAGATTTTCCTAATATAGATCCCTTTGAAATTTAAAAACTGGCTTAGACTTCCAAAAATGATAGCATAATAATATTCCTCATTCCTAAAATTTTTTGAAAATCCAACCAAAAATAGCAGATAATTGCTTTTGACATTTGGATGCAAAGTTCTCAGGAGTAATAGAGACCAATGTTACTTGTCACAGTTTAACACTGGTATATAGAGTTTGTTATTGTTCAACAGCACTGTAAAATTGAGACCCAGTTCTTTTAGAATACATGTAATTTTCCCCCAACTTTGATGGCTCAGAGATCTAACTAACTGCTGATTTTCAGTTCTGAAATCCCATTTTTGGTGCTGGGACTCCTTCTTTTTTCAAGGTGGCTACATGCTTTTGTATGGTGGGACTCCCACTTTTTGGCAAAGAGGGCTCTGGGACTCCTGTTTTCAAAATTCTAGTGAGAGCTCTGTGGCTCAATAGCTATTTCCCAAATTGGACAGGCCCCTGGACCTGACTTCACTCCTGAATAATGGAAATTACGAAAATAATGTTGACTACATTGAATAGTGCAATGGTTCACAAGAATATACATGCAGTAAAGCCTGCCTTAAGCGGCCACTCAAAAAGAAGACAAAAATTTTTTTTTCAAGACTGATTATCGCTTAATGCCGGTCAAAAGTATTGCAGAATGCTCAAAGAGAGCATTCTGCAATACTTTTGACCTGCATAAAGCTACCATTTGCCTTTTAGTTTAAGAGCTTTGATTTGTCTATTTTTGAGAGACCGCTTAAGACCAGTTTTAGTGTTTCCTTTCTCTATAAGCTTTAAGTTTATTAAATTTAGCTTTTGCCAATATTTTATATTTTTCTCAGTTTGATGGATCTCTACTAGCGACAGGTTCCTATGATGGTTATGCCAGATTATGGAGTACAGATGGTAAGTTTATTGATTATAGGAAACATAGAGAATACTACGTGAGTGTCTTTTGATATCAAGTTTACCAGGCAATGCTTCGAGAATGCTTGTTGAATCACAATGCTCTGTCTCTTCAAAAGACATGAACCTGGTATTCTATTTACCGATTTTCCTATTTGTTCACTCTTCAAACCATGCAATTATGACTTTGTGTCGATTCAACGTCATTGATGCCATTCAAAAAGTGCAACAACACGTTGTCCTGATAAAGAAGACAGCCATGTGATTGACAACATATGTCAGGTCAACGTGCAACAATGCAGTTAATATGAGAGGTAGCTGCTATAAGTCATTACTGTCATCCCCATATTTGTTGCATGCAGACGAAAGAAGTGATAAGCATTGCATACCAGCAGTTTGGTCACCACAATGTATAATACACAAGGTTTTCCATGACTTGCTGTACTGAGTCCTAGACCCCCCAACCCCTCTCTGGGACCCCTGAGAAAATATCTACAAAATCTAAATAGAACTCAAAATGTATTTAAATCTTAACTCTAGATAGTAAACTGTATATAAATCAGGGGCACCTTGTGCAAAGCAATTTTGGCGTAACTTTTGCTTGCTAATATTTATTATATTATAGGTTTAGATAAACAAAAGTTTTCAGTGTAAAATTGTAAATATTTTCTAACCCATTATTTTAGCATATGTTTTGGGTGCTCCAAAGAAACATCTCATTGAGATAGTTCTTTGGTTCTTTTGAGTACCCACAACATATCATGTTTTGGTTGAAGAATAAGAAAATTATTTTCCTGTTATGCACTTTTAACTAAAGGGCTGGGACAGAGGTTATAAAACTTTTTCATGCTCAACTCAAATGAGCACGGAATTTATCCTTCTGATAAATGTTAAAATGCCAACAAATTTTGCATTTAAAATTTTTCAGCAGGATAAATATGACACCTGAATGATAAAATGCAGGAAAAATTGTTAATTTTTAGTAAATTACTAAATCCATGAGCAGTGGAAATTTCATGCTCAGCTGAGTTGAGCACCAAAAAGTTTTACAACCTCGGGACCTGTATATGAAATGTCTTGATAAATATGGATTTTTTTTTTAGATACTGTCTCGGAGTAGCTGCATCTAAGATATATGGTATTTATCTAGAGTTCTGTTTTTCATTCTTGATCTTCTTTCTTTTCAGGGCGATTATTAAATACATTAGGACAACATAAAGGGCCTATATTTGCTTTAAAATGGAATAAAAAAGGAAATTATATTCTAAGTGCTGGTGTAGATAAAGTAAGTTGTCATGATTATCTTATTTGAAGATAGGAAACCAACCTCCATAACCCTCAAGAACAGCTGTGAGCTGTGTTTTTAGCTTGAAAGAATTGTTTCAGAATACAATAATGGAAATAATGTTTTAATAGTATTTTATTGCCAATTTATCAGATGATGTCAAGTCTGGGAGTGATATAATACCATGTAAATTTTTTTATTGTAATGAAATAAATAAAACACTAGTGGTTTGCATATATTTTGCAACGTTATGTAATGACAGTCATAACACTTTAACGTATATATGGCAAAGTCTCGAGTTTTACGTATGCTGAAATGTGATAAAATCAATTTTAGTGGCATATGTTTTAAAGAAAAATGGAATCGTTTGTGATCCTGTATTATTGAAATTATTAAACTCACTGCGAAAGAGCATGTCAGGGAAATTTTTGTTTTGTCGGGCGTGGGTGGGGGGGGGGGACAAAATTTAGCCAATATGTCAGGGATTTTTTCAGTATAAATAAATGTTTAAAGGATAAAGCAGTTTTCTATATATTTGGAAAAAAATTCACAGATATGCAGGGCTTTAGATAAGATTTTTTTCCAATGAGTAAAGTAATCTCAGTCTCTTATTCCTCAAAGAAGTAACAAAATTTATTAATCCCAGCATATCCTAAAACTATAGCACAAGAAAACATATAGGAAATTTGGTTTTTGACAGGGGAATGTAAGAGAAATGAAAGGGAATTTTGTTCCCTGTAGTGCCCATACTGGTCTGAATCTCCATACTTATCAAAAGCTCACGGGAGCGCAGTGGCTCAGTGGTAGAGTGCTTGACTCGAGACCGAAGGGCCGCGGGTTCGAGCCTCACCGGCGTCACTGCGTTGTGGTCCTTGAGCAATACACATTTATCCTAGCTTAGTACTCGTTCAACCCAGGAATACCCTCCCGCATAACTGTAAGATTGTTGAGTGGACGTAAAGAATCAAATCAAACAAAAGCTCATGTATATTTTATATACAATTTATCTTTTTTTTTTGCAGACAACTATTATATGGGATGCTAATTCAGGAAGTTGTACACAACAGTTTGCTTTTCACTCTGGTAAGTGAAATAAAATGGCTTGTAAAGTAATTCTTAGTGCCCTTTCTAGTTTTCCAATCATCTTACTGAGGAAGAGAGAGCTGGCTGCTTTACTTAAATTGTGTTCATGCTGTCAAGTCAGGCCTTTAGTTAATAGTGCCTATCATAAGCAGGTCCCCAGATAAGGGTGTGTAACAGAACATTATTTTTCTTATTTCTCAACCAAAAGTATTACTTACTATTAAACATGCCCTTAAGTCTGCACCCTCCCCATATCCCTTCAACATTCAGCAAAGCAATACATTCTGAAAATATTTCATGCTTTTTTCCATCGTTATTTGTTTGTAAATTGTATTATTTTCTAATTGTTTTTTTTTTCTAAATACTTATTTTTTGCAATTATTTTCATTTCATATTTATAACACTACTTTACATATTCACTTTGCTATATATAGATAAAATACTGCCATATGCATGTACACTACATAGTCACTCTCAACAGGAAAAGAACTCTATAAGCATTTATGCTTTCGTTCTAATCCTTTGTATGTTTACAATGTACGTATCTTGTATATCATTTGTATTTATTGAATAAAATATGTTTAAACTAACCAAAAGTATGTTGTTGGTACTCAAAAGAACCGTCTCATTGAGACGGTTCTTTTGAGCACCCAATGCATATGTTAAAACTGATGGGTAAGAAAATATTTATAATTTTACGCTCAAAAGTTTTGTTCATCTAAACCTATGCATAAGACTGTTAAACTTCTGTTTGTTTCAGCTCCTGCGCTGGACGTAGACTGGCAGACGAACACAAGCTTTGCTTCATGTTCTACAGATCAGTGTATACAAGTCAACAAATTAGGGCTCGATCGTCCAATCAAAACATTCCAGGGCCATACAGTAAGTCATATAACAATTTAAAAGAATTTGAAAGAATAAGTCTGATGTTTATGATTGAACAATCTTCCTGTGTAATACATGTATAGCAAGTTTTAGACTCTTAGTTGAAAATAAATATGTTGAGACTTTTATTCAACTATTCTTGGTTTCAGTCTTTCATTATGTATCAGACACATATAATCAGCGACCAGGCTTAAAATATACTCCAAAATTCCTACTCTGGGCTATTTTTGCATGCTTTTGGCAATCATCGGGATTTCATTTTATTGGTTTGTACAGTGACATTTTTTTCAAAAAAATAATTTTAATAGTTCCTACACAAAGATTTTTTTCTGTAAAAACTAAAACAAGATTTACCCTAGCAAAAGCAATGATCGGACTGTGATGATGGGTCGGCTGGTCTGTCTGTGCCTTTGTTGTTTTTATGTAACAGGCTTTCTTTTGTGTCAAGGCCTATATATTGACAGAGTGACTGTAATATAGTTGAAAAATGTCATTTTCAATAAAGCAGTAGTCGAGGGTTTGTGTTGAACACACAGAAACATACTTTTATTAGGTTCATATAGCCTGATATTTTCCAAATATATTCCAAAATCATGCTGAGCAGTGGAGATCAGGTTTCTCACAGGCTTGAAAACTACTTGAATATAGGGGGCTTTCTTGAAAAGTGCTTGAAAAATTAAATCTTTTTTGAAAAGTACTAGAAAATCACTCAAAGGCCTTGAAAAGTCCTTGAATTCTACTGTTTTATGTAGGACTTATCGGTATAAAATTGATGTGCCTTTATTTGGTGTAGCTAGTGCTGACCAAATAAAGGCACAACAATTTTATACTAATTTTCTCATACTAATTTCTCCATTATCTAAGTCTAGCATTTCTGAAATAGAATTCCAACACTTAAATCAGTAGTTTTCATAAATCTTTAGTCCTTGAAAACTGTAGGAGAGTCTTTTAGAAGTCCTTAAAAAGTTCTTGAATTTTACTCAAACTTGCCTGTATGAACCCTGGAGATGCCTATGCCAACCCTGAAAGCACAAAGCTCCTAAAGAATTTTGAGAGGACTGATCCTAAGGGGTCTACAGCTGGCAAATGAAGCAGGCCCCAAGATAAGTGTACGTAATGAAAAATTATTTTTCTTATTTCTCAACCAAAACATATGTTGTGGGTACTCAAAAGAACCGTCTCGCTGAGACGGTTCTTTTGAGCACACTAAACACATGTTTAACCTGATTGACACTAAAATAATCACAATTTTACACTGAAAAATTTTGCTTAACTGGCCCTGTGATGAAGATCAGTGAGTCTTTGTCACTTGTATTTCACCATCTCCTGCAGATCCAGTGGCTAGCCTCCTTCTGACATTCATACCCTGATAAAGTTTGTTTTTAAGTAAGGATAAATGGAAGGTGCTGCATTCATTAGTTAGCCGGAAAGTTTAGGCTGTGATTTGTTTTCAGAATGTCTGTGACACTTTGCCATCTCCTGCAGGTGCCCTATAGATGTAATTACACACTGTGACATATAGACTAGTCGGTGGGGCTTCAAAAATAGGCTAACCTTGAACTAATTGCAACAGAAATGCCATTGTTTTTATTTGCTATATTAATATGCCTGTGATCACATACTAAAAGTTGCAAGTCCTATCTTGTGGGGAAGTGTTCATATTTTCGGCTTAAAATGATCACCTGTATGCTTAAAGTGGCCATTGAGGATCATTTTTATTCAATGGGTCACTTCTTCTGCAGTTGTTTTAAGTCCTTTATGCTTTAATGAAAGAATTTGATTTGATTATTTGAGTAATACACATTATACATATGTTATTTAACACTTATGAAATCACATAAAATGAGCCGAAATGTTGAAAATCAGAGGTTGAATTACCCCACCCACCAATATATTAAGATTAGAAACACAATAGTTCTGTTTACATTTCTATTGCAATTTATTAGTATTATTCTAACATTCATAACAAACTGATAACCCTTAGTGACTCTCACAATTAGTATACCAGTTGTTGTTGTAGTAGTTGTTGTTGTTATTGTTGTGATTGGACGATGTCGCTTTCAACAGTTTTTTTTTTTTCAATCATACAATGGTGGTCAGTTATCATTGCTCTGTTCCACAAGTCGTTTACGAGTACTTAGTTAACACCCTGAACTGTCATCAGTAACGGAAAATCAGTGACAGTGAGATAATAATCTTTATGAAAGTATGTATCCTTATTAAAATCAAAGCTCGCATCCCCTCCATTGCTGTCAAAACATTTAAAAGTCAGATTATCAATCACACTCACTACTAGTCAAGGAGCTAAACATTTGAAAATTCGATTGGCATAATTTTCCTGCCAAAGAAGGTTTGACTTTATTAGTTAAGACTAGCCTTCTACAGCATTTCTAGACACGTTGTATGGTCAAATTGTTGTAGCAGTTTTTCAGGAAGATACGTTTTATACCCCTACCCATTTTTTTTACTTTTAAAACAAAATTGCGATATTTGAAAAAAAAATGGTATCCAGGTGGTGTCCAGCTGATGCATACAGTCGTTCGTTACTATCGACAGCTTACTTTGAGGCCTAAACAAGCATCAAAATAAATTGTTTGCTTCCAGAAACACACCTTTATGTTATTTATGACATTTACGTTACATTTCCCACTTCACCTTATGAAATCATTAAAACGTGTTCAATAGTTTCATTTGATAAGATTTATAATGAGTATTTGGGTTTTAGATACAACATTCCTAAACAACAATTAACTGACTATTTCAAAACTGCAAGCAGCTTGCTTATATCATAAATACTTTAAGAATTATAAGCTGTTGAATATATGATGATCCCGAATCAAACGTTGAATGTAGTAAGAACCTTTTCACTTTTACAGTTATCATGTTATGCTATCATTAACTTTTAAAACCCAAATATGAACATTTGATGGATTAATATGATTGTAAAGCTATGCATAACATCGTTTCTGGTGTAAAGTAGCATTTTGTTGCTTGTATGGAAATATGTAACATACATTACAAACTTTGAGACTTGCTATATATACTGCTAAATACCTTATCTTATAGATCATATGGTATTTATATTTCATTTCAAAACAGTTTTTGTGTTAAATTTATAACAAGATACCAGTTTGTCCTAAAATAATTATCAGTTATTCTCAAGAAACTATATCTATACACTAAAGTCGATATATCTACACACATTTACATTTGTGAAATAGTAAATTTTGGACGTTTTTTATCTACAAAATGTTCATTTTGATTTGTCCAAAGTTAAAGAATTTATAACTCATAACAAATAAAAGTATAGTTCTTTAATTACAGTAGAAGAATACATTCCAATTTTCTGTCAAATATATCAAAGTAACATATATAACCTTATAGAATATATCATCATAAGAACCTATGTTTGTCCAAACTGTTAAATACAGTATATAATTGGGCCTGAAAAGCTAATATATGTGTGGAAGTAGCTTTTTTATAATATTCGTCTGAAAAAATAACTTAATTGAAAGAAATCTAATAAGTTATTTAAAAATATTTTTGTGTACCCAGTTTACTGTTGTTAACATTATACAAACATAGTCAGTAACAGTTTACTTTTATCAGATGGAAAAGTTAAATGTTTAAAAAAAGTACAGTCATGAGATCTTACTTAGATTTAGCAAACAATGCTTATATAGCTGATGCTAATTTCCGCTATACAGAATGTGGTATGGCCAAATTATTACAGGAATATTTTCAATGGAATCCTTGATAACAAAGCGTTATTTGAATATAAAACATTAGAATGAATTGTAAACTCACTAGAGTATTGACTTAATGAATAAGTGGAATAAAATAAAAATCAACACAGTTTTTTTTTTACTGTAATATGTATCAGAAATGTTTTCCTTTTTCGGACAGTAAACAAATGCACTACATGTGAGCAGCAAAAGGCTCTAATTAGACTGACCATCTCGTAAATAGGAAATTATGTAAAAGTGCCCAAAAATGTTGAGGTTATTGATTAATAGACACACGCAAAAAATCAACAAATCTAACAAACATTAGCATTAAGAGGGCCCTTAATTCAGTACAATCATTGTCACCAATGATAGACTTGCATGTAATGTCTAGAAAGTACACATGAACTTAATGAAAGTATACATACATATTCGTATTTGCCATGCTTCCTTTTGTTCAATCATGAACATAAGAAATCATATTTCTTTTACTTGTACATTGTATTAAGTTTATTATAAATCTCAGAGGTTGATAAAGCAGTGTTTCTATTGCCATTTCTGTTATTTGTGTATGACATAGTATATCAAATATTCAATACCATAACCATGTTGATTTGTTCTTTGACAGTAGTATAAGTATGAATTTCGTTACCTTTAGATGAAAAAATAACGTTGAACACTTTTTATGTAGTTTATACAAGCACGAATAAAAATTTGGAGCAGCACAAGAGATTTGGGTTCTTATCGCACATGGAAAATGACCCTTTAATCACCCTTACTGATGCAGCAGAGATAGCGTTCTAAAATGTGGCCTGTGTCTTCATCTACACACTTACTTTGTGTATAAGAGCAGCAAAGGTTATGTTGTGTCTAACTACACATTTTCACAGGATCGCCTGCTCCTTCATTGCTCAACACTTGGTCATATGAACCAAAATCAAATGTGCTTGCTCATTTGATTTATTATTTGTTTACTATTTATAATCAATTTAGTTTGCTTTGAAACGTGCAAAGGATGAATTTGATGTAATTTTTGTATGAATGATTATGTTCTCATTTGTCATGCTTATATCAAAATGATTTTATATGAACAAAATGTCACGCTTAGACAAAGTCTAATTGATAGAAATAATGCAAAACAAAACTAGCAATAATTTATTGGAGTCCATTCATTTTGCAATGGCTACAATATAATACTTACAATGCAAGAGAGTTTTTTTCTAAATAATAAGCCTAGATCTTTCAAATGAACTACCAAAAAGAAGCTTTAGAACAGAATCTGTCCTGTTGCAATGCTTCACAACATTGTAGAACCAGACAAAGCGTATGATAATGTGACCATTTTCATAACCACTCTTTTTGTTTATGTTACTAAGATAATTTGTATTCTTTCTTAACCAAACTGGATATGCTAAAAATGTTTTTTTTGTTTGGAATGACAATGTTAATTTTAGGAGTTTTGGGTTCGCGTTTGTCCCTGAATGTTATCAATATAGCTGTTATAGACGATAGCTGATAAGCTATAATCAATATGTTTTGGTGGCTTACAAGGCAACTACAATTGTTTCATATCAATGTTTCATTCAACTTAAGCTGTATCCAGTTAAAATATCTTCTATATATCATTCAAAATACAAAAAGAAGGAAACACAAATGTTTCAGAGAGATAAAAAGATATCATGTAAGCATTTAAGAAACATAATTTGATAATGAAATATAAGTAGTTTCTAAAATGCTGTTTACACTCTGATTTGAAATGGATTTTTATGTGATTTAGGTTCAAGTTTCTTCCTTTTTTATCAGTAATGCTTTGTTGGGTTTTATTCTTAGTTACTTGTTTTGTCAAATAATACAATATTCATCATTTCTCTCATTACTGGACACTCCAATGACAGTAATTTACATACATTAGTAGTGTAAACTCATAAAGTGCTGTTATTGCATTAAAATATTGAATTTAATAGAAAGTAACATATATAACTGTAATAACAGGTGTCTAAATTAGGTAAAATCATATTGCTAATCATTTGCTTTCAATTAAAAGATAATATTGATATGTAAGAATAAGGAATAATTTGATATACTAACACTATAGGATTTCCAATTATTTTAGGGTAACGTAGTGAATTGTGCTATTACAGGGTAACGCCTCGACTGCTAAAGAGCTAATATACTTTATTATGTAACTAGTATAATGTGGTTTTAGAAAATAGCCTACAAACCTGATTCCCAAGAGGCCTTTTGGCAGTCTATGGTCTAAAAATAGTACTGCATTAAATATTAATACATTTGAAAGTAAGTAACATATATAACTGTAATACAATATGATATGTTGTTAGGTCATCAAGTCCAATCACAACAACCTCAACACTGTTAAAATAATACTTATATGTTGTAATAGAAAAGTAAACAGAACTATTATGTTCCTAATCTTAATATAATTGTAATATGGTGGGTGGGGTAATTCAACCCCTGAATGTTTAACATTTCGGCTCATTTGATATGGTTTGATATGGTTTTTATCATGTGTAATACTCATATAATCAAATCAAATTCTATAATCAAAGCATAAAGGACTTAAAACAACTGTAGAAGAAGTGTCCAAATGACTAAACAATAATCTTCAATGGCCACTTTAAGCATAAAAGTGATCATTTTTAAGTCGAAAATATATATACTTCCCCACAAGATAGGACTTGCAACTTTTAGTATGTTGCTCAAGATAACCCAAACAGTTGCAGGATTGCTGAAAAAATTCTGTTACAATTAGTTCAACCTTATCAGTTCTACTGATTAGACTAATAGTTAGTACTAGAGTTAAAAAATAAATGATGAGTTCTCATGCCATTAGTTGAGAGTGCATAACAGAAAATAATTTTCTTATTTCTCAACCAAAACATATGTTGTGGGTACTCAAAAGAACCGTCTCAATGAGACGGTTCTTTTAAGCACCCAAAACATATGCTAAAAGTTATGGGTTAGAAACTATTCACAATTTTACGCTGACAATTTTCTTTCACCTAAACCTGTGAGTTCTGCATTGTTTAGTTAGGAAGAAAGTTTAGGCTATGATTTCTATTTTCAGAATGAGGTGAACGCAATCAAGTGGGATCCACAGGGTAACTTATTAGCATCTTGTTCAGATGACATGACATTGAAGGTAAGTTATAATGTGCGTAAAAATAATGACAAATATATTTGAAATGAGCTAGTTACAAAAACTTCTGTTGCAAGCTCTAAGAGGGCATGTTCCAACAGGCTTAAAAAGTGAGTATGACCAGGAAATACAGTAAAACCTGTGTAAAACGGCCATTCTCAAAAAGACTGAAACTTGGTTTCCAAGACCAACTATCATTTAATGCAGGTCAAAAGTATTGCAGAATGCATTAAGATACCTTTTGTCATAAAGATCTTTGTTTTTGTCTATTTTGAGTGGCCGTTTTACACAGGTTTTACTGTACCACTATCAAACACTTCAGACCAACCCACAGTATCATGAGGAAGAGACACATAGAATACTTAAAGTCACGACATCTGGATTCTGGATCACAATTTAAGTAAAGCAAACAGCTTTCAGCAAGATCATTGCAAAACTATAAGCGACTCCAAATACTGCAAAACAAATAAAGTATGGAATACAAAACCCCCACAAACAATGGGAGCAACAATAAACATTGAATCAAAAACAACAGAACCCATGTTTTAAATCTTGCCATGCTGTCAGAGTAATTTTTCAATACTTATTTCTTTCAATTTTATTTTAATCTGGAATACCATCAGGGTGTCAAACAGTTATAATCCAAATAAGGCCCTGGCTTTTTTTGGGCCTGATCTGGGTCAAAACTGTTTCAGTTTGCAAAGATTATGAACGGTCAACTTTAAAAAGTTGTCAACAGACAAAGTGTGAAATTCCAAGTTTTTGTGAATCTGCTCACTCAGTCTTGAAAAGTACTTGAAAATAGAGGGCTCTCTTGAAAAGGCCTTGATAATTTGTCCTTGAATTTTACTATTTTCTGGAGGACCTTACAATGTTAATGGAGACCTAAGTCAGTATTGATATTGTTGTGCCTTTTGGTGCAGCATTATTTGGTCTAGCATTTCCAAAGTAGAGGGGTTTTTTTCTGTTTTATTCAGTTTTGTATATGAACTTATAGTCCTTGAAAACCATAGGAGAGTCTTAGAAGTCCTTGAAAAGTATTTGAATTTTACATAAACTTGTCTGAATGAACCCTGAATGGACCAGCAATTCAGTTTGTTGGTTGTTTTCATACATAGTCCATGGGTGAAAGTTTTCAGGATTATTCCTGAATTCAGGATTTTGAGGCAGACTTTCCATAGAAAGTCAGCCTCAAAATGCTGAATTAGGGAGATTGTAATAGGTTTCCTTATTTATATACAGTCTGTCTAAAGAAAATTGATCATGGTTCAAACTTGAAATTGTGAATATTTAGTGGGCATACTGCAAGTTTTAAGATTGGAATTTTGAAAGTTCAGGATTTTGGAAATTTTGAACTTACACCCATGAAAGTCTCAAATAGCTTTTACCACATGCAAGAATAGCCATTTTTATAGTAGTTGCCTCATTTGAATGTCTTTCAGATATGGAGTATGAAACAAGACACGTGTGTACACGACTTACAAGCCCACAGTAAAGAGATCTACACAATCAAGTGGAGTCCTACAGGGCCTGGCACTGACAATCCAAATGCTCCCCTAATTCTGGCTAGGTAGGTTTAGAAAAAAAAAATGAGCGTAAAGCTGTAAATAATTTCTAACTCATCAATTTTAACATGTGTTTTGGGTGCTCAAAAGAACCGTCTCATTGAGATTGAGACAGTTCGTTTGAGTACCCACAAACATATGTTTTAGTCGAGAAATAAGAAAATTAATATTTTGTTACACACTCTTTAACTAAAGGGCTGGCTCACTGCACTCACAAAAAATTTGAGGGTAAAATTGTGATCATCGGTCCAGATAAGGAAACTTTTTCAGCGTAAAATTGTAATTTTTTTCTTATCCATCCATTTAAACATGGTTTTTTATTGCTTAAAATGACTGTCTCATTGAGGCGGTTCTTTTGAGTACCCACAAAATATGTTTTGGTTGAGAAATAAGAAAGCTGATTCTCAAGTACGCACTCTTATCTGGAGGCCTGGTGATTTAATTCTGATCTATTTGTTTTAACAGATGTTTTGGGTGCTTAAAAGAATTGTCTCATTAAGACTGTTCTTTTGAGAACCCACAACATATGTTTTGAACGAGATACTTTGATTATGCGCCCTTATCTAAAGGCATGTGCACCTATTTTTCTGTATAATTTAATTAACTGTTACAGGGCACCATTCAGAACATCAAAGAATATTTATTTTAATGCAATTTTATCCAATTATAGCAAAATAAACAAAACAAACAACAAATGAAAAGTTGCTTTCCCAGTTTGCTGTTTCAAAATTTCTGAGAGTAAATTGAAGCAATTTTAATCTTCAATTTTTCTGGTGTTACAACGTCAAAATATATTTAGTTGCAAAATGCCTGTCCTCTGACACTATAACTCTCTGTGTTTTATTGAAATATGAGCTATCAAGCATAGGAAAAGCTATTAATTATGACCAGGTTATCTGTTATTAAACAGGGTTAGCTAACAGGCTTGAAAAGTACTTGAATTTAGAGTGCTTTCTTGAAAAGTCCTTGAAAATTAAATCTGCCTTTAAAAGTACTGGAAAATTACTCAAAAGCCTTGACAAGTCCTTGAATTCTAGTATTTTCTGTAGGACTTCGCACAGTTGATAAGAGACCTAAATTAGTATAAACTTGCTGTACCTTTGTTTGGTGCACCATATGCTCACCAAATAAAGGCACAGCAATTTTATACTAATTTTCTAGTACTAATATCTCTAACATTTCTGAAGTATATTTTCAACACTTATATCTGTATTTGTCATAAACTTTTAGTCCTTGAAAACTGTGGGAAAGTCTTTCAGAAGTCCTTGAATTTTATATGAACATGCCTCTATGAACCCTGTTAAAGAAAACACACAGTCCAAACTATTGCTGAGTTAGTTTCTTATGTTCAAAAATCCTATTCTGCCCATTATTATTTTAAGTAGTAAAGTGATACCTGCAGCGCTTCTAGACTTTAGAAACTCTGCTTAATTCAGTGTTTTGGGTACTTTTTGCATGACCTACATGCTTAGGGCTATTTATAAAGAGTGAATTTACACATTTAATATGTTATATTCCATGCTTAAAGGACTTAAATAGCCTTTGATGATATAAATACCAATTCATTTAGCTGTATATTCCCAAAATTTAGGGCCCTTGTCTAAACTTAAGGTAAGAAAATTTATTTAGACAGCATTTTAAGGATTGAAATTCATATTGTAAGTTTGCACTGAATGATGAAAAACATTAGCTGTTTTAATGTCTGTGAAGCCTGAAGCGCTTCTCGGAAACATTAAAATAGCTCATGTTTTTGACCATCAGGTGCAAGCTTAAAATATGAATTTCAATACTTATATTTACATTCTATATTGTCATTCAAATTTCATAATTATCTTGTACCCCTGTCAGTTATCCTTATAAATGCAATATTTCATTTGCAACGGAGGTGTTGGATCAACCAGGGAGCGAAACTCGTGAACTCCTGGTGATACATGAATGACGTCACGCAAATGTCGATAAACAAAGAACCTTATTGGCTGTGGTTGACGTTACTCCCCATGGAGGCGTGGTCTAGATCACATGTCATTTCAATGTTTTGCATTGAGAAATGCAAGCAGCCAGAAATGTTGGTTTCATCTAAGACAACTACACTGATAATGTAAATATGACAGTATAAATCAGCGGCATGTACATGGGTGAAAGTTTTCAGGATTATTCCTGAATTTAGGATTTTGAGGCTGACTTCAAAAATCCTGAATTAGACAGATTCTTATGGCTTCTTTGATTTATTTTCAGTTTATCTAAACACAATTGATCATTTAAACTCGAAATTGTTGATATTTATAGGCAAACTGCGAGTTTTAAGATTTGATTTTCAAAAGTTTAGGATTTTTGAAATTTTGAACTTTCACCCATGCATGTATGTATATACTAGGGCTCACATGTGTACGAAATTTGGTAAATGTTTACACAAGTTCCAGTAACCGAAACTATTCCGTTTACATGGAACCTTTAGATTTGATTTTTTTTAATTAGGCAGATCAGTAAAATCACGTTATTTTTCCTAAAAAACTCTTTGAAAAATGTACTTAGTGCGAAGTTTGAAATTTTGTGGTTGGGTGCTGTGATAGAACTCATTTCAAGTTTTTGGAAAGTGATTGCAGCATGCGCAGACTCATACATTCCCTTAAACAGTGATACGCCATATTCTGCTCTGGATCATCGAGGCGCTTTATGCACTAGATGAAAACACAGGTAATTCTCCGTTATCCCAACATATTTTGGTGAAATTATATCTTTGCAATATCTTTAAAACTACTCAAAATTTTGCGTAGAAATTTTCAGTATTGATTAGAAATATGACTCTCTTTTGACACAGAAAGTGTTTATAAAATAATCGGACATATTTACGGACATATTGATTAAAATTTCAGGATTTTAAACGCTTTTTAATAAGCGTCTGGCATTATTTTAACCGAGTATCTCAGCAGAGCTCTTCAGGGTGAGGTTACATAAATCCTAAAATACCTTGATGACTTAACAATAGAATTACCAACATTATCTTTAGTTGCAAATGTGTAATAAACGAGTTGACATGCACAAGACATCACTGCCAATCATCAAGTACGCATCAATACACATGCCGACAGGAAGTAAACAAGATGCGTCTCCATCAAAATTTAAGACATGCCTTTACATAACTGATAAAAATACAGGAATATAATTGCTCCTAGCAGTGACTGAGTGGTACTATATTCGGGACAATTTTATGGCCTGTTGAGCCACTGTCTGTGCAGGCACGATACTCAAAGAATTTGAAAAATGCTCCCCATCGTAAGATATTGAGCATGTCCGCCGTTATTTTATTTATCAAATACAGCCGAATCTGAGAAAACAAACCAACTGATTGATGATCCAGATCGAGATGTTCATTAGGAAATGCTATTAATAAACCATGAGGCTGGTCACATGCTGAAGTTCGTGTAAACGGTAGGCCAATTTTGTAAACATTTACTGCAAAAATATGAAACGATACCGTTTATACGTGTAAACGTGGCAGCCCTAGTATATCAGGATTCTCACAAGCTCTGGAAATCATGTAAAACCTGGAAAAATCAATAAAAAAAAAGTTCTGTGCATGGAAAAATCATGGAATTTGAAAAAACCTGAATTATCATGGAAGAATCATGGAATTTTGTGAAATAATTTGGCAAAACCACCAGTAGCCATAAAACTAGCTGTCGGACACTTGTGTGTCCGACATCTAGTATTCTGCCTACTGGTGGTTTAAACTTTTAATTATTTTAAAATGCATGCATGGTCTACAAGCAGGCCGTTGTTGCTGCATTTTGCTCAGCGTGGTAATGTTGCTGCTTAAACAGACCTACATTTAAAGTCACAGACTCCCTCAAACTTGAGGGAATATTTCTGGAGCATATACAGTTATGACAATGTTTTTAATGTAAACTCAACTCCAAGAAACCCTTCAAGCAGATCCTTATCAGATATTTTATTACAGTTTCTCGCAAAGAACCAAAACCTTTATCAAGTTGAGCACACAAACAAGAATAAAGTAGGTAAAAGGTCATTTTTTAAGATTTGCAGACTGTCTGAGTGTACAAGTCCGAAAATTTGAGAGAAAAAGGTAGCCCTCTTTATAGCAATCACTGCCCATAAGAGTTGAAATGCTTTTGTTTGCACCAGTTCATTGCAATTTTCCGGGCTCAACAGGTTTCTTTGCTAGCAGTTGCATGTCGTCTGCTGACAGCCTTTATAAAGGTTTGAACCCAAATCAGGCCCAATGAAACTGGTTGACACTCTTGTGGTATTTTTGAAGGCTTTTTTAAACATGGTTTATGCTGAATAAAAAGTCAACAGACGACGACAAAAGCATGAAAAATATCCAACATGCAAATATTTAAGCATTGATCAACGTGAACAATGTATAACGTGACCAGGACCAGTGGATGTGTGTCAGCTAAGAGAAGTGATACTGGTGTATTTTAGTAAAATTAGAAGATATGCAACCATACTTATTACATGGATGAGCAACCACAAGGCTCAGACAAGCATGTACATCCACATGCAGAGAACCAAAACCATTATCAAGTTGAGCACACAAACAAGAATAAAGTAGGTAAAAGGTCATTTTTTAAGATTCGCAAACTGTCTGAGTGTACAAGTCCGAAAATTTGAGAGAAAAAGGTAGCCCTCTTTATAGCAATCACTGCCCATAAGAGTTGAAATGCTTTTGTTTGCACCAGTTCATTGCAATTTTCCGGGCTCAACAGGTTTCTTTGCTAGCAGTTGCATGTCGTCTGCTGACAGCCTTTATAACAGTTTGAACCCAAATCAGGCCCAATGAAACTGGTTGACACTCTTGTGGTATTTTTGAAGGCTTTTTTAAACATGGTTTATGCTGAATAAAAAGTCAACAGACGACGACAAAAGCATGAAAAATATCCAACATGCAAATATTTAAGCATTGATCAACAAGAACAATGTATAACGTGACCAGGACCGGTGGATGTGTGTCAGCTAAGAGAAGTGATACTGGTGTATTTTAGTAAAATTAGAAGATATGCAACCATACTTATTACATGGATGAGCAACCACAAGGCTCAGACAAGCATTTACATCCACATGCAGAGAACCAAAACCTTTATCAAGTTGAGCACACAAACAAGAATAAAGTAGGTAAAAGGTCATTTTTTAAGATTCGCAAACTGTCTGAGTGTACAAGTCCGAAAATTTGAGAGAAAAAGGTAGCCCTCTTTATAGCAATCACTGCCCATAAGAGTTGAAATGCTTTTGTTTGCACCAGTTCATTGCAATTTTCCGGGCTCAACAGGTTTCTTTGCTAGCAGTTGCATGTCGTCTGCTGACAGCCTTTATAACAGTTTGAACCCAAATCAGGCCCAATGAAACTGGTTGACACTCTTGTGGTATTTTTGAAGGCTTTTTTAAACATGGTTTATGCTGAATAAAAAGTCAACAGACGACGACAAAAGCTTGAAAAATATCCAACATGCAAATATTTAAGCATTGATCAACGTGAACAATGTATAACGTGACCAGGACCAGTGGATGTGTGTCAGCTAAGAGAAGTGATACTGGTGTATTTTAGTAAAATTAGAAGATATGCAACCATACTTATTACATGGATGAGCAACCACAAGGCTCAGACAAGCATGTACATCCACATGCAGAGAACCAAAACCTTTATCAAGTTGAGCACACAAACAAGAATAAAGTAGGTAAAAGGTCATTTTTTAAGATTCGCAAACTGTCTGAGTGTACAAGTCCGAAAATTTGAGAGAAAAAGGTAGCCCTCTTTATAGCAATCACTGCCCATAAGAGTTGAAATGCTTTTGTTTGCACCAGTTCATTGCAATTTTCCGGGCTCAACAGGTTTCTTTGCTAGCAGTTGCATGTCGTCTGCTGACAGCCTTTATAACAGTTTGAACCCAAATCAGGCCCAATGAAACTGGTTGACACTCTTGTGGTATTTTTGAAGGCTTTTTTAAACATGGTTTATGCTGAATAAAAAGTCAACAGACGACGACAAAAGCTTGAAAAATATCCAACATGCAAATATTTAAGCATTGATCAACGTGAACAATGTATAACGTGACCAGGACCAGTGGATGTGTGTCAGCTAAGAGAAGTGATACTGGTGTATTTTAGTAAAATTAGAAGATATGCAACCATACTTATTACATGGATGAGCAACCACAAGGCTCAGACAAGCATGTACATCCACATGCAGTCTAGTCAGACCCTCCCCCCCCCACCCCCCCCCCCCACACACACAGCAAGGTAGTAAGGCAATGCCAGGGTGATAATTTAGGCACTTGTATATCAGACCTGTCCATATTCATTTCTGTACAGTGTAGATCTAGATTTGACTCGTTACTGTCCACACATATTAATAGCATTTTATAGCTATTACATAATAACACATTAAAATGGCAATATTTTGCTTGATATATATTGTATACAAGTCTGATGACAGTTTCCTAGTAAATCTGTTGCAATGGAATCTGACCCAAGAATGTTCAGATGCTATAATTGTTAATGCTTATGATGTTGAATGTCTTATATTTTACACTCTTCCTAAGTTTTTAATCAGAATGTATTTTCAATCAGAGTGGAATCAGATATGAATACAACAGAAGCCAGCTGATTCTTATTTAAGTATTTAAAAAAGATAAATCCGGGGTTAGCAGGACAAGCATTAAGGGAAATGAATGGGCAGTAAATGATGTTTGCTTTCTGTCTCTGAAGATGCCACATTCTGTATTATTGGTTATAGATATCCATAAACAAAAAGGAGGTTAACAATAAAACAAAAATTAAAGAATCAAGCCGCTGCTAAAATATTTCTATTTGGTGTGTGTAGCACTTGAAGAAAGTATTTCAGGCATACTGAAGCAAACACAATTTTCGCAGCTACAGGAAACACTATGTAAAAATGCAAGTCTTTGAATTCTTAAATCGCCTTGAAATATTTGCATTGTCACTTTCCCATTGGTATCCTGGATCAGGTGTGGTGCTTGATTGTATTGATTCCTGATCTTTGCCCTCTTTCTTACTTTGGTATTATATTTGATTCATCTATGCTTAGCTTCTTTAAGAAAAGTAAAGAAATGTATCTGAAATTTCATCATATCCTCCAATCTCGATTGATTTTTTAAAGCTGCATAGTCGGTAACTTGTGATCTTCTAATTTTAAAAATAATGTTTTTATTTTTCAAGGACACAGTAAAAATACTCAAATTCAGGTAAACATTTTACCATTTTCGTAAATCTTAACAAGTTATCACTATCAAAACAACTGCATTTATGTTAAAATTCAACGGTCTAGAATTATTGGAGGGACGCAAATAATTACCAACAAGAGAAAAATACACCTATTTGATAAGATAATTCACTTTTCTATGCAGTTTTCAGCTGTACTGAACATTTTTATTGTGAAAACATAGCTGAATTCTACTTTTACAAATTATTTAAAAAGAAAAGAAAATTTTTCGAAAAATGTTCATAGTTGCAGAGTATGCAGCTTTAAGAATTAAGATTTAAATAAAAAAATCTATTCCAGGAAATAATTTCAGTCGTCATTTAGCCCTTAAACATCTAATCACAGCAAAATACACCTGCTTTTGTCGTCTGTTGAAATGTTTCAGTAGCATTTTGACAAACAGTGTAGATCCAGATAAATATTTTCTATTAATTAGCAGCACCCTCACTGTTTGAGCCCATACTAATATAAGCCAAATAATGCAAATATGCAGCAGATGACTAAAGCAGGTCACATTTTAAATGTTTTACAGATGCTAAATATTACCACAATGATATTGACCAGCAGACATGCTGTTGTTGAAACTCCACAACATTGAAATTATAATGTCAGTGTGAATAGTGGTGAGCACAATCAAATTTAAGTCAAATCAAATCAAAATATGATCAAATGAAATCCATCTCTACGAATGTATGGGACCCGACCGTGATCGAATTTGCAACCCCTGGATCTGCAGGCAGACATGCATCTGTAGCCAGGCATGTTACCGACTGCGCTACGCAGCCTAGTTGTGTAGCATCTCATCTGGGTTCATGCTTTTTGTAAAAGCCCACTCTATGCATAAATGCATTAACCACACCCACAATTGCGTACATAGCAACAACCCTGCATAATGAATGGTAAAATATACATTTTTTTAATAAATTTAAATTTAACCTTCCCAACTTCCCTATTTATGACAGCAGCAAAATTTACGCACATACACATATTATTTGTTGTTGAAAAATCCACAAAGTAAAAATATAACACTAGATTCAGGGATCAAGCTAGGGGGCGACTAGGGCGAAATAGTCGCCCTAGGGGCCGAAATTTCGCCCTAAATGGGACCCAGGGAGAAGTGGGAGTCTCCCTAAAAAAAAACATTTTTTTTTTTTTTTTTTTTTTTTTTTTTAGGGAGACTCATTTTCATTCTGTCACCACACAAATGCAAGCTGTGGTGACATTTTCTCAGACAATCTACTACCACTGCATGGTGTTTTTCTTCCATTAAATGGCAATAGTGTGTGTAATGGCTAATTTGCTTCTAAATTGACAGAAAATGCTGTAATTTTGCGCTATAACTTCTCCCTGTCTGACTGTCACTTCTCCCTAATTTTCCTGCAGGGAGAAGTCACTTCTCCCTAAAATTCTGGGCCAGCTTGGTCCCTGAGATTCATAACCAAAACTTGCATTGACGAAGATGCTTGAGCTAGAAAATGTTCAGTGAGAGAGATGAAATTGTTTTATCAATGAATCTGATCTTAAATAAACAACCTAGCACACTCCACTGCAGACATAATGACCTTTGGAATTTCTTCCAGCTGTGAGTCGAAAACCAACTGAAATCTTGGGAAGTGGATTCAAATTATAGTCTGTAACGGGGAGGTTGGAGGCTGTGCATTTAAATAGTCATGGATATTACATTTTTGATCATGGAAAATCATGGAATTGTGTTTTTGAATTTTTGTGGGAACCCTGTATATACAGAAAGATAAATGTGATTGTGTTGTTGTAAAGATATGCCTGTCTCTGATTTCTAGTGCCTCATTTGATTCGACGGTGCGGTTATGGGAGGTGGAAAGGGGAACATGTATCCATACGCTCACAAAACATCAGGAACCTGTTTATAGTGTAGCCTTCAGCCCAGATGGAAGATATCTTGCCAGCGGATCCTTTGACAAATGTGTTCATATCTGGAATGTCACCGTGAGTATTAAGTATTCTTGATAAGAAGTAAAGTTGACCCCTGGCCCCAGCGGATCCTTTGACAAATGTGTCATATCTGGGATGTCACTGTGAGTATTTAGGGCCAGAGAAGGACCAAACACAAAATTCCACACACAATTGGAGCAACAACAAACATTGAACTAACTTCAACAGAACGGACAGAGGCCAAGACCACTGTGGGGCATAACCCTTTACACATGGTTTACACAGGCTTGAAAAGGACTTGAATTTAGAGGGCTTTCTTGAAAAGTCCTTGAACATTAAATCTGCCTTGAAAAGTACTGGAAAATCACTCAAACGCCTTGAAAAGTCCTTGAATTCTACTATTTCTTGTAGGACTTAGCACTAGGGTTTTCCCGGACGCAGGATTTTGCGTCTTTGACTCTCAAAAACGAGCTTGGGACCCCCCCAAAAAATTATCATGTGCGTCCTTTGGGACTCGCAATAATTTGTGAAGAAGTGAAGAAAGAATAAATGATTACGTTTTTAAGAGTCATTCCTGCATTAAATTCGGGGAATTAACTTTCGATTTCGCAATTTGTTTACCGTGAAATCTATTTTTCGGAATATTCTTCTTTCTACAGCAGGCTACCTTACACAAATCCATTAGAAAGGCGAATTCCCCGATATTTTCTAACGGAGATGTGTAAATTTATCCTCACACACTTACATAATAGCTGCAAGGTATCTTTTAAATTTAACGGCTCACTAAAGTCCATTCTGTCAGAAAAAAAAGATCGACTCTTATGCGTTGTCCAAACATTTTAGGTGAGTGAGCTCCCTTTATTTCAATAATTTAAGATTGTTATTGAATGGTTCACTTTGATGCCAACTTTATTGAGTAAGGCAGCATCGTTCTTGCGAATTATATATCAAAAGGGGGTTATTGATTACAGATTAATGGTGTTACATCAATGGAAAGTTTGGGATTTAGTTAAAAATTAGATAGTTAAGCTAAACCTATTTTATTTGAAATCGACTTTTATATATAATGTAAGCTGCTCCTATTCATTGTAATACTAATTTCCAACCCTGTTGCGAGAATTCTGCTCCCGGCATTTATGCTTTCAAAAGCAACCAAACGTTACAGGGGTAGTAACCATTCTAAAATTTTTGACAGCTCTCTATTACCTTATGTTTTAATGGCCCCCACTATCACATGGGACTCTTGAGATTTGTCCAAGGACTCTCAAAAACAACAGATGGGAGTCCCAAGGACTCCTGAAATACAAAAGTGAGGGAAAACCCTGTTAGCACAGTTGCTAGAGACCTAAATCAGTATAAAATTGTTATGCTTTTATTTGGTGCAGCATATTTTATTTGGTGCAGCATATGCTGCACCAAATAAAGGCACAATGATTTAAAACTAATTCTCTAGTACTTATTTCTTCATTATCTCAGTCTAGCATTTCTGAAGTAGAATTTTAAGACTTAAATTTGTATTTTTTCATAAACTTTAGACCTTGAAAAACTGTAGGAAATTCCTTTAGAAGTTCATGAAAAGTCCTTGAATTTTTCTCAAACCTAGACTATGAACCCTGTTACCTCATAGAGACGCCTTTTAATGCTTTTGCAAACAGAGAAGACCCAGATCAGGCAGCTCTCGTAAGAGCTGCCTTATCACAATCGACTATGTTTGCTATTGAAATATGATATATCTGATCCTTCACAACTGGACCTGACAAATAATTTCTTTGATCTAAAAACCAATTTGAAAGTTTTATATATAATTATTCATAGTGGGTGTAGCCTTGCATGAATATTCATGAAGGATAGGGTTAATATACATAGATCCAGATAAGGAAATTTTATGAGTGTAAAAGAGTATATATTTTCTTACCAATCATTTTAAACATGTGTTTTGGGTACTCAAAAGAAATGTCTCATTGAGACGGTTCTTTTGAGTACCCACAACATATGTTTTGGATGTGAAATAAAGAAATGATTTTCCAGTATGCAATGTTATCTTGAGGCCTGAATATAGTATACTGGTAAAATCTTTGCCCTAGGTTCTACTCTTGTTAAAACACAAAAGTTGTATTTCATTTAGTTCTCAACAAAATTCAATGTGATGTAATGTAAAGATGATTGTATTCATAACTAAGATTTTTTTTCTAGAGTAAGGAATTTTTTTAAGGAAATTTTTAAAAATATTTGTAGAATTTGAACTAAGCTCCTTGTACACATTTTTAACCCTTACAGCTCCAATCGCAGCAAAAGTCGTCTGCTTTTTCTCGTCTGCTGAAATGTTTAAGAAGCCTATATGACAAACAGTGTGGACCCAGATCAGACTGCTCCTATGGGAGCAGTCTGATCTGGGCCCACCCTGTTTGCTTCTATACTTAAATTTGTCAGTAATGTTAGGCAATTATTTGCAGCAGACAACTTCAGCAGACGTCATTTTTCAGATGCATTTTTTCTTGGCGCTTTAAGGGTTAAGTATGATTGACTTGATTGATTGTGTAGTTACTAGTAGTTAGTGAATACTGAATCAAATATGACTAAAATGCTTTTTACAGAGTGGTGCGTTGGTACATAGTTACAGAGGAACAGGCGGTATATTTGAGGTCTGCTGGAATCACAGAGGAGACAAAGTTGGTGCAAGTGCTTCTGATGGCTCGGTAAGTATACTCAGCTGAGTATGAAATTTATCCTGCTCATAAAAACTAAAATACCGACAAAGAAGTCTCATGCTAATAAATGATGACAATGCTAATAATTGTTGGCGTTTTATCATTTATGAGCAGGATGAATTTCATGCTCAGCTGAATTTAGCATGAAAAGATGTTAACCTCGGGGCCTGAGGTCCAGATTTACAAAAATTTGGGGACATAAAATTGTGAATTATTTCTTAACCATCTTTTTAAACATGTTTTAGGTGCTGAAAAGAACCATCTCATATGTTTTGGTTTGGAAGAAAGAAAATCATAATATTTATAGTACTCCTCAGGACTTTAGTTAAGAGTGTGTAACAGAAAAATATTTTTTTCATATCTCAACCAAAACATGAGATGGTTCTTTTGAGCACCCTAAACATATGCTAAACCTTATGGCTTAGAAAATTTTTACAATTTTACGCTGAAAATTGAATCTAAACCTGTGACTCTTTTATCCAAAGGCCTGGTATCTGATTTTAATAAAGATGAATAGACCAGCCCATATGCTATTAAATGAGCCAGTGCATGAGATTTCCAACAATGTGGTATGTGCGACCAGCAAAGCCTCAGATCAGCCTGCGCATATGCGCAGTCTGATCAGAGCCTTTGCTAGTCGCTTGAGTATTCTATGATTGTTAAGCTACTGACTGAACACCATTTGGAGTTTCTAAGCTTAAAAGGAGGCTGCAGAGGCTCATCCAAGTCTACACATGTCAAAAAGCCACATTGTTGGAAATCTCATGCACTGGCTCAAATGGCACTTGTGATGCACTGAGGATTAAAAGTGCACAACGATGTGAAACCTGTGCAATTTTTCACAGGTTTCATATTTTGTACATATGGGTGAAAGTTTTCAGGATTAATCCTGAATTAAAGATTTTGAGGCTGACTTTCCATAGAAAGTCAGCCACAAAATGCTGAATTAGGGAGATTATAATAGTTTCTCTGATTAATTTTCAGATTATCCAAACACATTTAACCATTTAAATATGAAATGATTAATTTTTGTAGGCATGCTGCAAGTTAAAAAAATTGAATTTCAAAAGTTCAGGATTTAGGAAAAGAGATCTCTGAGTCAGTAAGCATAAATATTTATAAATACAATGTTTTTGAATTGTCAATGGATGAGAATTGCTATTATCAGTCTTCAAAAAAGGGTCTGGGAAAAAGGTCAAAAGTTATGGAAAAGCATTAGAAAGTTCAAAGTTAGGAAATTTGAAGTGGAGTGGCAACCCTGCCTAATACTAAGCACGACAGATTGGGTTGTAAATCTACCAGTCTAATCAGCCACTTCCCTTGGCACTCAATTGAAAGTTTAATATATCTAAAAAGTGTTTGCGTACATATTATCAAGCTTGATGTTTGTAAACAGTAATTATTTTTCTTCTTTTTTCAGGTTTTTGTGCTAGATCTCCGGAAATAGACACATATTTTATTTAAACTGAAAGTTTTAAACTTAGGGCATCACAGAAGCTGTCATGATGGCCATTCATACAGAAGGTTTATCAGCTAAGGAAGTTTCAAGATATAGGGAAAATTACTGGTGAAGTTTTATTAGCACCAGGAGGAAGTTGGTTGAACGAGCTACAGGTTCAGCTCCCAAATTTAGGAGAAAATCATAGGGCCAGTTAAGCCAAAAATAAATGCGTAAAATTGCGATTAATTTTTTACCCATTGATTTAAACATGTGTTTTGGGTGCTCAAAAGAACCGTCTCATTGAGACGGTTCTTTTGAGTACCCACAACATATGTTTTGTATGAGAAATAAGAAAAATAATTTTCCAATACGCTTTCTTATCTGGAGGCCTGGGTCCAGCTCCCAAATTTAGGAGAAAATAGCGGTTTCATTTGAAAAATGAATATTTTCCCCATTCTAGGTTATGTTTCCAAGATTCATTGAGCTGTTAAGTCTACTGTTAAACTTGTACTGAACGTGCTTCTGTATTGACACAATTGAGTCGTGACATGAAATTTCAAACAATGTGGTATGTGCGACCAGCAAAGGCTCAGACCAGTGCAGTCTGATCAGAGCATATGCTAGTTGCTTGAATATTCTATGACTGTTAAGCTACTGACCGAACATCATTTGGAGTTTCTGAGCTTAAAAGGAGGCTGCACAGGCTCGTCTAAGTCTATGCATGTCAAACTGTCACATTGTTGGAAATCTCCTGTCTTGGCTCAAATATCTTTCATTCATTTATGGTATCCATGTAAAATCACAGTCCAAAATTTATGGTAGAAGAATCCCTGGCCGGCATGTCTTGAGTATGTATTGGTGGGTCAAAGGGCTAGTTTAATGGTAAGGATTGACAATTTAATAAAGAATTAAATTATTGTTTGGTGGAGATCAATCGGGATAAAATACAGGCTACTGGTACTACATGGGTGAAAGTTCTCAGGATTATTCCTGAATTCAGGATTTGGAGGCTGACTTACCAAAGAAAGTCAGCCTCCAAATGCTGAATTAGGCAGATAATATTAGCTTCCCTGATGACCATTTAAACATAAAAATCATAGTATTTGTTGGCCAAATGCTAGTTTTAAGATTTAAATTTCCAAAGTGCCGAATTTTGGAAAGTTTGATCTTTCACACTTGTAATTATTTCATTTAATATTGGTACCATGTGCTAACAGTGCTGACCTTGGTTTATGGCACAGGCTGCTTCTGCACCTGATCAGGGTAACTGAGTTGATATTGCATCTCACACACAAAAATAATACAGTCAAAACTTGATTATTCAGAAGTACCAGCTACAGTAAAACCTGTGTAAAACGGCCACTCTAAAAAAGACCAAAAATTGTTTATCAAGACCAATTATGGCTTAATGCAGGTCTAAAGTGGAGAATTCTGCAATACTTTCCACCTTCATTAAGCTACCAGTTGTTATTAAGATCCTTGTTTTGTCTATTTTTGAGTGACCGTTTTACACAGGTTTTAGTGTAATTGAAATTAAGTTTGATAAACAGTGTATTCTGAAAATTTGGCGTGTTTGTGAACTAGTGTAATAATTTCCTGTCGAACCTGTTTTGGGTGCTCAAATGAAACAGCTCAGTTAAACATTTCTCTTATTAAGCACCCAGAAGAAAAGTTTTGATACTAATCTATTTTTATGGCCAATTCCCTTTGATTTGAACTACTGATAATTTTCAGTAAAAGTCTGGCCCTGAGGCCTTAATAATGAGATTTGCCTATAACTTTTGTGGGCGCTCATTCACGCCTACCAAATGCTCGAATGCTCAACAATTGGTTGAATATTAAAAACAATTCCTCCAGGAAGAGAATCAAAAATCCGGGAATGTCATGCAACAGACTATGCATTCCTACGTTTGTGGTATAATTTTGAAGTCAGAAAGTTCTCTAGTTTTGTCAGATTTACATTTCATGTGAAAATAGGTGTACCAGAATTGTATGTGTTTATCGCGCGAAAAGTAAATATGACCTAACGAGAATAGTTTCTGAACTCGTATTTATACCACAAACGCATGAATCCATAGACTGTTGCATGACATTCCCTGATTTTTTATTTTCTTCATAGAGCAGTTGTTTTTAATATTCAACCAGATGTTGAGCATTTGAGCGTTTGGTAGGTGTGTCATTGGAAACAAATGGAAGACTAACTTTCAATGAATACCACAATACATAATGATAAAGAAATAGGAAAAATTATCACATTTACGGTAGCCCTAAATATTCAGACAGATAGGTCTAAGAAAATATATAACTCTTTCCTTGCTAGTGGTTACTTTTGTAGTCTGCTGTTAACCTTTACCAACAGTTTAGACCAAGATCAGGACCTACTGTTCATGCTATCGATGTTGAAATGAAAACCAGTAGGATATATCTTATTTCATCCTGGTTTCCATGTCACAAGTAGCGCAATCCGAAGCGAGTATGATTGCAGATCCAAGGGTTATGAGTTTGATCCCAGCTTGGTCCCATACTTTCATGGAGATTGATCATGAAATATTTTCTTCAGTCATTCTCCTCCTATGTGTTGGTGTCAGTTACAAGCTAAAGTATGTGCACGAAGTACTGGTATACCACTTAGTCAAGCTTGCCCAGGAAAACGTATAGTTAGGTTAACTGACTTTTGTGACATGACCATAGCTTTTGAATGGGACATAAATTCATAAACCAAACAAATGTCAACTGCTACCCCATGGTCAGGGATCCTCACCGCTGTCACTGCGTTGTGTCCTTGAGCAAGACACATTAATCCTATCTTAGTTCTGGTTTAACCCAGGAAGACCCCTCTCTATATTACTGAACGATTGTTGATGGGACATGAAGATTCAAACAAACAAACTACCGCATGGTCTCGTCTTTTTTATGATCTGTTTTTAGGGGACCCACTGGACATAGGTCCAGATGAAGAAAAAGTTGAGTGTTAAATTGTGAATATTTTTCTTATATTATCAGTTTTAACATATGATTTGGAAGCTTCTGTAGAGTATCCACAACATATGTTTTAGTTGAGAAATAAGAAAATTAATTTGAATAACGCTCTCCAATCTTGAGGCCTGAATAGATTACTTGTTATCATAGATATTGTTTATAGCTACGGTAAATGTTCTAAAATTTGAACAGTAGTTGCCACAAAAGTCTAGACAAACAGGGCAGACCCAGATCAGAAGCAGTCTGATCACAGTCTTCCCTCTTTGCTTTTCTGACAAGCATTTTGTGAGTTCCAGCCCTGATAACCAACATTTTATTTTAGAACAGAAAGTAAAAATGTTTGAAAATTTAGAACATTTACTGTATGATTGCACTTATAAAATTAGCTTTAAGTGTGGGAATTTATTAAGTGATAAAACTGTTTTTAAAGTATTGAAAGAAATGTGCTGTGAAAGGACTTTATGAAGGTGTCAAGATTAGTTGTAAGTGGAAAAATGTATAGCGGTGAACTTTAATTCCCTTTATTATACTTTACAGACACTTCAAGATTCTTGTGATTCTTTCCCCACCCACCCACCCTGCTCATTGTTGTTTTGGTGGACATAATCCCCCCATGAATTTTGCAACATGGGCATAATCCCCCCACGTGAACATAATCCCACCCTATGAAGTTTACAACGTGGACATAATAAACCCCTCCCGGATGAAATCTTAACAATGAGCTTTTGCATTGCATAACATACTATTTTTATGTAATCCTCTAAATGGATCTTATTTACCCTTTGTCTCCAAGTGGTGACTTTTGACATCTCCTGATAACCTTTGCAAACAGTTTGGACCCAGATCAGGACCCACAAACGTTGGCCCTGAACAGAGTCCAAACCATTTGACACTCTATAATAGAGTTCCTGAAAGGTTTTTTAATTAACTGCAGGAAATGTTTTTTGAAGCTTTAATAAATAACAGATTGTGTACATTTGTGTGTGGGGGGATTTCGTCAGCGAGGGTTTATGTCCACCTTGTATAATTCATAGGCGGGACTATGTCCATGTTACAAAATACATAATGCTGGGCCGCGTAGCGCAGTCGGTAACGTGTCTGGCTACAGATGCGTGTCTAACTGCAGATCCAGGGGTCGCGAGATCGATCCCGGCCCGGTCCCATACTTTCGTGGAGATTGATCGTGAAATAATTTCTGCGGTCATTCTCCTCCTTCCGCTGATTCATTCAAGAAGGGTTGTTGTCAGTTACAAGCGAAAGTATGTGCACAAATTACTGGTTAACCGCTTGTTCAAGCCTGCCCAGGAAAAAGTGTGGTTAGGTGAACTGACCGTCCCGCAATGACCATAGCTGTTGACTTGGGACGTAAAGCAACAAAACAAACAAAACAAAATACATAAAAAAATGAACAGAGGGGGGGGGGGGCAGGTGTCCAGTGGGGATATTTTCCTACACTGGATTCTTGTTATTATTTCTGAAAAAATGGGACTGCTTATCTTGGATATATCATTAACGAGCAGCATGCTTAAAGCTAAGTTGTTTAACCCCCTTTACACTAAGAAAAATGAAAACGAGAGTTTTCTTTCTATCTATTTAATAATATTTCTGACTAAAACGCCAAGTTTAATTTTGGTAATCAATTGACATGTATCTTGGTAATAAATTGACTTATATCATCAAGATGGCTGCTAAAACCCTAATGAAAGAATGCATTTTTATTTCTTTAATGTAAATCAACAAAGAGCACACACTTGTACCAAAAGATTAGTGGTGTATGCACTTATCCAACACATTTAGAAAGACTCATGAGTCTCAGCTGATCTGGATCCTGGATTTTTAAAAGCATGTCATTCAAAGTATGGACATTGGGCCAACGTAAAGGCTTAAAGCATGCAGCTACAGTAAAACCTGCCTTAAGCGGCCACTCAAAAATAGACAAAACAAAGGTCTTAATGACCAATGGTAGCTTAATGAAGGTCGAAAGTATTGCAGAATGCTCTCTTGGAGCATTCTGCAATACTTTTAGACCTGCATTAAGCGATAATCGGTCTTGAAAACCAATTTTGGTCTTCTTTTGAGTGGCCGCTCATGACAGGTTTTACTGTATTTTAAAAAGACTATATCTCACTGTATATTTTGAGGGATCACAGGTTAGATAGAACAATTGACAGTGGCTGCCAGGCATTATTGGTGTTAATATTAAGCCTTAATATTACATAAGGCCAAATAAAAATTTAAGTGTGTTTCGGGTAACGGTTATGAAAATTTGAAGTAGGGTAGGCACAATTATTTATTTTTTTTCTGGAAAGAAAAATAGAATTTATGCATTTTGAAAGGCTTTTCGCTTTTCAAAATGCATAAAATTGTATTTTTTTCCAGAAAACCTGAAGAAAATTCTAGGTTTCACCAGTAAATTTAGGTAGGGTAGGGTTACCCTAAACACAGATATTTTTTTGATTTTGCCTAATGATGGAGGATTCCTTGCAGCCTTTAATCTGTATTTTAATCTGTATGGTGAATTTTTCACGTCTTTCACATGAGCATGAAATCTGTCCTGGTTATAAATTTTAAAATGCCAACAATTGTTGGCATGTTAAAATTCACGACCAGAACAAATGACGTGAGATAGTTATTTGTCTGCTGTGGTATATTGTAAAGACTGTACTGGCCCCGAGGTTATAAAACTTTTTCCATGCTTGTTGGCATTTTAACATTTATTAGCAGGCTAAATGCAACATCTGAGAGACTTAGAGCAGGAAACTTCTTCATTTGTTGATATTTTAGTTTTTATAAGCACTTGAAATTTCCTGCTCATTTGAGTTGAACATGAAAAAAGTTTTATAACCTCGAGACCTGGTCCCTGTGTCCACACATGCATTAACCCTTTTCATTCTGGGTACCAAAAACAGGTGCTTAAGCTAACTGAATGTGGCATTTCATCAGGGTCATCGCTGTTTGTGCTATAGGAACATAAATACATGATAACTTAGAAATTTTGATCTGTGACCTCTTAAAACACAAAATGGACTATCCCATACTTATTGTATCAATATGTTAGGGACAATCCATCCGAATGAAAAGGGTTAACTGTACACAGTTTAACACACACTGCAATGATTAGAGCCCACCGTGTGTGTTAGTTATGTATCGATGGTTGAATGTTTGTATGGAAGCTTCTAAAGGCAGCTAAATAATGTATCCCACATATATTCCGACATTCTTTAGAAAATCTTGAAATGTTTGCATGAAAATAATTATGTACTCTTTATTCACTTTCAGATTAAATGCAAGATTGTTCAGTGGGAATTGAAATGAGCCGCAACATGAGATTTCTAACAATGTGGTATGTGCCACCTGCAAAGGCTCAAACCAGCCTGCGCATAGATGCAGTCTGATCAAAGCCTATACTTGTTGCTTGAAAATTCTATGACTGTTAAGCTACTGACTGAACACAATTTGGAGTTTCTAAGCTAAACAGGGGCTGCACAGGCTGGCCTGAGTTTACACTTGTCAAAATACCACATTGTTGGAAATTACATGTCGCTGCTCAAATATTCTTGTCTCATGCTTATTACTCTTCTCCCTGCTAGTGACCACTGGTCATCTGCTGATAACCTTTGCAAACAGTTTGGACCCAGATCAGGTCCAACATTTGATCTGGATCCAAACCGTTTTACACTCTGAAGTGTTTCTGGAAGAATATTTAAAAGAGTCATCAGACAACAAAAAAGCATGAAAATTTACCCAGCATGCAAAGAGTTAAAGGTTTGACAAGTTTCTCTCTTCTGTCAGAATTTCCTTTCCCCTTACCACTGCCATTACCTCACACAGATATTTTGGGTTAATTCCGGTACCTTGCATCAAGATAACGAGCCATCTCAGCACTTACCTGGCACTGAGGTTATACAAACTTTTTTCATGCTCAACTCAACTGAGCAGGAGTTTTATTGTGCTCATAAATGATAAAATGCCTTGAGCATGAACAGTTTTATAACTTCCGGGACTTTCATTCTTCCCTGAGGGAATAAGTGTTGCTATCAGAATGTATAGTTATTAAGAGGTTACCTAAATTGGCTCTAGAAAGCAAGGTTGTGGACTTTTATGTCGGCTAACACTTACAGTAAAACCTTGTAAAACGGCCACTCTAAAAAAGACCAAAATTGGTTTTCAAGACCAATTATCCCTTAAAGCAGGTCAAAAGTATTGCAGAATGCATTTTGCAATACTTTCGACCTTCATTCAGCTACCAATTGTTATTAAGATCTTTGTTTTGTCTATTTTTGAGTGGCCATTTTTTACGCAGGTTTTACTGTAATCTACTTCTACGGTTTCCGCATGGTTATCTGTTGAAAGAGCCACACGTCATAACTTAGGTCTAATTATCAGATATGGCTTTTTTTTTTTCAACTAAAAAGTGCATGTATTGTTATTTTGCGTATTCATTTTTGATATAGTTTGCATGGGTGAAATATTTTAGGATTATTTTGGAATCCCGGATTCAGGATTCAGAGCCTGACTTTCCATAGAATTAGGCATATTATTATAGCTTCTCTGATTTATTTTCAGCTTGTCTACATATGATGTATTTCTGTCCCTGAAGATTATTTTTCTTTCAGCAAACAGCGCAGAACTTGATGAAGCATTCACAATTCATAAAGACTCACCCCTTTCTGTCACACCTATACGAATTTTACCTGTCATTCTAACACACCTTGCCTATAGAGTCAATGCTAAAAAAGTGTTATATATCAAACAATAATTCACAGTTTTGAAAGCGAGAGGAAAGTGCGTGCTAGCTGACGTCATTTTTTACTGGAAAATGACGTCAATCATGGCATTAGACAGTGTAACATTTCAACACTTGAAAGACGTAACAAATACACATAAATGAATGCGACGTAGTTTAAGTATTGGCGGTTGTTCTTCAGTGCAATGGCAGAAAGTTGGAAGAAGCTGAAGACTTTAAATGTATTTTCGACGTTTATTGTGTGTTAGAATGGAAATAGATCATCTCCAGTGCGTAAATTGTCGAGTAATAATTCACTGTTTGTCAGTCAGTTGTACGAAGATAAATCGCTCGCGCTTCGCGCTCGTGATTTGATCTTCTTTACAACTGACCTCCAAACAGTGAATTATTACTCAACAACTCACTGCTAGAGCTGATCTATTTCTTAGATAAAAGAATAAATTCAATTTATTGCAAAATCTTCATCTATGTACACAAAAAACTGTTTTCCCCACAAGCTTCAGACATTTGAAGAAGTTGGCGCGAAGTCTCCTCTACAATTTCCAATTGCTAAAAAATTAGTTCTTAAAACATAACAGCTCGAGTTTAGCATGATAAAATATTCAGCTTGACAAGGGTGAAAAGCTTGATACATGCCTCCAGATCAGCAAAAATTTTAGGAATAAAATTGTAAATAATATTTTCTTATCCATCAGTTTAAACATTTGTTTTGGGTGCTCAAAAGGACCGTCTCATTGAGACGGGTTTTTTTGTGTACCCACAACATATGTTTTGGTTGAGAAATAAGAAGCTAAATTTTGTTTACACACTCTTATCTGGGGGTCTGCTTGATAGTCTAATGAAGATCTTTAGGAGAACATCAAGCTAAATCAGAAAACAAGTGATAGTGACTAGGGAATGCTCCATTCACAGCCGCATAATGGGGTAGAGTTGCGTTGGAACTTGAATCTAACTTTCTTAGCAGCTTAAGCCACTGGGAAAGGGACAGGGAGGGGGTGCCTAGTATAACTTGATCAGCTGTAAAAATTCTTGGAAAGGTGAGAGTTCGAATTTACCTTACTTAGCAGCTTAGACCACTGGGAAAGGGGGGTTTGGATGGGAGATTGAATATTATAGCGTATTTAGCAACTTAAGACGACTTGGAAAGGGACAGGGAGGGGGTGCTTGAGTATAACTAGCTGAGCAGTCAAAACATTGCGAAACGTGAGAGTTTGAATGTACCTTACTTAGCAGCTTTGACCACTGGTAAAGGCGAGTTGGGATGGGAGATCGAATATAGCGTATTTAGCAATTAAAGCCACTGGGAAAGGGATGGGAAGGGGAGCATGAATAGAACTAAGGCCAGAATTTTGTTATTAGTTGATTTACATACCCTCCTACTGTTATTTTCTGGAAAGTAGAAAAAAAATAATTCTAAAATTATTTTTTTATTTTATTCGCCGACTCTAAATATTATTTATTTCGTTGAAAAAAAACTATTTTTGAGGTTCTGTCTGTGACACCTTTAAAAGTGATTGTTGTATGCAGATTTTTAGGAAAATTATGAAATATTTAAAGATTTAATACAGACTGTTGGTTTACTTTACTAGTTTTACTGCATGAAAATACTAGTTTTACTGTATGAAAAAAAAAAAGATCTGAAAATGACCAGTCAACTGGTCATTTTCAGAGCTTTTTTATTTTATTTTTTTTCGTCCCCCCGACCCTAAATCTGAAAAAAAAATTCCGTAAATCAACTAATAAAAAAAGTTCTGGCCTTACTTAACAGCTAAAATATTGGGAAAGTGCACGTGGAATCTAGCTTAATTGACAGCTTAAGCCACTTGGAAGGCAGATGTGGGGAGCATGAGTATAGTTTACCTGTCAAATCTTCACATGTTCTGTTGTCCTCCTAATACACACAATTTTCATCTCAAATAAAGGTCTTCTAAATTATCAAAGGCATCTTCTTTACCCACATTAGTCAAGCGTCCTTTTTGTAGTACACAGGCAAACAGTGCAGACCCAGATCTGATGCCACAGAATGTGGCATCTGATCAGGGTCTTCACTGTTTGCTTACAGAATGGTCTATTAAAATTTGAATAAAAATGAAGAATACTATTAAACAACCCTTAAAATGGAAAAGGACTGGTCCAATTGATAAAAGTTGGAAATTTCATTCGGCTTAACTGAGTTAAATAACTGTTGGAATGTTGGCTGATATCCACCATAAAGGTCTTATTCATTTGGAAGTAGGGAGGGCAGTGGCTCAGCAGTAGAGTGCATGTTCGAGATCAAGGGATTGTTGGTTCGAGCCTCACTGGAGGCACTGCATTGATTCCTTGAGCAAGACACAATAATCCCTGCTTACTACTGGTTCAACCGAGGAAGACCCGTCCCAACATAACTGAAAAAATTGTTGACTGGGACTTAGATAATCAAATCAAACAATATCATTTGGAACTGAAAAAAGTCTTTAATGTGTCATCTGCTACAGTCATGATTAGTGCTTATAGAATGCTGGCACCCGCTGCTGATATTTATTATGATTTAAGGGGTGAAAGGTTTAATAGAAATAATGTTTTTAAAGTTTTAAATAGGACCTTTTGTACCCTTAATATTTTGAAACATTAACATTTTGAATGCTGTGAATAGTTTTATAATTTTTGCTGTATGCTGATTTTTCAAAAAAGATTTTTTTCTAAAAATTCTTTCATGAACACCATCAGAGTTTGAATTCTGATCAGGCCACATATTTGGTCTGACAGGACCTGTCCCCGAGGTTATAAAACTTTTTTCATGCTCAACTCAGCTGAGCACAACAATTGTTGGCATTTTAACATTTATTACACCATCTGAGAGACTTAAAGCAAGAAATTTCTTTTTTTGTTGGTATTTTTGTATTTATGAGCAGTTGAAATTCTGTGCTCAGTTGAGTTGAGCATGAAAAAAGTTTTATAACCTTGGGGCCTGGGCCCAAACTTTTTTCATTTAGGTTATCAGTAGACCTCAATGGCAGGTAAAGGATTAATAACTAAACGTACTCATCCTTAAACTTGAGCAAGCTCATTTGAGCACCTTATGAGTTGTGTAAAATGTAGCCTTAGATCAGCAACAGTATGAATTCTGACCAGACTGCTCCTTCGGCAGGAGATTGATCTTGGTTTGTGCTGGTTGATCAGCCCTAGCAGTCCAAAGATTTAAGGTAAATAGTGTACAATACAACCCGTCTTAAGGGGCCACTCAAAATAGACAAAACAAATATCTTAATGACAGACGCCAGCTTAGTGGAGGTTGAAGTATTGCAGAGTGCTCACATTGGAGCCTTCTGGAATACTTTTGATGGAGGTCAAAAGTATTGCAGAATGCTCCCCTTGGAGCATTCTGGAATACTAATGACCTCCATTAAGTGATGATCGGTCTTGATAATCAATTTTTTGTCTTCTTTTTGAGTGGCATTTTAAGACAGGTTTTACTGTTTGTGTTTTTTTGTGTTTGTAAGGATGTTTGAAGAGAGCAAGATGAAAAATGTTACATTTTTTCATGGTGTGTCTCAGTTCTATGAGGATTCTATGTGCATGTACATGGTTTGTATTAATGCCTGTATATTGATATATTATGATTTGTTAATATTGTATGTCAATCTTGTCCCAATGAAAATGTCATTGTTAAATGATGAAAAAAGTTTGCAGCAAAAACAAATACAATGAACCTAAAATGTGTGTTTTCTTCTTTTTTCTAAGTAAGAAAGATAGCAAGAATCAGGAATCAATAATACCAAGTACCACACCTGTCCTAAGATACCAATAGGGAAAGTAACACAATCATAATAAACATCACAAACAAGAGCCAAGAGGTCAGCTCTTTCCTTTCAGGTGACCACAAGGCAGCAATGAACAGACGCCAAAGCATGACAAACACGAGACATAAATAACACAAATGATCCACAAAGAAGTACCGCCTTGGAACGGTCAGTAAAAATGTTTTACTGGAGGGCTTAAACAGGTTTTAATGGCGTGCCAACCTCACCCTTAGTTCACATGTGGATCAAGGCACATATATGTTTGGTTTGCATGAAAGACCCCTAAGTTATCCATGCATCATCTCCTAGAACATATTAATCCAGATATAAAAAGGAGATGAATCAAAGACAAGGACTCAACAGTACATAAAACTGAATACCGAGGCAAAAGCCTAATAATTATTGAGAACCGACACAACTCCAATGGAATGGACCTCATCCCCATAAACGTGTCTGCCTCATTGGTTTGGAAACTAGACTCATTTCAGCTTGCTCATCTACAGTGATGAGTTATATGTTAAGAAAGTAAACAATTGTACTGAATGAAGATCTGTCTGTAATCAAAGTATTTGAGCCTAATCACTGCACTGAAGTGACAAACCCATATCCGTAATCTACTAATTAAGTCCGTTAGTCTTCTACCAGTCTTTGACCAGTGTTGGGACTATAGGTTTGCTCGATTCTGTCCTTAGTCACACTGTTATCCCCAATTCTTAGTGTATTGGCTTCTTCCCAAGTATGAGTCAAAATTATGATATTGAGTTGGTGGCTAAGTGTTAAGCCCCACACACTTTCATGCTATGGGTAAGTATAACAAGAACCCCGGTGGTAGCCATCAGAGGTTATAACACTTTCAGAGAAAATGAAAAGAGTGTTAAATATATGGCAACAGAATGAAGATTGTATTGATGCACTGCTCTTTGATGAAAATTTCCATATTCATTACATTGGAGAGAAAAGACGAAAATTTCCATATTCATTTCATTGGAGAGAAAAGACGAAAATTTCCATATTCATTGCATTGGAGAAAGAAAAATGTACAAATAGAGAGACTGATAAGCAATACATAGTTGGTTCTATACATATCTAATAATTGTACAAAGTTTCAAAATTAATTGTCAAGTAGTTGCTGAGAAATCTTTGACGAGAACCCATAATCATTACATTGGAGAGAGAGATAGAAAAGGGAAAAAAGGCAAAAGCAATTCTCACCACCTTGGTTTTGTGTACAGTAATACACTTGATTGTCCTCAGCATGTATACAACATTTGAAGACTAGCTTTTTAGCTCACCTGAGCCGAAGGCTAATTGGTGAGCTAATAGTATACCAGTGACTCCGTCGTCCACCAACATTTTCAAACATCTTCTCCTCTGAAACTACAAGGCCAATTGAAAGTAAGTAAGGGTGCAAAGATCAGGAATCGATACAATCAAGTACCACATCCGGCCCAGGATACCAATGGGAAAGTGACAAACTCACAGCAAGACACCAAAAACGAGAGCCAAGAGGTCAGCCCTTTCCCAGCAGGTGACCACAAAGCACAATTAAACAGACGCACACAAAGACATAGCAAACACAAGACGGAACAAAAACATAAAAGATCCACAAAAGAAGTACCACCTTGGAACGGTCAGTAAAATATTTTACTGGAGTGCTTAAACCGGTTTAACGGCGCACCAACCTCACCCTTAATTCAGATGTGGATCAAGACACATAGATATTTGGTTTGCATGAAAGACCCCTAACTTATCAATGCATCATCTCCTAAAACATACAAATCAAGATATAACAAGGAGATAAAGCAAAGATAAGGACTCAACAGTAAATAAAACTGTTTACCGGAGCAAAAGAAATCCAACAGGTAAACCTCAAAGGGTCCGACAAACAGCCAAAGCATCAGGCCCCTCCCATCTCATCAATAGATAAGTCTTTAAGTAGGAACCATCATAGAGTCTGAAGTCCGACCCACTGGCGTGCAATTTAAGAGGAAAGCAAAGTTGCCAACCGTGATTGGGTTGACCACCAAGCATGCAGTCTGTTGCCATACATTAATGTTATAGCCAATCTTTTTATAATGGGAAATTATTTTAATGAACTGCGCTGAAAAATTATTAGAGCCAACAATCTTCTTCAATTTATACACCAAGTCACCATAGAAATCGGATTCCGAAAGTCCTTGGCGCAAGAGAGATTTAAGTCCAACTTGGAATTTAGAAATCAAATCATAGTATCGTCTATAAAATTTTGAAAATGTTTTGCGAAGTTTATGATACCGATAGCCTTGTTTAAGAAGTTTCTGTGTTAACAATTTATTGCGAGTGTTGAAGTCAGCAACATAGCTAGATGCTCTAGCAAAACGAATGAGTTGAGAGATATAGACTCCATGGGATGTAGAACGTGGAACATCACCATCTAAAAATGGGAAATTGACAATTTCAAAATCAAAGTCGTCACGTTTATCATAAATTTTGGTAGGAACAATATCATTAGAAATTGACAAATGCAAGTCTAAAAATGCGGCTTCGGTATCAGAGGTATTGGCTTTATTCAGTTGGAGCTCTGAAGGGTATATTTGACTAACCATATTGTCAAAATAAACATTATTAATATTCAAAATATCGTCCAAATATCTGGATGTAGTGTTAAACGCATCAATAACATCAGCCTGCTTATCATCAGAAAGAGACATCATAAAGTCCCTCTCATAATAAAACCAGAATAAATCTGCAACCAGGGGAGCACATTTAGTTCCCATAGGAATCCAAACTACTTGTCTATACAGCTTGGTGCCAAATCGAATAAAAATGTTGTCCAACAAAAAGGTCAGCGCATCACATACATTTTGACACGACCATGCATGATATTTTTTTATGTTTTTCTGAAGTAAAAAATGCATTTCTGTCATTACATGCAAGGTAAGGAGAGCCTTCTCTCTGGAAAGTTCTTTCAATAAGATCAATAAGTTTATCTTTAATTAAATTATGAGATAAAGTAGTGTAAAGAGTAGAAAAATCATAAGTAGACAAACTGGTCGCATTAAAATCTCTAGCTTTAAGTTTATCTAAAATTTCACCTGAATTTTTAATAGACCAAAATAGGTTTTTACCGGATCTCTAATATACCTTTTCACAATACTTGATAACATGTTTTTTAACAGCTGTAAGACATAAGGTTAACAATTTAGAAAGTTCTGTTGTCGTACAAGAACTAGAATTAGCAATTTATCTTGCTTTATAGGGTTTTTATGGAGTTTAGGTAACCAGTACAACGTAGGAACTTTGTCTTGATTTTCTTTAGCTTTGACACCAAAATGTAGGGCTGTATGACAACCATGCCCATCAACATAAACTCGTATTTCATATGGAGACTCCTTAGGATGGGTGGACGAAGGTTTGTTCAAATGGTTTTGGTCACATGACCAAGATGGCCGCCACCCCCATATATGGTAAAAACCCTTCAAAAATCTTCTCCGGAACCAGAAGGCTGATGACCTTGGGACTTGGTATGTAGCATTGGGGTTGTGGGGCCTACCAAGTTTGTTCAAATGATGTTCCTTGGTTGACCTTGACCAACTTAACGTCGAGGTCAAATTTGCTTCCTAATGCATTTAAATGGGAAAATTTCTGAAAAGTTGATTTTTTTGAAACTGTGGAAGCTTTAGTCATTATTCTCACTTGATATGTTTAACCTAACGAGACAATGGCTATAAATAAATTAAAAGGTCAAGGTTGACCTTTCAGCTTAGGTTGCTCATATTGGAGTCCCATCAATGTATTAAAACATAGTTTTCTCACAAACCATTGGCCCAATTGAACTCATTTTTCATGTTAAGACTCCTTATGATAAGTTAGCCAAAATTATGCAAAATATTTTGTTCACATGACTAAGATGACCACCACGCCCATATATGGTAAAAAAACATTTAAAAATCTTCTCCAGAACCAGAAGGCTGATGACCTTGGGACTTGGTATGTAGCATTAGGGATGTGGGGACTACCAAGTTTGTTCAAATAATGAACCTAAGTTGATCTTGACCTACTTAACGTCAAGGTCAAATTTGCTTCCTAATGGGATTTTTTTTTGAAATATCAATTTTTGAAAACTGTTGAGGCCAAAGTCATTATTCTCAATTGATATGTTTATCCAAATGAGACAATGGCTATAAATAAGTTTCAAAGGTCAAGGTTGACCTTTAACTTTTCAGCCAAGTTTGCTCATATTGGAGTCCCATCGACACATTAAAACATAGTTTCCTCAGAAACCACTAGGCCATTTGAACTCCAATTTCATACGAAGACTTCTTATGATAGGTTAGCCAAAATCTATACCAATTGTACTGGTCACCTGACCAAGATGGCCACCACGCCCATATATGGTAAAAAAACCTTTAAATATCTTCTTCTCTGGAACCAAAAGGCCAATGGCCTTGGGACTTGGTATGTAGCATTGGGGATGTGGGCCCTACCAGATTTGCACAAATGATGAATCTAGGTTGATCTCGACTTACTTTATGGCAAGGTCAAATTTGATTCCTATTAGATAGTTCCTTCATGGGCGGATCAACTCCCACCACAGCTTTTGATAGAACAATTTGATACTTTGCCTTCATTTATATAGACACATTGAACATATGCATGAAGGAGTGTGATTCCAAAAATGTTTTTTGATAAAAGGACATCTATGAAAACTTAGACAATTTTCTTATATAAGCTTTGATATATAGAACTTTCAGGTGTGAATATTTCTGTGTATTTGATCTTAACAAATGCTCCAGATTGCAAGCTTAAAGATGATTTGCACATATTCTACTGAAATCTTCTTTCCAAAACTAAGGTCTACTGGTTTGAACTATCACTTGTCAAAACTAAGTTTTTTCACTGACGGTGCGGGGTATCTAATGAGCATTGCTTATTGACTTTTTTCATTTCATTTGTATTCAAATCTTAATATTTTTTTGAATAGCAGCCAGTGAAGTCCCTCGTCAGACTGACTTCGTGCTCTGTGGCATCTGATCCACGTATGTTATATTTACCTATATTTCTTTAAAAGCATGGTTTGGTCATATATAATGTGAACAAGGTAGTAAAAACAACAACTATGCTTAACCTGTTTGATACCTTGAATTTTTTATCATGAAAGTAAGTAAGGGTGCAAAGATCAGGAATCGATACAATCAAGCACCACACCTGACACAGGATACCAATGGGAAAGTAACAAACTCACAGTTATACACCACAAACGAGAGCCAAGAGGTCAGCCCTTTCCCAGCAGTCTACAACAAGGCACAAATAAACAGACATGCACAAAGTTTTATTTTTCAAAATTTAATTTATAAATGATATCTGCAGACCACAAAAATGAAGCAATACCCAGCATACAAATAGTTTTAAAAGGGCTAGCTGGAGATATGGAATACAATGTCTGTTTAGAAATACACTATTCGTTTCTCTTTGTATGACTGAACCCCTTTCTCTATGATATCTGCTACACATAAGCTTTCTTTTTTCGTGACTACTGGAGTACTCATACCTGCAATGAACAGGAGAACTCAATGAACAGATGTGGTGTGAGATCAACACGTACAAAATAACTGCCAAGGATAAATTAAACCCATTTTTGCTGATAATCAATAGATTTAGTTCTGAATTTTTAACTACACCCCTCGCTCCAATGATACATACAGTAAGATTATCCCTTACAGTTTTCCTTTAATTGCAAACAATCGAATTATCAGTAAATCCTTATTTCTGATCAAATCTTATTAAAGCTCAATTATGGCGTACATGGTCTCTCTCTCTCTCTCTCTCTCTCTCTCTCTCTCTCTCTCTCTCTCTCTCTCTCGTGTGCACAACTGTATGGATATAGGGCATTAATGTAACAGATGAACATGTTTTTGGAGGCAATTACTCAAAGGTGTTGTACACACGGAATTTCAAAAACGCTTTACATTTGGAGGCTTCTCAGAAACTTTTAATGCTTTAATGTAATTTTCACATTTTATAAGGTTAATATCATAAGTGTAATTGGTAACAAAAGTGTGGGTCTATGCCGCCTTAGACATACTGTTACAGCTACTCTTACGAGTACCAGCTGATCACAATCACCGTAAATTAGGAAGTTTTCACGAGAGTTTAATTTTCGCGAAACTTCGCATAGGCGAAGTTTCGTGAAAATCAAACCCTCGCGAATTGGCGATACCACTCTGTCGTTTACTGATATCGGTAAATCATGCCCTGTTCGCGATATTTTTAGGTCGCAAATGTGTCTTTAAGCGCTATTCGCGAAAATAAAATTCTCGCGAAAATTTCCGAATTTACAGTATTATGAACCAGTTTTTAGCTACATGCTTACCATCCAAGCAGTCAACAAAATGTTCTAGCTCTGATTCAAATGCTGCTTCAAACCTCTGTGGAAATGAGTTGAATAAGCGTTGACTAGCACCGCCGATAACACTGTCTATAATAGTTGATGTTTCTCGAGGATTCTCTGACAATGCCATCCCATGGGTTCCAAATGCCTGTTCCAAAGTGGAGATATTCAATGTAATAATACATTATGTAAAAAGGACGAATACAAACCAATCATAAACTAGAGCTGTTGTGATTGGACAAAAGACCTTGCATAATGCACTACATTGCCAAGAGGCAATAGTCAGCGTTGAGGGAAATAATTAAGATACTGATGAAAATAAATCATACATATGGGCCACAAAGCGAGGAAACCTGCTTTGGGGGTTTGCGAACAACACAGGTGCAGACCAGCCTGCGCATCCGCGCAGTCTGATCAGCATCCTTGTTATTCGCTTTTTGGAAAGTGTCATATGTCCACTTGCTACAGGTGACATTTAAAATTTCTAGCGAGTCTCTGTAGCTGAGGAGACTGGTTTGAAACTCACAGGTTTTCTCGCTATGAGGCCCATATATACTCAACTACAAAAGAAACCCATCAGTCATTTCTAGGGGCAATTCTGGAAAACAGAATTAAGAAATTAAAATATATTTATGCCATATTCTTTAACAATCAGTTCTGCACCAATACAATGAATAATGTAACAGTTTCACTGAAAACTGTTTATGCTGTTGGCCAGTGTTTAGACAAGGGGTCATTTTCAAAAAAGACAAGTTTTTCACTTTCTTGTTCTCGTATAAATCGGTTCACTTGAGTTAAATTCGTCCAATAAAGGGCATGACACTCTCCTGCAGCAATAACTGCATCATAACGAGGTCGAGTCGAAAGCACGTAACGTCACACAACGTTCTTGAGAATCCGCGCCCATTCTTAAAGGAAAACAACCTGAAACTGTCGAAGATGCCGAAGTTTCACTGAACGATCCTGGATGTGTCGCCAGAGCTCATCCCACAGCTGCTCTATGGGATTGAGAATGGGCTCACTAAACTAACTTTGTTTAGGCTTCTGTACACATTCGATGGTCTCGTGAGAGTGGGACATACTGGTTATTGCACCCAGTGAACTGATTTAGACGAGAACTCGAGTGAAAACCAATTGTCTGAAACATGTAATTTTTAGAAATGAACCCTAGTCTATACGCTGGAGTACAGCATGTACGGATTAAATTTAAAATGTTACATTATTCAATAATTTGATGCATAATTGATTGTTTAAGAACATGCTATAAAATATATTTTCATTTCTTAATTGTTTTTCCAGAATTGCCCCAAAATGTGACCGATGGGTTTCTTTTGTAGTTGAGTATATTTGAATAAGAAGAAATAAGGAAACAATGAGCCGCTGCAGCTGGCATTTAGGTGACCATCGAAAAAACTGTGTCATTTAAGCCCCAGTTACACTGTCACGATTCAAGCCCCGATTCACCACGACTCATCCCGATTTGAGACAGATGGTAAAATCGGGGTGCATCGGGATGCGTCGGGATGGAAAAAAAGAAATTCCAGCATCAATACGATGTCTCACGATGCTCCTACGGTGTCTGCACGATTCATCTACGGATCCACTACGACTCATGACGGCAGCGCTACGATTCACCACGGTGGAGCTACGAATGCTCACGATGCCTCCACGATTCGATACGGTGCTAGTACGATTCAAGCCGGTAGCGCTACGGTAGCGTCACGACCTCCCACGAATGTGCACGATTTAGTGGTTGTCATGCGACAGTCCTAGGGGGGAGGGGTTACTCTCATTTTTTCTCCATATGTAGGCTCGGGCCCAGCATCTACCGTTCATACCCCCCAAAAAAACAAAATATCAGGAATTTCAAGCCCCCCCCCCCCCCAAAAAAAAAAAAAAATTCTAAATTTTAGCAACTAAAAAATATTCCCCATTCTGTACATTGACCTTAAAAAAGACCCTAAAATGCATAGAAATGACCCCTATATATAGTCCAATATTGTGATGACCCCCCCCCCCAAAAAAAAAAAAAAAAAAAAAATATTCACAAAATCTTAATACCCAAAAAATATATTAAAATTCAAAATTTTGAACCCCCCAAAATAACCAGAGCCTACGTATGTATGAAACTATCAGAGTAACCCGCCTGGGGCGACAGTTTGCCAATATCATCTTCAACCTTTGACGAAGTCAGTCATGCCATCAAAAAGAAAAGCTGCGGGAAAATCAAAACAGTAACCGGACCCACGGGCTAGGCTCAGTCCTGTCCCGAGTCCAGTGCCGTGTCCAGTTGTATCAGATGACGTCCAGTTCAAGCTGCAAATTCGCAATTTGAAGTCTCTGGACTTAATCCATGATGCGCTGCACTAAAATTGAGCCGTGACATGTGATTTCCAACAATGTGGCATTTTGCATGTGTAGACTCAGACGAGCTTGTGCAGCCTACTTTTAAGCTTAGAAACTCCAAATTATGTTCGGTCAGTTGCCTAAGGGTCATAAACTATTCAAGCGACTAGCAAATGCTCTGATCAGACTGCGCTTATACGCAGGCTGGTCTGAGCCTTTGCTGGTCTCACATACCACATTGTTGGAGATCTCATGTCGCGGCTCAATTCACTTTTGAAAATGATTTTCAGCAATGATACCTCTGTTTTTTATACCAGAATCTTGTGTCAGTGATAACCCGATTCGCTACGAACGCACACGAACGCCCACGAATGACCACGAATACTACCACGGTACCACTAGGAATGATCCCGATCCCGCTACGGTAGAGCTACGATTTAGGTCACGCCCACAATCCAACACGATTCACCCCGACGAGTTTAAACGGTTTAAACTCGTCGTAGCCTTGTCGTGGAGGTTGCCGAATCATCAGGAGTCTTCACGAATCACCACGGTACTACTAGGATTCGCGCCGATGTCCCTACGGTGCTGCTACGACTCAAGCCGATGCATCACGACTTGATAAATCGGGGTGAGTCGTAGCTCCGTCGTGGCCAAAATCGTGACAGTGTAACTGGGGCTTAAAGTAGCCATTCTGGTGGCCAATCTTAGAAAGCGTACATAAGAAATTCCTCATATTTGAACTTGTCTGCAATAATGATGAAAGTTAATCCCGCATGAAATTTGAACAAAAGTTGATAAATGACTTAGTGTCCACAAGGGACGAACTTGCATTATATCGTTCAGAGCAATGAATAAACTCCCAGGTACGCAATATGGGAAAGATAATTTATCACAATAACATTTGTAAAGCTTCTTAATATACAATTATTGACTATTGAGGCATTGGATATGATGTGATATCGACCTGAGAGTACCAATATTGACCGAGGCAGAGCCGAGTCCAATATTGGTATTCTCAGGTCGATATCACATCATGTCAATTGCCTCAATAGTCAACAATTGTTTTATTATATAATTTCTCTAAACAAAAAAAGCAACAACAACAACAACAAAATCTTGGCTATGGACTATGTCTTGGACAGTCTTGAATTTCTTTTTTTACATGGTTTCACTTAGTTAAAAGAGGAATGAATGCATCCTTTATTTGTAATTACAACTGCAGACAGAGAAGATCCAGATTAATTGCTAATTGCCGCATAATGTGGCATTTCATCAGGGTCTACATTGTTTGCTAAGACAAAAATGATCTTCAGGGAATAATCTGCAATTTTGTTTAGAAATTAAAACCTTTGGCCCCTTGAATTATACAATGGACCATTCCAAGAGTATTGCATCAATCCAGAAGGAAGAATTCATTAGTTCATTTAAGAGTTCCGCTAATTACTATATTCAACAGCAAAATCTGAATTACATGTAAATGATGAAACACCAAATCTTGTGAATTTCGTGCTGCTGTCACTCACTGAATTGTATTTACAGCAAATCATGCAAGTTTCATGCTGAAAGTAACCTGTTATGGAAAGTTTCTATGAATTCTATTTTTAGTAACTAATATTGAATGGGAAAAACCAGCAGCCCATGTGATATGTAGTTTTATGGACTCAAGTGGATAGGCATCTGGGCCAATCAAAAGATGTCTATTTATAGGATATATAATAATATTAAATCATTTCTCCAGATGCTACAGTGTTGAAACTTAGATTAGACTTAGGTATTTCCTGATCATACTCACTTACTATTTTTGTTGAAAACTCTATGCATTATACGTCGTTAATTATAGACAAGTTGTTTCAATGAGTGCAAAAGAAAACATATTTCTGCAAAAAAAAAAAAAACGACGTAAAAAATAAAAGCCAAAAATATCTTATAAAACCTGATCAAGTTGAATTTGTAGCTAGGACACAAAACAATCCTTTCATATCTATTGTCAATGATTCGGATATAGAGTAAAGCCTTTGTAAAACGGCCACTCAAAATAGACAAAACAAAGATCTTAATGACAAATTGTAGCTGAATGAAGGTCGTAAGTATTGCAGAATGCTCAGCATAGAGCATTCTGCAATACTTTTGACCTGAATTAAGCCATACCGGTCTTGAAAAGCAATTTTCTGTCTTTTTGAGAGTGGTCGTTTTGCACAGGTATATACACAATATATGATATGTAAAAAGTAAATACAACAGAAGTGAGCAGGAAATGTCATAGCCAAAGATCAAATCCCAACCACAGTGTTAATTGAATAGAGTGATACAAAAAGTGTTATGTAAGCAAATTGCATACACAAATATCTAACAACTGGCACCTGAAATAAAATACCGGAGTCTTACGGATGTCTTGTTACTGTAAATGTTGTGTGACTCTTCCTCACGGTGCAGTGGGTTGGTCTGCGTTGTGTGATTGTGGTACTTCTTGATCATACTCTCTTACTTATGAATACAATACACAGAGAATACAACCCTCACTGCTACAGTGAGATGATTTCCAAACAAGAAAGAAGTTATCACAAAACAAGTAATAAACGCAAAAATGGATATACATTGCAACAATAAAACATACACCAGCAACTGGAGGCAGGGTGTTCGTGCGATGGGTTGGTTGGAGGGGTGGGGGCTAAATATGTTTTATTGTCGAATCATCTGCCTAGGTTCAGTTGCTGGCAAAGCGGATCCAATTTTTCATCTCTTGTAGAGGCTTGCTTGCTTACTAAGTGAGAGGAATAATCATATAAAGTTGAACAGATGTGATGCTCAAACCAACATACGGACAGAGTTAAAACGGCAACTAAATAATTAAATTGAATTTAACAAATATGATGCCACAAAAATGGGTTTATAATCTAAATACAGACAGGACCACCAAGGACCATTTGTTAGCTATGGTGGCCCCTGGTGAAAATTTAGGCCAAGACCATCATTGGATTTGAGACCTGACGAACATCCATGCAATTAAAGAGTAAAGCAATGCTACAAACTGTAATTAGGGCTATAACTAGAATTGCAGATATTCAGATTATGTCCTATCTTCGCAAACCAAGGGTACTAAGTCCACTTCGTTCCTTACGTAAGGAACGAAGTGAATTTAGTACCCTTGGCTTGCAAAGATGATTATGTCCCTGTTGTGTCCTACTCTTTTAAAAAAGTTAAACTTTATTTTTGAAATGATCCAAAATTAATTGCCTTTCCCATGATTAAGTCAATTATCTAAGCAATATAATAGGGGAACTAGAAAAGACACAAAATAACCAATCATTAATCAAGGACAAACACACAACATAACTCGCGAAATTTGCCCTCTTTCGTACTTTAAACGCTATCGAAAAAATAAAATTCTCACGATTTTTTTTAATCTACAATACCTCGAGGCGTATATCATAACCATAAACACTCTCTCTGAACACATCCATGGTGATAAGTGTACCATCTGGATACTTCAATAAAGCAGCTAACGAGTCTGGTTCCCCACACTCCTTCAGATTCTCGTCATGGACATGGCAATTCACAAAGATGGATTCCGGTGTCTTCGCATCAGTAAGCCAAACGATCATGTCAATATCATGTACACCCAGATCAGCAAGGATATTACATCCAGAACTATCTGCAATGAATATACAGAGGAACCTAAAGTATAAAATATAAAAAGGTCCAATTTTTTGCTGAAAAGAATCTCAGAGGTGTAGGCCCCCGTTGTCTGGTGTGTCATAAATCATATTTTGTTTAAACTGATTAGAACAGTTCTCAATGGTGATACATTGCGTAAGTCAGAAAGCTTCTACAAAAGCTAAACAATCTATGTGTTTAAAACAATACAAAATGGATTATGACTAGGATAGTAAAATGCGTTTCAGGGCCTTACCCCTTTCCCCAGTGTCTATGGCTGCTCTCCATTCTAAGGCATAGGCTTCTTTTTCTACTACTTTGTTTTTGTTGCTCTCATTATATAATGGGGTTTTGTGCATAGCCCTGCCATTGTGATGTAGTTTTGTATGTTAGTAGTAATGGGCGCCACTTGTCGCCCATTACTACTTATGTTATTTTTATTTGGCAATAATCACGCTGAGAATGAAAGAGCTGGTTTTGTTTATTTTAGTTTTTGTCCGTATTTTGTTTTCTACTCTGAATACTAACTTTTTCATGAAAATAGGTTATTAAAATATGCAAGCTACATCCATGAGGAAAAACTACACAATGAAGAAGATCTTTAGGAAGTCTGAAATGAAATAAAATGTAACAAAACTTAAAAAGTTGCAGTAGCCGACTTCTACAAAATTTAACGTTTGATTTCCAATGCCCATACGAGGCCTTTAGACCTATTGATGATGGAAGTATATATTATCTTATTGAGGCTGTTGTATTTTGAGAAATAATATCTACCTGCTGATTTAAGGAACTCATAGCAAGGCTTGGGAGAATCTCTGGTTGTAGTCTTGATAGCTAGTAGAGTTCCAAGGTCACCACTGCTTACGGCGTTCTTGACACCAATGAATGTCTTATCAAACCGTCTGAAATAGCCATGGCCTTTAATCTCTTTAATGGCACTTATTCTCATACTTATTGTATCAATATTTATGGACATCTATCAGAATACAGGATGAAACACTACATCTGAACCAGAAAGATCAATGATTTACAATACAATATCATAAAAAGCGTTTGGTCTTTTTCGCACGATTAAAGGATCTAAAAAATAAGATTGATCCAACGAAACTTGAAACAATCTAGAATTTAGATTTCTATTGTCAAGATAACAAGAATATACAACATAATACTATAAAATCTTTAAATACTCCCCACTAAACAACAGCTACTAGGCAAAAACGATATAGACAATTTTATTGAATCTGCTAATGAGAGATATGAGTTTACATCAAATACAAGCTATTGTTACACCTGTGGTGTTCATTTATGAGTGGCACCAACCAATAACAAAACAATAATGAGTTTTTGTGATTGAAGTGGGACATTCAGTATGTAAAAAGGTACTGCTGAGGAAGTCAAAAAGCAATTGAGTATGATCTAGAAATGTCACAATCACAGACCACAGACCAATACATGACACTGTGAGGTAGAGGCACAGCCAGCCACAACATGATTAAAGTAAATCAACCATTTTTTTTATTCCTCAGTAATATGAAATAACACAAAGAACCACAAAATCAAGGACCCTTCACAAGACCCCCACACTCAATGTAAGCTACTAAGAATAAACATTAAACTAAAACAGAATCGCTGACTTAGAATGGAAATCATCTGAATGCACTAGAGGGTTTAACTATATCTTATTGGCCAAAACAGAATCGCTGACTTAGAATGGACATCATCTGAATGTACTAAAGAGTTTACCTATTTTTTACTGGCCAAATCGTCGCCCTAAATTTTGCTGTTGTTTAAAGTCAGAAATATTTTAGATAGCATGGATGTTTTCTAAATTATGTAGTGCAATATAACAGAAAACCAATCAAAGCCAATAACATATTATAATAAACCTAAAAAGTTCTTATGCCTGACAAAACAGAATTTTGTTGGCTGGCCATTAGAGAAACCAATTAGGTAATCATACCGTGTGTATCCTGTTAGGAAAGGTCTTCCAGATTTCTCTGCTGCTTCATAACACCGCTTAATGTCATCATATGTCTCACCGGCAGGTTTCTCAGAAAACACTGCTTTACCTGGTAAATACAAAAGAAAATGATTCAGCGGATGAGTTATGAATTGTACATGTGCAGCTATTCAATGATTCTCTTCTTTGATTGAACTTTCATCTTATTCTTTACTGTATGATTGCAAATCTCTGATTATACTGATGTGAAGAATTGTGAAAGTCCTTGCTAGTCGCATATCTAACAGCACCAATACCTTATCTGGTTGCTCACAAATATTTAACAATGTAATCTTTTCGTATATCACACAAAGTATCTTATTTACAACTAAGAAGGACCAATGGAAATCCTTTACCCAGTATACACACAACAAATGAGGTCATTCCATGTACTTAGCAGGAAAAGAGAAATGATATGATTTATTTCAGGTTTCAAAGGGAACAAATGCCTGTTCTCAGGCGGTGGTTTTTGTGTTGTAGGCTCATTGTTTATTGTTTCTCCCATTTTGTGAAGGTTTTGTGTATGGTCCTTGTTTTGCTGTGCAGTACTTATTTTTGTTTCTAGTTTTACAATCATCTCGCAGGGGAAGACAAAGCTGGTTGCTTTACTTTTATTGCTTTTTGATGTCATGTGACTGTTAGTATTCTGTGTCTCTTCTTCACGGTGCCGTGGGTTGGTCTGTAGTGTGTGCTTGTGGTACTTCCTGCCCATACTCAGTTATTCCTTTACAGGAGGAATGCAAGAAATGACATCTTTATTGCAAGCAGGGAATATGAAAACCCAAGTATCAATTTTTGGGAACAGGGTTCTTTCTCTGCGTACCACGATTTTGTTTATAGTTGTGACGTATCCTGGTCATATTCGTTTGTTGTTGTTTCTTTCTGTGGCATTTCCATGTCAAGTGGATCATTTTGACATCTTTCCTCCGACAGAAATGATTTACCAATCACAGGGGAAGAGATGACTGATTATTTTTCTTAGTGTCTCTTGTTTGTGTATAAGTGCTCTTGATTTGTTAGTATTCATTGTGTCTCTACCTCATGGTACTGCTTCAATGATTCAATGTGTACTTTCTATTTCATCAATTATCTCACTTGGGACGTGAGGACCGGTTGTTTAGTTCATTGTTTTTGTGCTTATGAGTATTGTTGATTCGTTTTTGTACTGTGACTATTCTTCTCAGTACTAAGACTGACTTGTGGTCAGTGGTTGTAATATGTCCCGGTCATATTAAATTATTTTTTTCTTGTGTGGCACCTAGTCTTGGTCTATACTATTTAGTGGTATACCACCAAAGTTTCTTTATACATATTTAAAAGAAAGACTGTAGATGTTGTTAATATATACTTCAACGTTTCACAACATAATATAACACATTTTATTTACATAAATTTAACAACTTGCATGAATCTTTTTATACAAAATTAAATTTCATTGTCTCATCATTAAAAATCAGTGAAGAAAAGTGCGGTCCCCTCTTTTAATGTCAAAGTATTCAACTCCAATTCAAACATTCATAAACACTATCTACAATTAATTCAAACATTTCGATAGTGGACCTGACCTCCCTTGCATTCTACTCTTAAATATCAAAGTGTTCAACTTCAATTCAAACATTCATAAACACTATCTACAATTAACTCAAACATTTCAATAGTGGGCGTGGCCTCCCCTGGCACGAAGTACTGCTGTGATGAATCATGTGTCACTTAAATTGATGAGGAGACTTGTGAGGTACATGCGGCGACGATGTACAGCAGTAATTCTTGTCATGGGAGGCCACACCCGCTATTAAAATGTTCAAAATAACTGTAGTTTGAGAATGCTTGAATTGGAGTTACTTTTCTTAGTTTGTCTTCTTGATGCCTTTTGATTGTTGTGTGGCTCTTCCTTGCGGTGCTATGGATTTGTCTGCAGTTTGTGATTGTGGTATTTCCTGATCATACTCACTTACTATTTTTGAGTAATTTGACAATGTCTTATCGCTAGTAATGTGAATGAAATGCATTTTCTTTTGACTGATAACTTTTGATAAGACAAGGAAAATTATTTTTGTTTAAAAAAGAATCATGCCAGTTGTTATATAGTATACTGAGGGAAAACAGTTTAGCAATTTTTTAGAATGGGGTTTACCACAGGCGATTTTTGAAGCATTAGATATGTTTAATTGACAGGTTCGCAAACATGTCAGTTGTTTGAAAATGGCCCAATGACTACCCTAAAGTGGTCAAAAGAAACAAAATCCGTCTTCATATTGAGGCTTTGATCTGCTGAGCATTTTTATTTCAAACGTTCTTCAATTGAAAGGGAAGTAATATGGAAAAATACGATTTTCAACTAAAACTGTACGAAAAGGGTGAACACAACATTCAGTTTTAATTCGTTTTTCTCTTTCTTGCTTTTGGGTCTAACCATTTGACACAAAAATGAAACTTTAAGTCGAAAACTATTCGCACTGTTGCCAGAAGATAAGCTGTTTTAGCAAGGGGGAATAAAATCAGACTTTACATTATGTGTAATGTCAATCTGGTAATGTCATCGTACTCGTGAACGTTTGTCAACATATATTTTTGACACTTTGAGATTAAAAGTCCTATTTCTTCTAAACTGTGAATCCCCAAAGTATATTGCTAAACTTTTTTCACTCAGTATATATTCGTGAAAATAATGTATTAAATGTTGTTGCAAATTTTTGCGTTTAAGTATAGAAGCATACTTACCATTGTTCAGGCTCTCACAAATGTACTCTGTATGGGTGCTCGTTGCAGAAATCACTAGCACAGCATCCAAGCTGCAGATAAAAAGCATGTTTATTTTTGTAAATAATATACATCTTGCATATTCATTGCTTAACAAAATCTTAGCATATGGACAATATAATAATAATATAATAATATCCACTAGAATGCCTAATTCATACTCTAGCTTATCAGGGGCAGATCCAGAGGGGATGGGACAGGGATCCATACCCCTACCCCTATCAAAAACCACAAGTTAATATAGGTTTCCTTTAGATTGGTTCCCCACGTTGATAAAGCTCCACTTCCGCTACGCATATTACGTTTGGTAACTAGTAATTTTTTACCAGTAGAGAATCCCACTCATCCGACTGCGCATGCTCCAGAAAGAGCATCTGTTTACATCCTGGGTCAATTTCGCACATCAAAATGAGAAATGAACATGTACTGAAAACTGAGAAGATTTGCCGCACTTTCTTTTCGATACGAAGCCTTTCAAATATTGCTGTTATTGGTAATTTCGATTTTAATAATTTTTTCAATGTACTTAGATTTTGATGTAATCAAGTGACGATACCTGACCAAATAGCGCAAGTGGTAGTGCTTTAGCTTAACGAGGTAAGGGTCTAGAGATCGAATCCCACACACCTGATTTTTTTTCTTCCGCATATGGTATTTTTTCAAGTAGAGAACCTGCGCATCTCCAGAAAGAGCGTCGGTGTTGAAAAAGTTCATAAATAGGCCAGGTATTATATGAATCCAGTGTGAACCAAATTCAATTAAATTTTTTACTATATAAAAGGCACAGAAAGTGGACTGGGTGGGCCAGCTCATACTCACTTACTATCCAATGATGCAAACCATGTTTCAAGGTCACCAGTCTTGTGGTTCATGTAAAGAAGGTTTAAAGGGTATTCACTACCTAAAATAGTTTGTGAGCATGATCAGGAAATACCACAATCACAAACAGCAGACAACCCCATGGCACTGCAAGGAAGAGACACACAACCATCAAGAGACACCAGGAAGACAAACTAATACATCCGTGGATCATCGTGGCTACAGCATGGGATAGAAATGTATAGAACTCCCGTAAAACAAAAATCTGCACCCTGCAGAGCGTGTCTGCATGGTCTGTGGAAAGAGCGCACAAGAGGTCCGAAGGATCGAATCCACAAAAAGATCAGACATTAACGGCAAAGCATTGCTCGCGAAATATGGGGGCATTAATGTAGAGAGTGGCGTTAGGCTTAAATGAAATATATGTGTGGTTCCTGTTGCCTACCTACCCTAATTTTTTTAACCCTATATACCCTAAACAATAAAATGGTCTTTGGAGAAAAAATGGGCACTTTTTCAATTTCTGTCACTATTTTCTTTGTTAAATGTTATAACAAAATTTAATAATTTCCCTACCTACCTACCCTGAATTTTCTTGGCATGAAACAGGAACCACACATATATTTCATTTAGGCCTTATGTGTAGAAACTGTTACTCGAAATTACAGAACCTCGATCAAAGATGTAGACTTTTTTATGAGGGGTGCCAACGAAATGCAAGGATAGTGATGCGTGCTAATACTAAAAGAATAATGCGCTCCTCTCCTCTCTCTGGACCACAAAAGAGAATTAACTTCTCAAAAACACCAACAAAGACACGCAAAACACAACGCAAAACACAATTGTTTAAAGAGAGTGCCACCCCTGAAAGTACCACACCCGAGGAAATTGGCCTTAAAGTGGATTTTGTTACTGGTAGGATGTGTTTCCAGGTTTTAAGTGACCCCCGTTTTCTTTTTTAAACAGCTTTAAAATGATCTTAGAAGAATGCACACCGCGTAACTAAAACCTATGGATCCCCGGAGCCCCCCCCCCCTTCCTAAAAATCACAAGTTATTGTGATAGCAATTAGCATTTGGATCCCCCCTTGGATGGACCTCCCCTGAAAATGTTGGACCCCCTCTGGATCCTTGGGAAAGTATAGTTTTCTCTGCAATAAAACCATTGCCCCCCCCCCTCTGTAAAATAAGTTGAGGACTAAAAAACGTCTCAATCTGGACCCCCCCCCCCCCCTGTCAAAAATTCCTGGATCCGCGCATGATATTATACATGCTTCAAAGTCATATTACGGGGGTCGCGCACATGCGTTCCTTTTTCGCCACGCTCCCTAACTGTGAATGATGACCATCCCGCCCCCTCCCCTAAAATATCCACAATTTTATCATAGATCCCATAAAATATTTATTCAATCTGAACCCCCTAAAATTATTGAAATTAAAAGTTAGACCCCCTCCTTAAAAAGGGTCCCAGTCCACATAGGCTACGAAATATCAGAGTAACCCCCATCCGATCGGAAATCCCCGACACAGGCATGCACGGACCTAGAAAGTGTTGTAAGAGGGAGTCCAATTTATCTTTAACAACTTTTTTATGGTGAGAATCCAAATACCTTTCAAGGTGTATCATCATCGGCCAATTTCAATGGCGTTTCGCTAGCGGCCGAATTAATGGCCCAACATTGAATTCTGGCTTGCCTTTGAGATTTTCAAGTGGATCCAGACGAGTATTGCTAAATAAATCCTATAGCTTTGTGATTTTGCTGGGCCCGGAGCCCCGGCCCCCTCTGGATCCGCGCATGGATAGTTTTCCTCGTAACCTGGCTTATTTAATGAACATGAGACAGAGGGGCCGCGGGTTCGAGCCTCGCAGGCGTCACTGCGTTGTGTCCTTGAGCAAGAAACATTAATCATAGCTTAGTACCGGTTCAACCCAGGAAGACCCGTCCCTACATAACTGAAAGATTGTTGATGGGACGTAAGAATCAAATCAAACAAATCTCCTTCGCAATGCTGGCCCAATGTCATGTGCTCCGGAAACATAAACTTCTTTTAACACCAAACACATTATTCAGAATACAGGCACAGAGGATTTTGTAATAATATAGTGGTGACTAATAATGAGAGAATGGTCGACATTGTTGCGTCGGTTCGATGTTGGTACAAGGTTGGTATGCGGCGACGCCCACATTTCCACCAACTACCAACGTGGGCCCAACGTATCTTTGCTATCTGTGTAGTGACCCCAAACACAAAATATGACGTCCGCTGATATTGTTCACGAATTCCAAGCATACTCGCACCTGGGTGAGAAAGGGGGGGGGGGGTACTCTGATATTTTCAAACATACGTAGGCCCGGACCATTTTTGGGGTTAACTTTTTGGTATTTTGTGATGACCCCAAAAGATATCCACAAAATCTTCATACCCCAAAATTTTTTCATTTTTCTGAAAACCCTCAAAGGTATTGAAATTCAAAATTTTGAACCCCAAAATGGTGCGAGCCTACGTATGAATGAAAATATTATAGTACCCTCCCCCCCTCCACCCTCTCCTCGCAGATAGAAACAGGGGCCGGGGGCGTCCAGACTCAAATAACAGAAAAAAAACTCTGATAAGGGTGTTTATTGTTGTTTTTTTGCAACTATATTATATTTTTTACGGTTCAAAAGGGTCGAAACATTTATCGGGGGGGGGGGGGGGGTGCAACTTTTTATTATTATTATTATGTTTTTTTTTTTTTTGGGGGGGGGGGGGGGTTGGGGGGGTACAAATCCTTATTTCTATAGAAAACTATATAACTTGTGATTTTTCGGGGGGGGGGGGAGGGGGTCCGGACCACCTATCCCTCTCTGGATTCGCGCATTGGTAAGAAACAAGTAATTGCCCACTTCCCTGTCACGGATTGAGTTTTCTGAAAGTCTCAGAAGCTTTACCGGCCGGCGCAGTCGGTAACATGTGTTTTTTTTTTCGGGGATGGGGGGGGGGGGCAAATGCTTATTTCCAACGAAACTTAAAGAACTTGTGATTATTATTTATTTTTATTTATTTATTTATTATTATTTTTTTTTTTGGGGGGGGGGGGGGTCCGGACCACCTATCCCCCTCTGGATCCGCACATCGGTTAGAAATAAGTAATTGCCCACTTCCCCGTCACTGATTGAGTTTTGTAGGTGCAAACTGAAAGTCTCATAAGTGTTTTCCTTTGAACATTTGAAATTCCAGAAAATAGTTGTACCGGGCCGCGTTGCGTCTGACTAGATGCGGGGTAACTGTATTTTTGTTTATTTTCGGGTGGCGGGGAATGCTTATTTCTATAGAAACCCATAGAACATGTGATTTTTTAGGGGGATGGGGGGGGGGGGTAGGGTGCGGACCACCTAACCCCCTCTGGATCCACGCATCCAGTGTTGGGTTGGGGATGCTTATTTCTATAGGAACCTATAGAACTTGTAATTTTTCAGTTGCCATATTCCTGATAATAGAACAAAATAAACTTTATAAAAAAATCCAATCCGCACGTACAATTGGGCCACTTTCGGCCCGCCAACGAACCGCCATCCGCAGGTGACGGTTCGTCGGCGGGTCGATAGTGGCTCGTGATGGGATGCCAGCTGGGAGCAGTTGTTTAAAAATCGCAAATGCACTTTTTATTCAATACCGCAGATGGACTCAAGACGTCCCAGGTATTTTCCAATACTACGTATTTTTCCATTACTACGTCAGTGTATATGCTATAAATAGTCGCAATGGCGTTTAGTAGTTACCTGTCTTAATATGCTGACAAGCTATTAAAGGGAGAGAACCAGTCTAGGTTTCCTTAGAAATACTGGTGCGGGGCCTCTCGAGAAGCAATTGGACCAAAGGGTCGAATCGTTATTGAGGGGGGGGGGGGGGGGGAGGCTGCTCTCTGTGAATTACGTTGATGACTTAAAAACTATAAAAAAAAAACGTTATCGGGACCACCCACGGCCCCCACCCCCGATGGAATTTTCTAGACCCTCCCATGCCTATTTCTTACATACAGGAAATTGACCAAGACAGGATGAGTACAATACTCACTTTGGGCTATATTGATATCTAAAGATAACATAGCATCTGGATAAAGATACAACCACCTACTGATACAGCATTTTCTTGCAATCTGATAAATACATTATATAGCATGTAAAGTCAAATAGGTTTTTATACTTAATAAAAATAACAATATTTCAAGGGTTATGGAGCAAAACTCGCATTAACTTGTTTCAAAATGAGTATGACCAGTATATTCCATAATCACAGACCACAGACCAATCTACGGTACTTACAGAAAGAGACATAAAACAGGGACAGCCACAACACAATTAAAGGAAAGCAGCAAGCATTCTCTTCCTCAGATGATGTTTGCTTACATGTCTAACGGTATGCTTAATTCTGCTTTTAAGACAGAATTAGTACCTTTAGTCTTAGAAACATTCACTCTTGGACCTTTTTGAAGTGTAGCTCGTGTATCGTCTTGGTATGAAGATTGGTATCAATATATGAGCCGTGACATGATATTTCCAACAATGTTATATGTGCGACCAGCAAAGGCAGACTGATCAGAGCCTTTGCTAGTCGCTCGAGTGTTCTATGAGTGTTAAGCTACTGACTGAGCATATATTGGAGTTTCTAAGCTTAAAGGAGGCTACACAGGCTCGTCTAAGCCTACACTTGTCAAAATGCCACATTGTTGGAAATCACATGTCACGGCTCAATTATTCAACTTACAATGAGGAACCTTTACCTTGTAATTATGCTATCATGTGTGTTACACTAAATGTACCAATGATCTACATTACCTTGGTTCTTTTAGAAGATTTATTATGTTATTTGAGGTGCCAATAAGCAAAATTGTTTGATTTTAAAGTAGTATTTTTTAACCCATTCGTTTTAGTATGTGTCTTATTTAGAAAGTAAGAAAGACGGCAAAGATAAGGACACGATATAATCAAGTACCACACCTGACCCAGGATACCACATGAGAAAGTAATAAAAATACAATAAACATCATCAACAAGAGCCAAGAGGTCAGCCCTTTCCCAACAGGTGACCACAAGGCAGCAACGAACAGACGCAAAAGCATGAGAAACACAAGACACAAATAACACAAATGATCCACAAAAGAAGTACCGCCTTGGAACAGTCAGTAAAAATATTTTACTGGAGGGCTTAACCCAGTTTTCACGACGCCAACCTCGCCTTTAATTCTGATTTGGACCAGGACACATTTGGGAAAGTGACAAAACACATCAAACATGACAGCAAAGGTCAGCCCTTTCCCAGCAGGTTACCACAAGGCTACAAGACAGACACGACAGCACAACACACACCAACATGAAGCATAACAAAAAAAAAACGATCCATAAAAGAAACACCGCCTTTGAACGGTCAGTAAAATTACTTTTACTGGAGAGTTTGATCTTCTTTTGAGTACCCACAACACATATAAGAGAAATAGTGTTCAGTTACACACTTTTAATTGGGGATTTGTTGGGTTGGTAGTTCATATGAGCAAGTTACCAGGAGCAAACAATACGTTTGGTATTTTTGAAGTTGTATTCTTTTATCAGGTGTGCACTACTCGAGTATAAAAGTTATCAAGTAAACATATTACCTTGAGTCTTTCAGCGGGTATGTTCTTTCACCAGTCGTGTGTATTGGTACTTTTTATTCCATTTTTAAGCGCGATTATTACCTTATTTTAAAAGCTCAGCTCTTGTAACATGTATGTGAACAACCAAGTAACCCAAAAGCAAGCATGAACTTTGGTCTGCTATTTTGTCAGGTTGTAACTTGGTACGCTGCAAAAGTTGCCAAGAGTAAACATTACCTTTGGTCTGTTAGAAGTTCAGCATGAAGATGTGTACTCTTTGAAACATGTGGCATTTGGGAAGTTCATCTCTTTTATAAGGCAGGTACAGTGGTAGTCTAAAATCAAGTTACCAAGCGTAATCATTACCCTGGGTCTTTAAGGAGATCTGTTCTTCTATCAGGTGTGTAGAATGGTACTGTGTTGCCAAGACCAAACACATTCTTGACCTCATCAACTCTTGCAGCATTGTTTTCAACTATCCATTTGAGATTAAATCTTTGATTTCTCAGAACATTTTTCAAATGAACACCTGGACAGAAGATAGAAGAAGAATTGCAAACTTGATGAAGGAGAGATTTTGCATCATCGTCTCGTTACAATTTCATAAATTTATGAAACTTGTAGTGCAACAATAAGTTCGTTATTATAGCGTGTGATCGATCTGTAAAGAGTTATTAAAATTTACAGCAGATTACAAATCAGTGACATAATTTTAAGGACCAATAAGACATTATATTTCTGAGATGATTGTGTGACTATTCAAGACTAATTGGGCCGGCACATGTGTTTTGGTACTAATGGTACCTGCACAAAAGCCTCCATTAAACGGACATGCCTACGCTTTGGCGGAGCTGAAGGTGAGTGTTTATCTACATGAATATTTTTTGTATGTGAGTAGCAAGCATCTGGTTAGTAAACCTGTGGCCTCTTCTTAGCCTTTATTGCTCACCGATGTGATAAGACCTGTAAGCTCATGTAATGACTTACTTATCTCATATAGCATTTTACAAAATTTTAATTCAAATTAATAAAAGCTTCATCTGTAATTTAATTGTATATACATTTGAATGTTGACCTTTCTCAAGGGTTTCAGAACAGAGACAGAAGATTGGCATAATTAAATTCGTAGGTTTCAGACAGTCTTTTACTTGTTGAGCAATTGCTAGCCAAAACAATTAAAGCGATTTATCACATAATGTTGGGTACGTGAATGATGTAAAGCCATGCATTAAAATCAATAAATCAAGGTAATGAAGTCCATAACAGCTTTGCTTACATACTAGGAAAAACACTTAACCGAAATATACTTGCTGTTTTCATACCTGCAATCCTGCCACACCCAAATATCCCAATATTGTATTTTTGATCGGTAAAAGTGGCGATACTTGTATGAAGCTTTCGGCCAATCTGAAATCAAAATCATCACGTGATCACTTACGGGAATAAAACCCCACGATACCTGTACCGTATACGCAGAAATGAAAAAGGCTTCATAAATTAAAGCATGTGTATGATAAAACCTGCAAAATGACCATGTGCCAAGCGAAGACTCTGATCATCCTGTGAAAACAGGGAAAAGGCAGTGGACAGAGTGAGCCTTGCATATGGTAAGTTTAAAGAATGGAAAGATCTATAAAATTACAATCAAGTTATTTTTCAAACCGATACCAAATGTATTTTATATTTATGTAGAAAATGACAGAAGACAAAAATAGTAAGTGAGTATCATCAGGAAATAACACAATCACAAACAGCAGAAAAAAACCATGGCACCGCGTGGAAGAGCCACTAAACCATCACGAGACACCAAGGAGACAAATTAAGCAAAGCAACCTGCTCTCTCTTCCCCATCAAGATGATTGCAATACTAGAGTGGACATAAAGTAACGAACAACAGAACATAGAACAACTACAGACTCCCACAATGGGAGTAACAATAATCAAAAAGTCAACAACAGACAAAAAAACACCGCCTTAGAACGGACAGCAGCCTAAGCCACGGGGGGGGGGGGGGGGGCTTAAAAGCATTTTACCGGTATTTTATGATATCTATAACCTTGTTTTAATAACTCAGCAGTTAAAAATAAGTTTCTTTTGTTGAAGTCATCAACATTAGAACACACTTAAGCAAAACGAATAAGCTGAGAAATATATACACCAAAGGAAGGGGAGCGAAGAACATCTCCATCAAGAAATGGTTCATTGTTCTCTCCAATTTCATAATAATGTAAAGTAAAATACATGTGGTTTCTGTTCATACCAAACAAAGATTACCCATGACAGCTCATGATAGTTTGGTATAATCGTGGTATCATTGAGCAACTATGGTCCAGAGGCACGGGCATATATGTGTCAGTACATGAAAGTTCTGGTGAAACTTTAAAAAGTGCGCAAGCTAATCTGAGTCTCGGCACATGCAATAAGTGACAAAATCTCATGTACTGACACATATCTCCATGTAGATAAATGATATATACAATTCACGAATATTTGGGCCGGTGGACGAGACCATATACTTACATCTGTTGGGCATCTGCGTAGAAAGGCTGAGCTAAAGGTTGTGGGGTCTTGGAGGTGAGGACCTAGAGTGGGGCAGGGGTAAGTGTACTTGTTTGTACACGGGGAGCAGCATTTGAGATGGATTGGTGGTGGTTTGGGGTGTTTCAGTAGATACGACAATATTACATGTACCCACATTTCTCTCCGCGCCTGCATGCACTGCATGTACTGACATAGTATACTCGAAGGAACTAGAGCGTGACGTTAGCTACAACTACCGCTGTAAGGTAGTAGTTGTTTCCAATCTTCAAGTTCGCGTTGTGTTTTCAAAGTCTCTTTAGAATTTATAAGTCTTGTAAATCTCAGCAACAACTTTTACAATTTTATAATTTTATTAGATCTTCTTAAGTCCAACTAAACTACTTCTAGAAACTATCTATAACCCAAAGTTCCGAAATCTCACCAAAGTCTAACCAAAGTCTGAAGCTCTGCCACTGGGTTTCATCTTATATACCATGAAGTCACGTGATAGAAGCTGACCACAGCGCCACCTAATGACATCATCACTGACCAATCATATTTCAAGTTTACTAAAAAGCGCCCTCTACATAGGTAAGCTTCCATTTATATCAACCAATCAGAAGATACAAAAGTGACTCATAGTCACATAAGTTGCGCAATTCCCCAAAGGTCATATGATTAAATGTATTGCGCAATCCTGCCAATCAATGTCAGAATTGACACAATCTATTTATTGGGCTTATGTAATTTTACTAAACTTAGTAACATCTGTCATCATGACCTTTTGAAAGCGTTAAAACATCCCATCAGAATTGACAAACTAATAAACATGACATTTGAAAAACAATAACAAACTGGTGTCAGAATTCCCTATAAAAACATTAACATGTCAATCACAGATGTCAACACCGCACCTTGCTGAACACCTGCGTCCTACCCAAACCAAGCATTCACAAACATTGTAAATATCCACAGGCAATGCACAATTATTATGAACCCTCACAGACGAAACCAGTGACTATTTTATACCGCGTTGGCGAAGGCGATATTGCGTCTGAATATTTTTGGCAACATTCATTCATAGAACATGATCGGTTCTTCTTTTTTTACGTCCGAAGCACGAATAAGGGCTGTTATGTACATGCCATGTGTAAAATGCTCTTTTACGTCTGAAGCATGAATAAGGGCTGTTTTGTACATGCCATGTGTAAAATGCTCTTGTTCTGAGCTAATATTGGCAAAACATCTGCATACTTTCTTCGTTTTGACATAAAACTGAACTTGGTTCAATTTGGTTACTGTTCTCATCTCGAAGCAAAGCTTTTTTCAACATCGCATTTGGCCTGTTTAGCAAGGTAATTCATATCTACATGGAATTGCATTGTCAGATTTTTACATAGTTAGCGTATTCTTTTACAAAAAAAATCAAAACAAGCGAGAGTACCTACATTTGTTTGTCTTTTCCGTGACGATGCCACTACCGCGAAAGGTTCCGGATGTGACGAAGGAACAAATTTATGTTAACGCGATTTCGCGGTAGTTCCGCTGATGCCCACCGGTGAGGGGTGTGTGCCGTGAAAATCACTTTTCGGGTAACCCACTAGATAGTTGCACATGCATGTCTCAAGATGGCTTTAACCCAATCACCTTACAATACAAGTATAAGCTTTCCAAAAAAAGCTGGCGGTCGTTTAGCCCTATAATTGTATGTATTCTTGCCCACTGCATGCTTCCATTTTGAACTTCTAGGGCTTGTACATGTAGATTTATTCTAAGCTCTGATTATTAACATCTGAACTGTGATTTGTTACCATTTAACACATGCTTCCAGCGAGGATGTTGCTTGATCTCTTGAAAGCACCCGGCTTATGCATGGTAAGTTATGGTAATGTATCTAGCATGCGACACATTTATGGAAAATCATTTGACAACACTAGACAGCACATTTTTCTTAAAACTGATGCAAGAAAATCAAGGTCACAGTGGTCGCTTAACTGTAACTGTATATGTACAGACTCCGTGACCCCAAGATGTGTTCACAAACCAAATTTGGGATTCCTAGGATTTATGCTCGTGACACAATTTTTCTACATCTGATGGCAGTGGTAAAAGTGCGTGACGCTCCATGACCCTAAATGCATTAAGACACGAATTTTGGCATTCCTACCTAAAATAATATTAGAGATATACTCCGGATATGATATGAACACTCAAACACTTAGGACACTAAGGACAGGCAGTTTGATTACTATATGCCTCCCTTTGGGGGCATAAAATCTGTTTGTCATAACCTTCATAAGACAGTGTCTGAATTCATAGTAGTTCTATGTAATCATATGTGGATGACAATCATATAAGTACGTTTACTGATGTGTAGTTCGCTCGCACTCTTTGCCAATCAAGGACGTTTTGACTTTGGGACGTTTAACTTTCGCCAGCTTTTTTGAAAAGCTAATACTTATGGCATTTATATAAGCGGCAGGGCAAATTGACGCCTTCTTTGTGAAAATGAAATTCGCAAACGAGCTTGTCTCGCGCTATAGGTAGCCCTACAGATTTCAGGGACAGTTTACTTCGCGCTGTAGGTCAACCCACGATATTTGGTACCCCTCTCGTTGTTCGGCAGCGAATAAAATATAGCCTGAGCACGCATAAAGGTTTGGTCAAAACCTGAATTTGATGTATGTTTTGATTGAAGTTTATATAAGCGGCCGGCCATGGCCGACCGCAATTAGACCACTTTCGATCGATGGCGCTTCCATGACCCGCTATTATCTGTCTACTGGGAACTTGGCTGACCCATGCGCCAAATAAAACCTATAGCTGGACTATAATAAACGCTTACCTGAGTAAATTCTGCACGCGTTTTTGCAAATCCGAAGAGAGATGTTACTCTGCTTATCAAACGTTTACTGACTACACCAGCCATTCTTTCACACAGCTGTTTGACAAAGTAAATGATTGGAACCCATGCCAATTCTCATTACGCAATAAAAACAGGGTTAAACCTGTCCTCGCTAGACCTATACAGCAGAACCACTCAAAAAGATCTCGAAATTCAAGTGCTTATTAAGCTCTTGCTCGCCAACAAGACATTTCACACCCCACACGTACAATCCATCACAATTGTATACTTTTGTGGACATCTGCCGAGCACCCAGAGAAAGCAGTACGACTAACTATGGTAATTTATTTTTCGTGGAAGTATGAAAGGTGGGTTTTTCAAAGAAAAGTTCAGCCCGTCCATAACTCATGGTTGATACCGAGATAATGGCGATGTAAACAAGAAGGTCAATTTAATCTGTTAATGCCTGTCAAATGCCGATAAAAGCAATGTTTTTCTCTTCGATAAAGCCTGTTGTACTACGTTACCAATTATGGAATCGAGTTTTTTTTAATAAACATCTCTTTTTGTGGTTGAGTTGAATCAAAGACATCGACCGACCGGCTCCTTGGGCCTAGATGGCAAAGACCGCGGTGCAGAGAAATGATGAATTGTCCGTTCAAAGTATGTGTGAGGGGGTGTGGGTGTGGGGACCGCTGGTAAGCGTTGACTGCGACTAGAGATATTTGATCAATGGCAACTAGATACGTGATGCTGGGATAGCTTATTTTTTTCCTTTAGAAATGGGCAGTTCTTCTAAATATTTCCACACCGAATGACTAGGCACCAACACCACCGACTATTAATGAGCCGGCATCCAGCATAAGGTACAACTGAACCGTGACAAGTGATTTCCAACAATGTGTTTTTTTTACTTGTGTAGACTCAGACGAGCCTGTGCAGCTTCCTTTTAAGCATAGAAACTCCCAATGATGCTAGTCAGTAGCAGAGCAATCTCAGAATATTCAAGCGACTAGCAAAGGCTATGATCAGACTGAGCGTATGCGCAGGCTGATCTGAGGTTTTGCTGCTCGCACA
>OZ026524.1:9516299-9747299 GCA_964019695.1 Loripinus fragilis
AAATACTTATTCTGGTTAATTAGTTAGATCAGTTACTGTCTAGCAGGAACAGTCATAGACGAATTGTCTCTGTATCCTAGTGTGGTATACATCATCTCTAACTTATATCAAAATATTGTTAGGGCTATTCCAGAAAAAAAACACCTTGGGGGGGGGGGGGGGGGGGGGGGGGGGGGGTGAGACAGCACTTTTTTTTTACCCAACCACCCATGGAATTCAATTTCCTCAGACACCAACCACCAATGTAATCAGAAAGCTTCGTACACCAACAACCCATAGAATTCAATTTTCCTAAGGCCCAGTGGTGTAAAATTCCCCATTTGCCCACTCGCATTGGCTAAATGTCGGGTTTGACACGTAAAATGCATTTTATCCTTTAGAAAAGACGAAACAAAGGTAAAAATACAGCTGGTCGATCTTATTCATCGCAACCAGATGTTTTTACCAGACAGTTGCAAGTATGCATGTGCATCTCTGTGATTAACTCCCCAACTACCCAGCGGCTTGTTCGCAGAGCCTCCTCTGGACTCAGGGGATGTAGAGGACTGAGATCGTCCAAAATCGGCGGGTAAATTCAGAAATTGAAAACCACATTTTGCTCACATCAATGCCAGTCTTTGGTACCACATTTGCTGCCAAAATTAAATGTCACAGCAAGACTGGATCGTTTTAAGGAAAGAAAATAGGGGTGGTGGGGGTCATGAGAGACTGAGTGTGCCATAAAGCAAATTGAAATAATAAAGCCTCAGCAGAAAGAATAATATGAACTTAGGCGCTACCTAAACTGTGCAAAGCAATCAAACAGATCTATTCACAATTATTATGAGTGTAATCAACTGTGCATCTTTCTCAGTATTGACAAAATAAACATGCAGGAAAAACGCATTATTCCAACCTCCAGTTTCAGTCTTTATAGGTACAGGTTTTTACCGGTATTTGCTTTTACCAGTAGCCTAATTACCCTAGAGCATTGTTTCCTTGAATAAATTCTTCTGAAAATACATGTTTCCCAAGTGGAGTAATGACCGCCACAGAAGCCACTATTGGGGAGTTTATTTTGGTACTGTTTTTTACCAATATTCAACTGAAGCATCCTTGGCATAAACAAAAATGGCCGTTTCCGCTGCTGTTTGCTATGCTCTACGTGTTTTTTGGCTAGATTAGATAAAAAAACTTCTCTCTTTTTTTGGCAGATAATATTCTTTCTTCCCCTTCCACGCATCGAAACACTGTATCCTAGTGTGGTATACATCATCTCTTACTTATATCAAAAATTTTGTTACAACATAACAACTCAATCTACAACTAAAAAGGCAAAAACTATATACCCCCTATATACTTCATACCGGGGTTATAATGAATTCTGGTTAATTAGTTAGATCAGTTACTGTCTAGCAGGAACAGTCATAGACTTATTGCCTCTGTATCCTAGTGTGGTATACATCATCTCTAACTTGTAACAAAATCTGAACTACTAAATCTACAACCAACAAATTCTAATTAATTAGTTAGATCAGTTACTGTCTAGCAGAAACAGTCATAGACTTATTGTCTCTGTGTCCTGGTGTGGTATTCATCATCTCTAAATTGTAACAAAATATCATTGTTACGTCTACAACTTATGAATTCTGTTTAATTAGTTAGATCAGTTACTGTCTAGCAGGTACAGTCATAGACTTATTGTCTCTGTATCCTAGTGTGGTATACATCATCTCTTAACTTATATCAAAATACTGTTACATCTAAACTACTAAATCTACAACCAATGAATTCTAATGTATTAGTTAGATCAGTTACTGTCTAGCAGGTACAGTCATAGACTAATTGTCTCTGTGTCCTAGTGCGGTATACATCATCTCTAACTTTAATCAAAATATTGTTACATCTAAACTACTAAATCTACAACTTATGACTTCTGTATAATTAGTTAGATCAGTTACTGTCTAGCAGGAGCAGTCATAGACGTATTGTCTCTGTGTCCTAGTGTGATATACATCATCTCTAACTTATATCAAAATATTATTACATCTAAACTACTAAATCTACAACTAATGAATTCTGTTTAACTAGTCAGATCAGTTACTGTCTAGCAGGAACAGTCATAGACTTATTGTCTCTGTATCCTATTGTGGTATACATCATCTCTAACTTATATCAAAATATTGTTACATCTAAACTACTTATGCTAAGTTTACACTTTGTCCCCGGCAACCTCTGCAGTCACCATTTCGGCCACCGTGGACGAAACGGGGTGACCGTAACACAACGTAGGGGAACGAGGTCGACAAACGTAGCTCGCCGTGGTTGCGGTGATCGCTGGGACAGATTTTTAAAGTCAAAAATTTTGCCACGGCAGCCGAAGTAGAACGGGGAGTACGCAACAAAACGAGGCGGAACGTAACAGACCTTAACACAACTTGGAGTATGTCCGTAGCTGGACGGCTTGTTACGAGACTGCAACGCAAGGTCTGCCAAGGTCTGTCAAGGTCTATCAAGTTCTGTTGCGGTCTGCCACGTTGCCCTTACCGGACCCCACTGCTCGAACCTGAACATGGAGTCTAAGAATCTCAGATAGATGCATCTGAGGAGGAAAGTAGTGACAAGGGTAGAAATAATTATTACTGAATGGACTTGTGTTTTTTTATTGTATTATAGAGGTGTCATAGGTTATAATTTCTCATGGCAGAATATTGCATTTATTTCTCTGAAGATCAGTCAGTGTAGACATTGATAAAATGCTGCATTGTGCGCCATTTCATTAGAATCTTCTGTGTTTTTAAAAAATACTCATAAATGAGTCACTAGAGTACAAAGGGTTAATGCTGATACCAATGGCTGGTGTTTTTGTTTCAAGACTCTCATTGTACAGTTTCGAAGAGTTTTGGAGGCCTGAAATGCGTAAACATCTTCGATGCGAAGCTCTCTTGCTATAAAAGTGAGAAATATCCCAATTGTTGCATTCGTTCTTCCAAAAACTATGCCCGCACTTTGCATCCGTCTTTAACCTTCCTGCTAGACGATCATTCTTCTATACAGCTGCTGGTGGCCTCCTTGCTGCCACATAGGCTAGATGTACACTCCTAGCAATTATATAAATACGAAATCGGCTTCTTTATTTCCATTACATGTAATGATGTTTTTGATCAAGGGTGCATAATATAACAATTGCAGCAGCTTTGTGGACCTCCTCTTTATACCGTGGGCATATTGGGGCTCAAACACCATTCATCGCCCACGTTTTATCGTAGAAAACCTTGACAGAACTTGATAGACGTAGCAGAACTTGATCACAACGTAACAAAACGTGAGAGGTCCCAACAGAACGTGGCAGGCCGGGATAAAACGTAGAACCATCTGTGACAGACCGTAGCGCGCCAGCGAGCCTCTGTCATGGCAGACCTTGACAGACCGTGAGAAAACGTAGCGAGACTTAACAGAACTTGAATACAAAGACAATAAAAGCACCGCAAGCACTGCGTAATACCCCGCCACTGCTGGGGCACCAAAAGTTATTTTGTGAGATATATAATGCCTAAATAGCAACAGAACTGAGATAGACAGTGGTATGACGTCCTTAGTCACAATATGTAACCTTTGATGGTCAACATATCTGTGAAGTTTCATTCAGATACTCTATATAGTAAATGAACTACAGGTCAAAAACCATTTTTCAGATCAATCAAGGGCGGATAACTCATGAACTGGAAAGGTAAGGGTGACGGTCCTTACTAAAAATATGTAACCTTTGATGTTCAACATATCTGTGAAGTTTCATTCAGATATTCCATATAGTAAATGAACTACAGGTCAAAAACCATTTTTTAATTCAATCAAGGGCGGATAACTCACAAACGGGAAAGGTAAGAGTGACGGTTCTTAGTCACAATATGTAACCTTTGATGATCAACATATCTGTGAAGTTTCATTCAGATATTCCATATAGTAAATGAACTACAGGTCAAAAACCATTTTTCAGATCAATCAAGGGCAGATAACTCATGAACTGGAAAGGTAAGAGTGATGGTTCTTTGTCACAGTATGTAACCTTTGATGTGAAACATATCTGTAAAGTTTCATTTAAATATTCCACATAGTAAAGGAACTACGGGTAAAAAACATTTTTTAATTCAATCAAGGGCGGATAACTCACAAACGGGAAAGGTAAGAGTGACGGTTCTTAGTCACAATATGTTACCTTTGATGTGAAACATATCTGTGAAGTTATATTCAGATATTCCACATAGTAAAGGAACAATAGGTCAAAGACCTTTTTTCAGACCTATCAAGGGCGGATAACTCACAAACTGGGAAGGTCAGAGTGACGGTCCTTAGTCACAATATGTAACCTTTGATGTGCAACATATCTGTGAAGTTTCATTCAGATATCATGAATAGTAAAGGAATAACAGGCCAGAAACCATTTTTCCAATACGAAAAAGGGAAGTAACTCCGTTAAAAATGGACGGATTTTGCCCATTAACAATCCCATACCACTCATCGCCGATAACAATATGTATGCAAAATTTGAAAAAATTCCGTGAATAAATACTCAAGTTATCGATCGGAAATGGTGAGCACGGACGGACGGACGGACGGACGGACGGACGGACGGACAGACACCGAAGGGTATAACATAATACCTCGCCACACTTTAGTGGCGGGGTATAAAAATGACTAAAAACACCACGGCGAGCTACGTTTCTGGCTACCGTGGCTGCCGGGAACAAAGCGTAAACCTAGCATAAATCAATAACCAATGAATTTTAATGTATTAGTTAGATCAGTTACTGTCTAGCAGGAAGTCATAGACTTATTGTCTCTATATCCTAGTGTGGTATACATCATCTCTAACTTGTAACAAAATTTTGTTACATCTAAACTTCTAAATTTACAACCAATGAATTCTGATATATTAGTTAGATCAGTTACTGTCTAGCAGGAACAGTCATAGACTTACTGTCTCTGTATCCTAGTGTGGTATACATCATCTCTTAACTTATATCAAAATATTGTTACATCTAAACTACTAAATCTACAACTTATGAATTGTTTGACTAGTTAGATCAGTTGCTGTCTAGCAGGTACAGTCATAGACTTGTTTGTCTCTGTGTCCTAGTGTGGTATACATTATCTCTAATTAGTTACAAACCAGTACCAATACATTCAAACAATGGGATTGATGATTTTGACACTTACCTTTTGTTGCCCCACAGCCAAACCAATCAAGCTGATACACTCGATAGTTTTACCCCGTAATAACTTATAATCTTTATTGTCAGCATTCTGTACAATGTACTTCAAACAAGGCATAAATCTGCAATAAATATAAAAAAAACAAGATATAGGGAAACCAGGTAAGAAAGCATCAATGAGGCGGTTCTTTAGAGTATCCAAAACACATGTTTTAATTTGATAGGTAAGAAAGTAATTACAATTTTACGTTCATCAAGTTTCCTTATCTGGACCTATGTAAGATTTATACTATATTTTTGACATTACATGAGGGGTTGATACATATCATATGTGTGTCAAGTAATTTTTTAAACATGCATGCAAAACTATCTAGTGGGGCTACATGGGTGAAAGTTCAAAATTTTCAAAATCCTGAACTTTTGAAGGTCAAATCTTAAATCTAGCATTACCCCTATAAAATATCAAAATATTCAAGCTTTAACTGTCAATTGTCTTAAGATAAACTGAAAGTAAATCAGAAAAGCTAATATAATCTACTTAATTCAGGATTTTGAGGCCAGCCTCAAAATCCTGAAAATTATGATTAATCCTGAAAACTTTCACCCATGGGGCTAGAGGCCTAGATTTTAGCTTTGTCCATTCTTTGTGTGTGTGAGCAGCGAAGGCTTTGGTGAGGGTGGGTAGGCTCATCTCATCCTTGGCTGCTCGCATATATGCTATAAGTACCAAAATCTCATGGACTGGCTTACTCGTTTGCCTTTTTAGCGCTTAACTTGAAGCATCTCATCAGTCAAATAGACAAGTGTAAAAAAGTAATTGTTTTTTTTTAACCTGGCATTAAGTTTAAACATTTGTTTTGGGTGCTCAAAAAAAACGTCTCATTGAGATGGTTCTTTAAGTACATACAAGATATACTTTGAATGAGAAGAAATGTGATTTTTTTCTTACATTTGGAAAATATCTTTTAATTATGCACCCTTATCTTGCCGGTTTGGCATGTTTGCATTGTCCATTACATTGCTTTTTTGACCTTATGAGATTCTCGAATGCGATTCTGAAAATGGGTCAGTCCTATGTATAATCTAAATTCACAGACAATCAAACATATATTCTGGGATGGCGATAGTATCCTGATAGTATCAAGATCAGGTCTGGGAAATCTCTGAAAATTGTGATCTAAGTTATCGCTTATATGCGTTTCTTATCTCAATAGAAATGGAGTTGTTTTGTAGCTTTTCTGATCGATAGATTGTTCATACCAAACCTATCATTTAGCCTTGTTTAGATGATTCAGTTGGTGCTTTTTCGGATTCCGACCACGAGTAGAGAATCTACCGCTGATAAACACACAAAAATTTCCCCAAATATTCACCGAATTCAGTGCTCTGCCTTCAGAATCATGAATTATTTTCCCTTCAATTATCTTTGAAGGAGTTTCATATGGTAAAACATTTATTGATTATCTTTTATTTGTGGGTGGTAATCTTTTTTTAAAGGGGACCTTGTGGCTGGAAACAATCAGCAGTCGTTGAAATGCGCAAACAATATTACAACCTGAAGATGATGCTGGTAATCATTCATTCAGAAATTGACAGTTTTGGAGTGATTCCCCTTGGTCCCACATGTAACTGGCCCCCATATAAGAGAGTAACAGAAAATTATTTCTTATTTCTCAACCAAAACACAAGTTGTGTGTGCTCAAAAGAACCGTCTCAATGAGAAGGTTCTTTTGAGCACCCAAATCACATGTTTAAACTAATTGGTAAGAAAATAATCACAATTTTACGCTAAAAAATGTTGCTTAACTGGCCATATGATGTAAGCGAAAATTTTGATCGTGGTTTTCCAATATTTCCCAGACCTGATGACAGTATGCAATGATTGTCATAGTATCATGATAGTGGTTTCCATAATAGTGATAAATTACCTGTCGTAGTATTGAGTGAATTTTTCCTCCGAAGTGTCGGCGACCGAGGCAAGAGTTGTAACCATCTGTTCTAGCACCATCTTAGTTCCTTTTTCCAGCAACTGAAATAGCACACAAGTCAAGATAAAAACACAGTTGAGCATAAAATTGTGAATATTTTCTTACCTATCAGTTTTAACACAGGTTATGGGCGCTCAAAAGAACCGTATCATTGAGACGGTTCTTTCGAGTACCCAAACCTGTCTTAAGCAAGCACCCAAGGGAATGACAAAAATGTTTGCTTAAAAAAGGTGCTTGCTTAATACAGGTCGATTTGAATTGAAACTGCTTCCTTGGGAAATGAATTTTTATCTCTTGAGGCAGGTGATTGCTTGATACAGGTGGTTTTTAACAAAGGTTTGGATGTTTCTATTGAGTAATAAATAAATTGTTTTTTAATTACATATTCTTATCTAAAGGCCTGGCACATTATCTTTTTGACTGCTATCGTCATCTGCTGAAAACTGTTGCAAATAATAGAGAAATTTTAAATTTTGTAAAAAGTAAATTTTTTTTATCAAAATTAAAATTTATGAAATTTCTTTCAACACTATTAAAAAAAGGTTTTTATTTTTTTTCTTGTAACATATTTTTACCATCAAAGGAACAAATTTTGTTCTGTGGGGAGATGCTCATTTTTAATGTGTTTGCTGATTCAATTGATGCTTAACATCCCAGTCAACAAGTTTGTCTGTCATGTCGAGACGACAGTGGAGCGCAGTGGCTGAACTGGTATAGCATTTGACTGGAGATCAAAGGGTTGCTAGTGGGAGCTTCACCACAGGCGGTGTCACTGCGTTGTGTCCTTTAAGAAGACATTTAATCTGCTGCTTGTACTGGTTCAACCCAAAATGAACTGCCTAGACGACTGAAAACTTGTTGACTGGGACATTAAGAATCAAAACAAACAACCTGTAGGGACAATTATTCATGTCTTCCTGGGTTGAACCAGTACTAAGCAGAGGATAAAGAGTCTTGCCCAAGACACAACAATGCACCTCTAGTCAGTCTCAAACCAGCGACCCTTTGATGTGAAGTCTAACACTACCACTGAGCCACCGGCCTCCACTTTTAATTTAAGAGTGAATAATGAAAATTTAATTTTCTTATTTCTCAACCAGAATATGTGTTGTGGGTACTAAAAAAAGAACCGTCTCATTAAGAACCGTCTCAATAAGACGGTTCTTTTGAGCACCCAAAACATATGTTGAAACTGATGGGTAAGAAAATATTTACAATTTTACGCCGAAAATTTTTGTATGGTTTAATGCCTTAAAAGAAACACTTATTAGAAAGCTTTTCATACCTCCTTCATCTTATTCGAGATGACTTTTTCTAACTTTGCAACGATAGCGTCTATATACAGTGCAATGATGTGCTTCGGACATTCTTCACTGAAGTTAACTAATGCAGCAGCACCATGGGTTTGAACACGAGGGTTGGCATCATCATCCATAGTGTCTAATAACGGTCCTACCACCTGAAAGATATCATTTATTTAAGAAATGAAATCAATTTTCGGAAGGTTCATGGAATCATGAATACTTTAACTTTGCAAGAGACCCGAAGTATTCATGATTCCATGAACCTTCCAAAAATTTAATCAATTGCTTATATTTACATTTTATTATAAATAACTATTACTGATATATAGAAATTATTTATATAATTAAGGATATAAAAAAATTGTATTTTTATTTAATCGTATTAACGGTTTTGTTGGAGAGAAAAACGGAAAAGCGGAACAGCCAGTGTGAACACGGACAGCCAATGGAGCAAACAAGAAGCTTGTTTTGCACATGCAACTCAGGTGTGGCTCCCTGCCAATCATAACACCAGTGTCACATCTGGCGAATGAATTCAATGTTCCAAGCGAATTGCACAGGCAAGTGAGCTTGGAAGTTGTCAATCAAATTTTGTGTGGTTCATCACAATGAGGCTATGAACGGTTGCAAAATTCTAAAGATTCATAAAAGTCTTGCTTTGAAAATGTAAATATAAGGTGATGAACTGCAGAAAATCTACAACATGAAATATGTGCGTGTTGAATTTGTAGATTACCAACAATTCTAACAACCAAAAAGAACAACTTCCACAAACAGTCAAAAGTAGATTATTGCTAAAAATGATGTCAGCTCATTACTATTGGCAAAGTTTTTCTTCTTCATATTTTTCAGCTGAAAAATAAAGATGTTATTGTGAAACAATAACACCACCCCACAAAACAGATGCAGTTCACGGTATAGCTATATTTTAAGCAGTGATTTTGTTACCTGCGCATCCTGCATCTTTTGCCCATAAGTTTTTATTTCAGCGAGTCCCAGCCAGTCCCGGGATGCAAAAGTATGGCAGACTTGCCATTAAAAATAGTGTTTTGGACTCATAAGTTTGCAGTGGGGACTCACTGATATTGGAAACAGCGAGTCCCAGGACCCATAAGCCCAAAATTGTAAATGAATCACTGTTTAAGTAAATTAAAGGTCAAGGATACATAATCTTATTTTTGGCCTTTTTTTAAAATATCTTTCAGCAAGGTATACACGCATGAAATGAGCCGCGACATGAGATTTCCAACAATGTGGCATTTTGTCATGTGTAGACTCAGACAAGCCAGTGCAGCCTACTCTCCAAATGATGTTCGGTCAGTAGCTCGTCATAAAATATTTAAGCGACTAGCAAAGCCTCTGATCAGACTGGGCGTATGCGCAGGCTGGTCTGAGCCTTTGCTGATCGCATAAACCACTTTGTTGGAAATCTCATGTCGCGGCTCAATTAACAATGCCCAAGGTCCGGAAGTTCAAAAGTAATGGCCAATGTTAAAGTTTGTTGGCGGTGGGGTGGGGGTGCTAAGAGATGGGGTGGGGTGGGGGGTGCTAAGAAAAACGTATCTTATCTAGGGTTAAATTAAAAACCTTGGTTAACTCTTTGCATGTCGAGTAATTTTTCAGTCAGTAATTTGTCATCTGCTGTTGTTTTTTTTCAAAATTATTTTTTTCAAAAACTTCTTTCTGGAACATTATCAGAGTGTCAATTCAAACTGCTAAACCATTTGGATCCAGATCAGAACCTGATCTGTGTCCTAACTGTTTACAAAGGTTATCAGCAGAGGTGTGCTGTTTTACTGACCTGTTCGTGAAATTTCTTCTGGAAGTTTGGTCCAAAGTCTGTAGATAACTGACCAATGGCATTACAACAGGCATACCGTACACGTGGATGCTGAAAACAGAAGTTCCCTTTCAATCCAAGATAGCTTGCTAGTGCTTTGGTATCATTATTCATTGAGATACATTGTAGCATTTTCTGTCCAAATCCTCTACTAATTTAAACAGAGTTTGCCATACTGTAGGTAAAAGTTTCCTGTCCTACCAACTGTAAGAAACGTTTCTGAGTTTTGAAATTTGAGAATAGCTATAACACTACTATAGTCAATCAGTGATATATTGGTATTCATGTTTTACATCAGTCAACAATTTTTCAGTCAGGTCTGGACATTTTCCTGTCTTCCTAGGATGATAGGAGTACTAAGCCGAGGATAAAGTGCCATGCTCAAGGACACAGCACAGTGCCAACTTCCAGTCTCAAACTATAGACCCTTCAGTCCAAAGTCGAACACTGAGTCACTGCACTCCTTGTACCTACCAATTGTACAAGACAAATTCGACGAATTTATATCCCCCGACGAAGGGTTATTTGAGAGAAACATGTAAATCACAAAACATAAATCCCATTTATCTTACCCTTAGTTCACCTTTAGTATCATTCAGATCATAACAAAACCTGTCAAGTATGTTTTAGTGCTTAGTTTAATAAAAAGTATACTTTCATCTGCACAATTTCAATATCTGACCTTTAAACCCAACCCAAGAGGTCAAGGGTGTGTGTAAATTCAAAGTGTTACCTTGCATGTAGGTCTACACTTCTTCCACTTTAATTTCATATGCAATATGACCACTTTCATAAAAAGAGCAAAAAATGATCTTTTGACCCCACCCAGGGGTCGCTGGTGTGTGTAATGACAGCATATTTGCTTTCATGGTGCTCTGTGCTCAATTGCCTTTAATTTGATATGCAACATGACTACTTTCAGAAAAATATATAGTTTGACCTTTTGACCCCACCCCCTGGGTCAAGGGTGTGTCTGTGGGCAAAATATTTGCTACCATGTTGCTGCCAGCGTCGTCAGCTTTAATTTGAAATGCAACATGACCATATTCTGAAAAAGTTTAATTTTGGCCTCGGCCCCGCCCCCTAAGTCTACCCAACAGACTTGGACCCAGGCCTTCAAACTGAAATCCCGTTTGATATGTTTCATGTCTATTGCTGCTCTGCCTGCATGCAAAATTTCAGCAAAAAATATTAACAATTGCATTAGTTATTGCGAAATTAAATATTTGACCTTTGACCCCTTAGGTGGGGTCAAAGGGGATGGGGTAAAACTTTGACACTGCCATGCTTATCTACAGGCACTTGGCAATGATAGTCTATAGTGAGAAGTCGTTAAATATAAAAGCTTTGATGAAATGTGAAGATCATCACACAAAAAAGCTAATATAGGTTTTGCCTTGTAATTGCCTATACCAAAACAAGGGCAATAACTCAAGTGTTAAGGGGTCAATTTTGACCAAACTTATAGGATATGGAGAGTCCATGGTACTTATCATTTGTACCAAGAATGAATCAAATCTGACAAATAGGTACTGAGATATGGTTCCGGACAGACAAAAAGTGTGGACGGACGGACGACGCCAAAACTATATCCCTCCGACTTTGTCGGGGGATAATAAGAAAAGCTTTGAGTTTTGAAATTTGAGAATAGCTTTAACATTTCTAAAGCAAGTCGGTGAACAAATGGTTAGACCATGCAGGTGCACACACTGTTGAGTCTTTGATGTTGGCATAAGGTATATAGCCTGGGTCTCCATCTGACATTGGTCATTATACATGTCCTCCTCTCATGTTGGGAGCATCTTTCAACTCTTATCCAGCCACTATAATTTGTCTGGAAAATGTTGTCTGCCTTTTACGTCTGCTTCAAGTGCTCTTCATACTGGATTTTTACATGGAATCAAACAATATTAGTTATTAACCCTGAGTCTGATCTAGGTCCATTTTGTTTGCAATATATGCTACCTAAGAACATAACCAGGCAAGGAGAAGACAGCAAATGGGCCCTTCCAGTATCATTATCAATACTTACTGAATCTTTTAAATATGGTAAAATTCCTTCCATGATGTTTGGTAATAGTTTTTCCATCTGAACATGACAGCCCTCGCCACAGGCAGATACTGCCATCAGTGCTGCATGACGATACCGCCAGTCACCTAGAAACACAAAAATGACCCAGCTATAATGTAAAATGTAATTTTTCTTAACTCTTTACATGCTTGTGTCACTTGCTGACAACTTTTGCAGATTTGCAAAACATCAGGCCTGATCTGGGTCCAACCTGTTTGACACTCTTATGGTGTTTTTGTAAGATTTTTTTTAAAATCTCAATTTTGTACAAAAAAAAATCAAGAAAAAAGCATACAAAATTAGAGTTAAATGTTGAGCAAGTGAATTAACCTCAAAGTGAATTTTCTGATTGTCTTGATCAAACGGCGTAAACCCTGATCAGCCAACTCCTGAAGATAAGTCTGATCAGGGCTTACATTGTCATTCTCTTCCTAACAATTTTCACAACTCCTCAGGTTGTAGGGGTGCAATGATATGCCAAAAGGTGTATTGAGATATATTGCAATATGGAAAACCCATATTGTGACATATCACATATTCAGGACACTATTTGCCACAATAACCCAAAGTCTGCATATGCGATAAACTCTTTCCCACCGACAGGTTATCAGCCTGTCATGACTGATAACCGGAAGTCATGTATTTTGAATGGAGAGAGGTTATCACGCCCGGCACAAGGCATTGAGAATTAGATGAAGTCAGATGTAAACAAGTGGCATGACATAACGCAAAGTTTACATCAATCCTATGTTTTACTTACATTTTTGAATGTCAAATGTGTTAAAAAGTGAATTGGAATATGTGATAAATAGATTATAACGCGAGGTTTTGGTTATCGCCCTCAGTATCAATCCTCGACCATTATCAGTCCTCGAGCTAAAGCTCTTGGGCTGATAATGGGGTCTCGGGATAACAAAAACGCTGTGAGATAATCTCTAAATACATCTTGTATCTGTATTTCTATTACTGTCCCAAGTTCATGTCTTTGCCTTGTAATATCTTCATGGTAAAAGAATAGCAAGACAAAACAGCTAAATTAATGGATACTGGAATGCAGGATAGATCCAGATAAGGAAATGTTACGAGCGTAAAATTGTAATTATTTTCTTACCTATCAATTGAAACATGCGTTTCATTGAGACGGTACTTTTGAGTACCCACAACATATGTTTTGGATGAGAAATAAAGAAAAAATTCCAATATGCACTCTTATCTAGCGGCCTGATTATGATGTGTTTCTTTCTCATAATATACTCAGCAAAAAAAGTTCTGCACAACTGGGGTTTATGGCAATTTATTTCAAACACAGGTAACACCCGACTACGTGATTTATATCAGCATTTAGTCCCATCTCTAAGGAACATTTTGTTTGAAACGGAATCAAAATCACACGAGAAATGTCTGAGAAACAAGTGTCTAATGGTACCAGGGGTCGGCAATAAAAAATGACAAAATGATCGATTTTCAATGTTGTACTCGGTCAGTGACTCTGCACGGGATTATTTGGTGAACTCAATTTAAAAATCACATCACGATTCTTGTGCGAAAATTTGCACGAATTTAACAAATGTTTAAACAATTACATAACCAACTGCATCCTTTGCATGATTTTTTTGTTAAAAAAATACGCTTCCTGATTTCACCAAAATCGCATTTGAATTGTCAATGTTATAATGGCAAATGCAAGGCCTTTTAGAGCTTTGAGAAATATTTCTGATGAAGAAAGAGCCCGGGCTCTGGGTCGTATGGAGGCGGGCATTCACCCACAGGATGTTGCTAACCAATTCAACGTTCATCGTAGCACCATTATTTGACTTCGTGATCGTCATCGAGCAACGGGGACTGTGTCTGACAGACCCAGATCTGGACGACTGAAAGTTACAACCCAGCATGAAGACAGATACATTGCAGTCACTGTAGCAAGGGGACGCTTTGTGGATGGCCCAAGTCTGGAGAGAATGTTGAGACAACAACGGGGACCAGGTGCACGTGGCATCTCGGTGCAGACTGTCAGGAATAGAGTTCGAGCTTCTAAGTTCAGTTCCAGAAAACCTGCTAAAAAGCCTCAGCTTTCCCAACATCACAGGGCTCTAAGGCGCCAGTTTTGTGCACGACACGGCAGATGGAATAGACAGCAATGGTCACGAGTCCTCTTCTCTGATGAATCCAGGTTTTGTCTGCGAAAGGTGGATGGACGCATCCGAGTATGGCGTCGCAACGGGGAGAGACACTTAGAACCTACTGTCCAACCAACAACGGCATACAACGGTGGAAGTGTTATGATATGGGCAGGTATTAGTTTAAATGGAAGAACTGCCCTTGTCGTTGTGCCTGGGAACTTGAATGGCCGACGGTACATTGACGAAATTCTCCGACCTCATGTTGTACCATATCTCCGTCAGATGGGCCAGAATGCCATATTTCAGGACGACAATGCGAGGCCCCATCGTGCCAGGATTGTGGACAACTTCTTACAACTAAATGGTGTTCAGCGACTTGAGTGGCCTCCAATGTCTCCGGTCTTGTCATGCATTGAGCACTTGTGGGATATTCTTGGCCGGGCAGTAAATAAACACATTAATCAACACACAAGACTTGCAGACTTACAGAGACTTCTTCTTCAAGAATGGGCTGCAATTCCTCAAAGGCAAATACAGCGATTGGTGAATTCGATGGGGAGGAGACTCAATGAGTGTCGTGTGAATCTTGGTGGCTATACGCATTATTGAGAGAAGAAACTGTGATTTTGCCATTTTTGGCGCCCAACCCCGTATGGCTTCAGCGGACGATTACTCATGCATTTATGATGATATTCTTGTTTTGACTTCAGTTTATTGTCCAGAATGAATTAAATTTTCTGATGATATATTTATTATTTCTGTCCTATTTTTGAAAGGCGAAATATGCCGGAAAAACCTCAGTTGTGCAGAACTTTTTTTGCCGGGTATATATGTCAATACAAAGTAAATCTTGAAGAAACGAAATTTTAAAACCATTGGATAATTCATTCAGCCAAGAAAATTATTGTGCAATTATATGGCAAAACCAACAAAATGAATGTACACACAGTAATAACTCAGATCAGCCTGAAGATCTGCCCAGTCTGATCAGTCTGTGCTGTGCACTCAGTGGATAAATCATGATTCAAGCTTTCATCATGGGGACAGCAAAAACTCAGCTCAGATTGAGCTGATGCCTAGGCTGATCTGGGTATTCATGTGACGCACAGCCACATCGTTGGTTTTCTCATGTAGCAGCTCAATTATAACATACAGGCAAGTTTGCGTAAAATTCAAGGACTTTTCAAGGACTTCTAAAAGACTTTCCTACTGTTTTCAAGGACTGAAAACTTATGAAAAATACTGATTTACAAGTTTAAATTCTACTTCGGGAATGCTGGACTGCATTACTAAAGATGTTAGTTTTAGAAAATTAATATAATATTGTGGTGCCTTTATTTGGTGCAGCATATGCTGCACCAAATAAAGGCACCACAATTTTATACTGATTAAAGTCTCCAAAGACAGTGTTGACTCCTCCTGTAAATGGTAAAATTCAAGGACTTTTCAAGGGTTTTAAATATTTTTCAAGTACAAGGCAAATTTAATTTTCAAGGACTTTTCAAGACAGACCTGTATAATCAAGTACTTTTCAAGCCTGTGCGAACTCTGTCAATTATAAAGAACCTAAATACTTACTGTTTTGTAACATTGGCGGTACATTAGCCAGTATATGTGGTAACATGGTTTTTCCTCCTAAAGAGCATGCAAGTCTGTCAAGAGCACTCTCAGCGACTACTGCATTGCTGAAAACAGGAAAAAAAGTTTTAACTATTTGAACATGAATAAAAAAAGAAATCTGTTCTCCTTCTTTCCACTAAGTTTAACACAAATTGGATGAAAACTGTAGAAATTATCGGCAATTGAATGAACACCCAAGTGCAAAGTGCAATAACTCTACTACATTAGGTTGACTGTAACCTCAATATAATTATCAATATTATCTGCAGCCTGCACCATATGAAGGTCTTACTATATGCATAATTTCTACTTAATCAGATTTATACTGCTCCAAAGCAAAAAAGTTTATGGACTGAGAGGTACCATAATATAATACTACAACCATTGTTTTTCAAAACGACTTTCCTTAAAGGGATCAGTCTGATCTGGGTCCATACTATTTGCACTAAAGGCTACCAAAGTACATCAGATGACAATTTTCATGAATGCCTAAATTAGGTTAAGGCCAAACATTGCAACTGTTATATTTCTTTGGTACTCATGCACAACATTACTAATATTAGTGATTTTGGGCTAAATTCTAAGATTGCTATAAAATTTGATAATTTTTTTTTCAAGATCTACGTAAAGTGTGATTTTCCAGCACTTTCCCTGACAAATTATATTTTCGAGAACTTTTTTTTAAGACAGGCCTTTATTGTAGTATGTTTCAAGCCTGTATAAAACTTATATATATATATATATATATATATTATTGAGAGATTTTCTCATTTTTCGGCCCAAAATCTCATTGAAACCGGCTTAATGGGTGACAAATCTCACAGCAAAATGTTAAGCTTATAAGTTTGCTTAAAAATCTCACTGAAAATTCATAATTTCTCGTAAGTTTTGGCTGAATGGGATTTTTTCTCATGATATTCGGAGCCAAAATTATTCCTGCATATGTTATGAGTATTTAAAAGAACAATAATAGTGCAGAACGATTTGACATGTTTTTTGGTTGCCGTGAGTTACGTACCTTTCCTCGTCTTCACTCTCTACTTCATCTTGTAATGACCAGTCTTCTTCTTCTTCTACGTCAACCATCATAGCAAACACCTGAGGAACTGTAGTAACATAGATCTTGATAAGCATATGAGCTGTGACATGTGATTTCCAACAATGTGGCATTTTGACAAATGTAAACTCATGCGAGCCTGTGCAGCCTCGTTTTAAACTTAGAAAACTCCAAATGCTGTTCGGTCAGTAGCTTAAGTCATAGTATAGACTCTTCAAGCGACTTGCAAAGGCTCTGATCAGACTGTGCGTATGCACAGGCTGGTCCGAGCCTTTGCTGGTCACACATACCACAATGTTGGAAATCTCATGTCACGGGTAGCATAGAAAAATCTGTCACGGGGATCGCCATTTGGATTTTTTATCCTACCCTCACACAAATAATGGATTCTTTTCTTGCAAACACCTGTGGTACTGTAGTAACATAGGTCTTGATGAGCATATTAGAATCTAACATGAGTGTGAGGGTAGAATAGAAAAATCTGTCCCGCGCATTGCTGTTTGGCATCACGAGGCTTTGGATTTTCATTCAGTCAACACACAAACAAGCTACATGGCAATTTAATGGCAATAGTATGTGTAATAGCTTAAACAGGGTTCATACAGACTGGACAAAAAAAAATTCCGACATTTCCCTGACTTTTCCCTGACGCTAATCCAAATTTCCCCGACATAACTGTACTTGTCGGGAGAAACTTGATTTTTATTCAAACCTGTGTACAGCTACAGTGAACAGCTCTGTTTTCAATTTAGAGTGATAGATTTTAATGTTGGAAAGATTTATTCAACATTTACAACATGTCTTTAGATTAGTATATAGCTATGTTTTCAAAATAGAGATTTACATGATTGTCAAATTACTATGTTAAAACTGCTGTCTTCTTTCAAAAATTTGTATGTTGACCTCTAGACCTCCCCTACAGCCACCCATAATGCAACCAGTATATACATATAGGGAGGTAAGCAAAGCATTTGTAATCTGTTGTTGTGGAATATTTCATTGCAAAAGCTACAACAGGAAAGGTTTTTATTACGATAAAATTCTACTAAAACCCTGAATAAAGCATATTGTTGACAATGGACGACTCACAACAAAAATTTAGTGACTTTGAGCACAAAGTGCTTAAGTGAGCTAAAAAGAGGCTTAATGAGCCTAAACTGCTCCCCTGAGATGTTGACTTCATGGTTTCAGAAGATCAGGCCCCCTAGCAGACGCTCATGAAATTAAAGGTTTTTTATAAAGGCTATTTTAGGCAAAATAAAGGTTGTTTCACTGAAATTCTAACAAAAATAAAGAGCAAATAAACGTCAAATTTTCTAGTATTTTATCAGGTTCCAATATCTCTAAATCCATGTCATGATATATGATGGTATGAAAGCGATGGAGCAAGTACTTAGCCAATAAAATTATAGCCCATCTTTCATAAATCAAAACAGAAAATCACTCTTGTTGATCACTCCCTAGTTCCCCAACCTCACTTTGAACTAAGAGGCTTGTGTTGAGCAGTGTTGGATTGAAAAATAAATCACACACTTTCTATTCTTGAAGGGGGGTTTGGGGGTCCTCCCCCGGAAAATTTCGAAAACCAATAAAGCAGGAGAAGCCATCTTTGGTCATTTTCTTAGGGTAATTTTACCTTGAGTAAATGAACCATTTAAGATGATATTGCTCCCATTTATATTGTATACCCTTTTTAAATATGAAACTTAGAAAGATATTAGTCTTATGTGTACATGTAGATACCACTGTTAAGATTTGACAACCTTAGACAGTGACATTAGAAAATCAGCACATTATTCAGAAGTCAATAAACCCAATTGATGATATCCATTAATATTTACCATCCCAGTTATTGCAGTTGGAAGCGTGTCCAACCTAATGTTGGAAGTTTTGCAGGTTCTAATCCCAGATTGGGCACACTCTCTCACAATAGTTGTTAGTAACTAGTGAAAGAAGAGCACTGAGTACATGCACTTATGAAAGGATTTGGGTTAAGTCTGCCTAAGAAAAGGGTGGTAATGATGATCAACTAGTCATTCCAACATTAGATCTACCTCAGCTGTTTAGCACGGATGTAAAGCAAGAAATAAACTTTTGGGCCACAAGCATTTATATCTACCATACCTCACTAGTTTTTATTGCTGCCTTATCTGAAGCCTCAGAAAAATTGACCTTAAGATCACTATAAGAGTCACCCTAGTGCAAGAGGTAGGTAGACACAATGGTCAGAGGATGAATACAGCTTTCTGAAAAGCTCAAAATGTCACATACATTACTTTTCAACATTCGTATGATCTATTTCTTATGTTCAAACTGATCTTGCAAAATTTAAAGGTTTATCAATCAAAATAAAGGTTATTAAAGGTTTTTCAGCCAAATTAAAGGTTTTAAAGGATTGCAACCAAATTAAAGGTTTCTAAAGGTTTTAAAGGTTCCACTAGGGGGCCTGGAAGATTTTAAAATTAATTTTTAAGTGTCTATGGGAGCAAATCACCCACATGTGTGGCTGTGCCAATTTGAACCTCAGGGTTATAGACTGCAAAGGGTCGTCTGGATTTACGTAGTGAACCACTATGCATTGCTACATTATAGATATAAAAGCTATTGGCTTCATGGTTTCAGAAGATTTTTTATAGATTTTCCCCCATTATAACTTAAAATGAAGCTAATGACAGACCAGGCCAAGTTGGACCCCAATGGCACAGTTGGCACGACTCAAAACATTGCTATATACTAAATATATAAACTACAGGCATCATAGAAAAGATTTTTAAAGTGTTTTTTCCCATTATAAGTCCATGAGAGCTACTGATCACTAGGGGCTTTGCCAGTTTGCACCCAAGGAGTTTGATTGGCAGGATTTAAGTGGGGAGCACTAGACATTGCCACATACTTTATATATATGGTTTCAGAAGATTTTTTTTCCATAATACATCCCCAGGGTGTGGCCAGTTTTGACCCCAGGGGCTTGATTGGCAGGATTTATGAAGGGGACTCCTAGAAATTGCTACTTATTAAATATATAAGCTGTGGGCCTAATGGTTTTAGAAGAAGATTTTCAAAGTTTTTCCCAGGTTATAAGTTGATGAGAGCTTTATGTTTCCCCCTACCTGATGAACATTTACATGAAATTTCATCACATTTGGCTAACTGACATTAGAGATATACTTTTGAATTTAATGAAAGCAATTTAGAAGCTATCAAAATTATTTAGCTTGTATCCAAAATGTTGAGAAAACTGCCCTAGCATATTTCTGTTTCTCATCATTTCATACAAACTGGATATTATAAAATTCCCTGACATTTCCCTGACATTTTAGCAAATATCCATTTTTCACTGACACAACATAAAATTCCCTGACAATTCCCTGACCTTGAAAAAATTTAAATTTCCCTGACATTTCCCTGACGCGTATGAACCCTGTTAAAAAAATATTGACCAAAAATGACATAATTGTGCACTTACTGACTATAACAAATTTCCCAATTTAGGGTTTTACCGGGCTGACTTTCCGAATCTGAAAGGCCCAAGGGCCCCTTCTCAAAATTGCAAAAAAAATCCCTGAATGGGAAAAGACCACCAGACTGAGCATATAGTGCCTTTCTTCAGCAAATTATTTGTTGATATCTAGGATGATCAACAAGAAGACTCCATTTTAGAAATTCAGCACCTGAATAGTTAAAAGTCTTATGCATAAGGCTAATATATGGCTAGACTTCAGAATCTATTTGCCAGAGATGTTTCTGAGATGACAGGGATTTTTTTGGTGCTCTCAGGGGCCTAAATTCTGCCCCATTCCCAATGGAATTCAGGTGACTTTTTTTCAATTTTGAAAACAAAATCCCAATCTTCAAAAAAATTTTTTTTTTTTTTTTGATGAAGATTGGGATTTTCATTCCGTCAACACACACAGACGCTACATGGTGACATTCTCCTTCAATTTAATGGCAATAGTACATGTAATAGCTAAAAAAATTGTATTGACCAAAAATGAAATGTGCACTATGGTACCATATAACAAATTTCCCAATTAGGTGTTTACCACGCTGCTTTTCCCAATCTGAAAGGCCCTAAGGCCCCTTCCCGAAATTGCAAAAAAATCCCTGGATGATACTTACCCAATAACTGTATTAACTTATCCAACTTTCTCACCATCCCGGGGGCTGTCTCTGATAGTGTAACTATTGCCTCTAACCCAAGCTGCCTCCAATTGTCTGCTAAATTTGAATCGGATACAACCTGAAATTCATATGAAAAAAATCATATGGAATTAGCTGTGTTTGCAAAACACTGTGTCAATTGATTTCTTGACGAAATCAAGTGATTTTTTTTACAAAATCAAGAGCGATTTTTTTTTACGAAACCAAGAGTGTTGAGAAATGAAAGTAGAATACATATGGCAGTCTTTCTACTTCATGATGTAACAGGAGATACAATATGTTTTTTTAAAAGTACTAGTTTAAATGAATGGCATTGAATGCACATTTTTTCACATTCTATACAAGTTTTTTTGAAAACAATTCTGCATAATGTTGATGGAAATCAGTCTTACAATTTTTTTTCATCTAATTAAACATTTACAGACCTGTAGGCTTTCAATATTTATTTGGTTTTGTTTGGGTTGATTTGATTGGTTTTGTTGCTTTACGTCCCAAGTCAACAGCTATGGTCATTGGGGGACGGTCAGTTCACCTAACCACACTCTTTCCTGGGCAGGCTTGAACAAGCGGTTAACCAGTAGTTTGTGCACATACTTTCGCTTGTAACTGACAACAACCCTTCTTGAATGAATCAGCGGAAGGGATGAGAATGACCGTAGAAATTATTTCATGATCAATCTCCACGAAAGTATGGGACAGGGCCGGGATCGAACTCGCGACCCCTGGATCTGCAGTCAGACACGCATCTGTAGCCAGACACGTTACCGACTGCGCTACGCGGCCCGGTTTTTGTTTGGGTTGATTCTTTACGTCCGGAGTCTTCCTGGATTGAACCCCAGGTTGAACCAGTACTAACTTGCTCAAGGACACATTACAGTGACTCTGCCAGTGGTAAAGCTCGAATTCCCAGTCTAACAATCTACCAACTCACATGAATATTTGTCATCCAGACTTTGTTGTATATCTGCAGTGGTTCATTTACAATTTTGGGCTTATGGGTCCTGGGACTCGCTGTTTCCCATATCAATGAGTCCAACTGCAAACTTATGAGTCCAGTTAATGACAAGTCTGCAATACTATTGCATCCTGGGACTCATTGAAATAAAAACTTTGCATCCCAGAGACAAAATTATGCGCAAAAGATGCAGGATGCACAGGTAACAAAATCACTGAATCTGGATAGAAAAATAGATCAATATAAAAAGTATCAACCATATTTCTCATTCTTACCTTCATACAGAATGCCACAACATTTTCTCCTTGTGGTCGAAGAAACTTTGGCACATTCTCTGCTAGCTCTATTAAACATTTCAATACACTGTCGTCTTCTTGTTGAGTCACACTTTCAGAAATAGCCTGCAAGTACAAGATCCAGCAACAGTGATACAGATAAGCATAAAAACATTCTGTATGGGCACTGATGGTAGGATATCCGTCTTCCCGGTTTGCAACCTTTAGGTAAAGCCTAAAAACAGTCTTATCTATCGTAAATAATCTATAATTTCAAACACTTTTCTCTTTCTGACGTTTTCTGTCCACAAATATAATGTTGGTTTTCAGGGCTGGAACTCACAAATTGCTTGTCAGAATAGCAAACAGTGAAGGCCCTGATCAGACTGCTTCTTCAGAAGCAGTCTAATCTGGGTCTGTGCTGTTTGTCTATTGATGTCTTTTTGGTAGGCAATGGGTGTTGGAAATTTTTTTAACATTTACCATAGATGAATGTACAGTATGTTGATATGAGGGTTAGTCAAAAATAACTGAGCCCTACCTCATAACATTTTAGTTTGGTATTTTAGACAACAAATGTGATTATATTCTATAAGTATAATATGTCAAAGATTTTTTAACCCTAAAGGATTACCCTAGTGAAGCTTCTATTATCGTTGCTAGGCAACTGAAGATCGTCAGTCAGATTGATGCGTTCACGATCTCAGCAACCAGGAATATACAGTATGTCTTTAAAAAGCTTGTGTGACTAATGTTTTTTGTGAAAGACATATTTGACATTTATTTGAATAACATATATTATATTGTCTATTCATTACACTTAGTTCATTAATGTTTAGGTGAACATTTATTGTATGCGTTGCCTAGCAACAAAAAACGCCAAAATTCCACAAATTTTCAAATACACGTGAATTGTGTTGCCATGGAAACAAAATTGTGCATTTAAATCAGGGAACTTAATATGTCTAAGGGTTGGTTTGTGCATGCAGAACAATTAAAGCATTAATAAGCTAATATTTTACGTTTTCTATTAAACTTGTGTAAATAGGAACGTGGGTGGGGTAAATTATAGGACCTCAGGCATGTAAAAATTTGATAAATTCTGAAATCAAACTACCACAGCATCTTTTATTTAGGGTCAGTTGGTTTCAGTTTGGTGACACTGAATAGGAACATGTCTAAGATATCAGACGACAGTGAGTAAAACCTTGCTTTAATATTACTGTTTCCATAGTAACGCTTAGATTTAGATTATCACAGCCTGAACGCACCCCTTTGACAGGTCATATTGTGTTGCCTAGCAACTGTTACAAAAAGCCTACCAACAGAAATAAATTAGTTGATTAAATAGATGACATATAACTACAATGAAATATTATCTAAATATATACTCAGAAGAAAAAGTTTAGTCAGTAAAGACACTGTATGCAATGATTTTGTAAGACAGTCTTAATATTGACAAAAACATTACTCAACATGAAATTCATTTAATTTCTTAAAAATGTGAACATTTTCAACAAAACATTCTGAAATTCGTCAAAATTACACAAAAGGGGTCAATATCAAAATTCAAATTTCAAAACAACAAAATCAGTCTAGCGACCCTTAGACGATTTCTGGCAGTTTAGACCGAAATTCTCGTATCTGTTGCATGTCTAAGGTGTTTTAGAAGTTTTCAAGCGGCCATGAAGCGATTACGTCATGGTGACGTCACAATGACCCTAACTTCAAGTGGCATCGTTATCAGAGGTCTCCCTGACGGAGGCTTGTCATTTTTACTGCCAGGCTGTCGGAAACATGTTTGCAGACGAAAATTTGTTTGTTCATTACATCCAAAAATGCATGGCACGTCAGCAACACGTGTACCTGCTCCAAGAAGTCAAAACGCGGTATTTCTGTAATCTGTTGATAGCCTGTACGGCGACTTAAGCTTGCTTACACTGAATTTTTTTCCGGATTATTGCAATAGGAACAACTCTCTTTCAATATCGAACAGCATATGAGAAAATAACCCTGCCGGTTTACCGCAGCACGTGCACATCATGCATTTTGACATTTGCTTGATACAGTCTAATAGAGGCGTTATTTATCACACAATAAACGGATACATGTAAAGTTACGATAATACAACTCATGTATACAATTTGACGATGATATATCCAGTATTGTTGACTTTATGAAAAAACATAAATACTGACTAAACTTTTTCTTCTGAGTATATGTCCAATTTACTTGATTCAAATGCTATGAGGTAGGGCTCAGTTATTTTTGACTGACCCTCGTAGTACCCATGGTTTTCCCTGACACATGTCTGCAGTGTCTGGTACCCTCTTTGATAAACTATGTGCATGTGTGGTACCCCAAAATACCCAATGATTGTTCATATCTAATAAGAAACATTAAATTTTGTGGCTTAAATGACTAAGCCTTGGACATTATTTTGAATTTAGGATCGGTATTCAAAGTTTTGGTAGCATCTATTCATGAAATACATGAACATATATCATACAGTGAGTATGGATATGGAAAATAAGGCTTTTCATGTGAAACGCTACGTTACAGAGTAGCTACTCACATTTTTTAAGTTACTCACATTTTTAAGCAACTCACATTTTCACATAAAGAATAACAGGCTATCTGAATTTTTTCTTCTAAGTTAAAAAGATTTGTACATGAAAATTTGTCCTATATAATCCTATTTGAAAGCAACAATTCGGTTAGTTAGTCAAAAATGACCTTTTATTTATACTTCAGAACCCTCAGCATAGGGAAGTGCGAGTCACAGACTCCTAACCCATAAAGGGCCACCTTTAATTTGCAGCAGACGACAATTTCAAATTTTGCTGCTTCTTCAAAAATAACAAATAAGGCATGATATTACATGAGAATAGTCTGCAGACGATTCTCATGAAATATCAAACCTTATTTTTTTCGAAAATTAGAAAAAGATATCACAAAATTTGTCGTCTGCTGCAGTCGTGGTTGGCGCTTCAAGAGCTAAAACTTGTTACTGAGGGAAAACTTTGATACCTGTATTACACCAGGTAAGAGATCTTTGAAGTAGTGTATATAGTCTGATACCTGTATTACACCTGGTAAGAGATCTTTGAAGAAGTGTATATAGTCTGATACCTGTATTACACCTGGTAAGAGATCTTTGAAGTAGTGTATAATAGTCTGATACCTGTATTACACCTGGTAAGAGATCTTTGAAGTGGTGTAAAATAGTCTGATACCTGTATTACACTTGGTAAGAGATCTTTGAAGTAGTGTATATAGTCTGATACCTGTATTACACCTGGTAAGAGATCTTTTAAGTAGTGTATATAGTCTGTTACCTGTATTACACCTGGTAAGAGATCTTTGAAGAAGTGTATATAGTCTGATACCTGTATTACACCTGGTAAGAGATCTTTGAAGTAGTGTATAATAGTCTGATACCTGTATTACACCTGGTAAGAGATCTTTGAAGTGGTGTAAAATAGTCTGATACCTGTATTACACTTGGTAAGAGAACTTTGAAGTAGTGTATAATAGTCTGTTACCTGTATTACACCTGGTAAGAGATCTTTGAAGTAGTGTATAATAGTCTGTTACCTGTATTACACCAGGTAAGAGATCTTTGAAGTAGTGTATATAATCTGATACCTGTATTACACCTGGTAAGAGATCTTTGAAGTAGTGTATATAGTCTGTTACCTGTATTACACCTGGTAAGAGAACTTTGAAGTAGTGTATAATAGTCTGTTACCTGTATTACACCTGGTAAGAGATCTTTGAAGTAGTGTATATAGTCTGATACCTGTATTACACCTGGTAAGAGATCTTTGAAGTAGTGTATAATAGTCTGTTACCTGCATTACACCTGGTAAGAGATCTTTGAAGTAGTGTATATAATCTGATACCTGTATTATACCTGGTAAGAGATCTTTGAAGTAGTGTATAATAGTCTGATACCTGTATTACACCTGGTAAGAGATCTTTGAAGTAGTGTAAAATAGTCTGATACCTGTATTACACCTGGTAAGAGATCTTTGAAGTAGTGTATAATAGTCTGTTCCTTTTCATTGGTGGTGAGAAAGGCTGTAGTGGCCTTCACCGCTTCAAACCAGACCGAAGGATGATCCTTGTCTTGTAGACTCTGACCTAACATCTGCTTGATAACATCTAGATAGTGAGGTTGCTGGTTACCAAACACACCGGGTACCACACTAGAGCAGAGAAATAAAAGTACATATAGCAGACACTGTAGACTCTGACCTAACATCTGCTTGATCACATCTAGATAGTGAGGTTGTTGGTTACCAAACACACCAGGTACCACACTACAATGGTAAAATAAAAGTACATATAGCAGACACTGTAGACTCTGACCTAACATCTGCTTGATTACATCTAGATAGTGAGGTTGCTGGTTACCAAACACACCGGGTACCACACTAGAGCAGAGAAATAAAAGTACATATAGCAGACACTGTAGACTCTGACCTAACATCTGCTTGATCACATCTAGATAGTGAGGTTGTTGGTTACCAAACACACCAGGTACCACACTACAATGGTAAAATAAAAGTACATATAGCAGACACTGTAGACTCTGACCTAACATCTGCTTGATAACATCTAGATATTGAGGTTGCTGGTTATCAAATACCACACTAGAACACTAGGTACCACACTAGAACAGAAAACACTGCATGATAACTTACCACAGAAGAAACTTATCTCATTGGTCTGGATAAGGAAAACTGTAAATATTTTCTTAACCATCAATTTAAACATGTGTCACAGGGTCTAGGTATATATAAATACACTTCTACTGCCTTGCGGTAGAAGCCGGCTTTTACAGCGACGTGGTAGAGTGTTTGCCTGTAGATCCAGCGACCTGGGTTCGATTCCCGGCTGGGGCAGGTAAAATATTGTCGCTCTACGACAATGGCCCCCACCGTAAATAACCCATCCTATGACAGTTCTGTGCATAAATATCTCCCTTGGTCTCATTTCACATGATTCCTGTACCAAGAAATTCAGGGAAGAATTTCAAATTGGAGGGGGTGTATGTCACAGGGTCTAGGTATATATAAATACACTTCTACTGCCTTGAGGTAGAAGCCGGCTTTTACAGCGACAGGGTAGAGTGTTTGCCTGTAGATCCAGCTACCTGGGTTCGATTCCCGGCTGGGACAGGTAAAATATTTTCGCTCTACGACATATGTGTTTTGGGTGCTCAAAAGAACCATCTCTTTGAGACGGTTCTTTTCCACAACATATGTTTTGGTTGAGAAATAAGAAAATAATTTTCAAATATGCACTCTTATCTGAAGGCCTGGCATTGCAGACACTGCATGATACCCCACCAAAGAAGAAACTTTTCTGAATTAAAATTCCTTATGTATTAAAGTAAGTAAGGGTGCAAAGATCAGGAATCGATACAATCAAGTACCACACCTGACCCAGGATACTAATGGGAAAGTGACAAACTCACAGTAGACACCACAAACGGGAGCCAAGAGGTCAGCCCTTTCCCAGCAGGTGACCACAAAGCACATATAAACAGACGCGCACAAAGACATAGCAAACACAATACAGAACAAAAACATAAAAGATCCACAAAAGAAGTACCGCCTTGGAACGGTCAGTAAATATTGCCTGTATCTTTCATCAAAAAAGTATGCTAAACAAAACTTAAATGTCGAAAGTATGTCTTATAAAAGAGTAGTACAAGAAGGTTTGAGACTTTAAAACTTTTATTTGTAGCAATACGCTTTATTTTTCTAAAACAACATACACAGCCTCCAATCTCTGCCTCCTTCTCCAAAAAGAGCAGAACGTAAAGGGAGGCGAAGGCCCTTCCGGGAAGCAGGCAGTGGGCATAAACAATGGAACACAGTAAGTTGTGTTGACACATTTTCAATCATAAGTAAATTTTCAGCGCAAAACTCGAAAATCTAAGAATGCTATGCTTCAGGCAATTGTTCAAGCTATCCGTAGAGCATGCTGTTTGCACATTTGAATTTAGTTTGTAAGCGTGAGAGCTTTTCTCCTGTTGCACAGTTGTCCAAGAAACGGTGGTTCCCGCATGGTTTTGCCTTCTAACCAAATGTATAGTAGCGTTTGGACCCTTATTCATACTACCGAGGCCCCACCACACCCATGTTGTCCCAAATGCAATTTTTCGAGATATTTCAATGATAATTGAGTGATTTGGAGCCAAATTTCTTTAGGAGCAGGAGGCGAAGGGCAGGAGAAGGAGGCTGGGAGAGGAGGAGCAGGCGGCGATGATATCAAAATTTGCATTGATTTTACTTATTTTTAATAAGATACTTATCCAATCTATATCAAACTTGCATGTATGAATATTTCAAACCATTTAAATAAATCGAAATTACTTCGCTTTAAATGCCACCACCAACGTAATGTGTGGTTCACTTTTTTTCTCATTGGAATCATGTAATGCTCACAGATTAGTGATACTTGTGTGTTTCTCCCTAAGTTCTTGGGAAAAGGATTATCAAAAATCTCAGACTGGGTCAGACCTCTGTTTTATACCCACCCCCTCTCAAGCTTTGATTAAGAGCAACAATTACTGATGGTGCGAAAGACTTAGACGCAGAAAAAAGAGGAATTCAAACCAAACCTAACCATCATATAACTGATATAACAACTCGTGTATAAGAGCAGTCTCAAAAGATGTTAACTTAATTATTGCAAATCTGATAATGTCCGTACACGCATTATTAAGGAAACAAAAGCGTTTCGCTTATTCTCCCATTGTGTTGTTTGTTTAACCAAGAACGTCATGAGCTTGCTAGAGGTATATACATGTATATTATAAGAGAGGTATATATAGCAATGTTAGTGATCAGAATAATTCAGTTAACAATAGCGTTTAATCATTCGTATCATACATGCAAGTTTGATATAGATTGGATAAGTATATTATTAAAAATAAGCAAAATCAATGCAAATTTTGATATCATCGCCGCCTGCTCCTCCTCTCCCAGCCTCCTTCTCCTGCCCTTCGCCTCCTGCTCCTAAAGAAATTTGGCTCTAAATCACTCAATTATCATTGAAATATCTCGAAAAATTGCATTTGGGACAACATGGGTGTGGAGGGGCCTCGGTAGTATGAATAAGGGTCCAAACGCTACTATACGTTTGGTTAGAAGGCAAAACCATGCGGGAACCACCGTTTCTTGGACAACTGTGCAACGGGAGAAAAGCTCTCACGTTTACAAACTAAGTTCAAATGTGCAAACAGCATGCCATACGGATAACTTGAACAATTGCCCGAAGCATAGCATTCTTAGATTTTCGAGTTTTGCGCTGAAAATTTACTTATGATTGAAAATGTGTCAACACAACTTACCGTGTTCCATTGTTTATGCCCACTGCCTGCTTCCCGGAAGGGCCTTCGCCTCCCTTTACGTTCTGCTCTTTTTGGAGAAGGAGGCATAGACTGGAGGCCGTGACATAGCTCCTGATAAATAATCGGCCGTTTCCGATACCAGTTCCATGTTTAGAATGCCATCGGAGCAAAGATAAGTGCAGTCAAACTATCTCTGATCAATTCCAGTTCAATTGGAATCTAAATATTTATGTTGCCAAATGACAACGCTCAGGAATAGTTGTTTTTTCTGAAAGAGAGGTGTAACGATAAGAATATATCCTCAAAATTAACATTTTGTCAAGAATTTTCTGTTTCATCCAAACACTTGCGAAGTGTATATAAGATACAGTCATACACGTTTGAAGTAGGCGCCTAAGGGGGGATTCATGTAGAATAAATTTATGAAACCATTATACGGTATGATCAGTTGAACGCTTAACTTCTTTAGCTAAAGAGAATTTATTAATAGTAAAATTTGGTGTTTTAGTAATTTATGGAATACAGACACCGAGAATTTCTTGAAATAAGTTAGAATTAAATGTCACGCATACTGCGCAAGACCATTAAGTCCCCTTATCAAGCCTCTAGTATTCCTAGCTGTGATAGATAGATGCACATCCGCGCGGCTGGAAATAGTAACTGACCATTGTTACAGGTTGCATATTTACAGCACTTATCAATTGTTGCTGCGTTTATATATTAGTTTTCGCAAGGTGTTTTGTGCTAATTATAAGGAAATGAGAGATGGATAATAATATTTGCAGTGGTCCAGAAATAACCAGGAAAACGCTAATTGATCAGCTGTTTATATTGGTCATACACGCCAAGCAAAACCTTTCATGTCGGACTTCAGACAGTTATTTGTGCTGAAGGTATTCAATCAATCTATTTCTCGGCCGATACTAATCCTCCATTTATTACACTTTGAATTCATAACCACTTTCTCCCTAATTTTAGCAGAGTCTGTCAAAATCTGCATTTCTCTTGGTTGCCCTGCGCGTGTTTTGTTTCCCGACATGTTTTTCTTTGATCAACAAGGTTACTGCGGCTGTGCCGATTTTGGGGTCAAAGAAAAGGTCATATGAATATTACGGAGAGATGCGAGAGTTTTGTGCGGACGTTAAAAATTATTTTTCAGATTCTTTCTCGAATTTTTCCCCCTTTCCTTTACATTTTTATGTTAAAAAGATATGAACGTGGACTGGTCGGTTTGGGAACATTCCATTCCACCTGTCAAAACTAAGGATTCCAAAATTCACATAGAATGGCAAAATACGTAGGGCATATTTCTTTAAAGAGGATGAAAAATAATTTCAAAAAGTAGTGTACTATTTTATTCTAAAACTGCATATTGAAAACATATTTCATCCACTGAAATGAGGTGGGTTATTAGTGGGAGGGGGTATAAAAATCAGTTGATCCATTTAGCATCGAAAAGATAAGACATTTATACTTTATTTATTTAGAAGAACATTGATTTAGCAACGAAAAGATATTATGAAGAGGTCCTCATATACTAGCAGTATGACTAATATGAGCCTCCTTTATTAATTAACATGAAATTTTTTTTCACTTGTCCTGCAACCTGAGGCACTCATTAATACATGCAGATGAGTGAATTTTTCGAGCCCTGAGCAGGGATTTTCCTACCTTTCTGATGTTGGGACCAGGGGCCTGTTGAATTTGGGAAAAAAGCATCTTGAACCTCAAAATTGGGAAAATTAGATGCAGTCTATAAGAACTGGACTGCCATTTTAAAATGGATTAACAAGAAAAAAATGCCAAAGGCATTATTGCCGGGTTTTTTGATACATATCTGATAAGGGATGTAGGGATGTGATAATACTGATGATTACTATCAGTATTATCAAAATGCCACAAATGGTTTTTGAATTTACAGATGCTACTTTTAAAATAAAAGCACAGTCTAAAATTGCAAAGGGAGATAAGTGAAAAAGTCAGCTACAGTTATCTATCTTGTGTGCACTGCATCTATTCATCTGGGTGTACATATCTACGCAGTAATATGAATATTACTGAAAGAGATGTTGAAATATAGAAGGAAAAATGTCAAAAGCTAACAATTGCAAAGGGAGACAACTGAGACAACTGAGAAAGTAAGAACAAGAGTTGTTCGTCTTGTGTGGTACACCTATTCATCTGGATATACATCTCTACAAGGTATTATCAAAATATGCCTAAGTGTTTTGGAGTTACATGCAAATAAATAGTATAAGGCCAAAAACTGGTAAGGGAGATAATTAAGAAAATAAGAAACCAAGAGTTGTCCAACTTGTGTGCAGCTCAACTACTCATCGGGATCTACATACTTACCTAGTATTGTCAACATACCTGAAATGGCTTTGGAGTTCAGATGCAAAAACTTCTAAAGTTAAAAAACTGCAAAGGGAGATAATTAAGAAAGTAAGCAAGCAAGAGTTATCCATATTGTGTACAGTGTGACTGTTCATGTGGGTCTATGTTCCTACAAGGTATCATCCAAATATCTTGAATAGTTTTGGAGTTATAGAGCATACACAAAAATTTGTGAAAAAATGCAAAGGGAAATAACTAGGAAAGTAAGCAAGCTAGAGTTATGCCACTTGTGTGCAGCGTGCCTGATCATCTGGATCTACATCTATATACAGGTCCATCCAAATACCTTGAATAATTTTGGAGTTATGGAATATACACAGAAATTTGTGGAAAAAAAAATATAAAAAAAATACCTATCTCCAAAAAATGCATTTTTCACCCAAAAATTGGGAACCAACTGAAAAGAACATGGCATCACATGAAAGCAGAGACCCTGGAGAAACCATGTGGAGAAACCATGTGTGAAATTTGAAGCTAGGTTGAATACTTTGCGAGAAAATTGAATCTGCAAAAAGGTTAACCAAAACGTTAACCAAGAACGCGCCGCCCGCCGCCTGCCCGGACAACCATATTTTAATAACCGGATTTTTTCTTCGAAAAAACCCGGCTAAAAAGCAGATAAGGTATAATTAGCAGTGTAAAGCTTTGGTTGCTTTAATTGCTCTTCATAAAAACATGAAAATTCACATAAAAAATGTGAATGAAAACATGTTTTCATTCACATTTTATACAAATTTTCATGCATCTGTAACTTTGTTATTTTAGCTCGGATTTTCATTAAGTTTTCACCAAAATGTAGAACTAAGAAATTGGGAATGATATACACCATTTCGGAAATTTAACTGGGAAGGGGCCGATATTCAGCCCCAAATCAGGCCTAGTACAATCCCTGCAGAGTACCCCAAATACTTCTGTTATGTATGGCTTAAGAAAATCTGGATAATATTTTTTTACTATTAAACCATTAACCTGTATAAAGTGTTGTTATAACCCAAAATAGAGCCTAGTGTTTCCTAGGTGCAGGTAAGCAACATTTTTGAGTTTAGAATTGTAATTATTTTCTTACCCATCAATAACTAGAGGACCTGAAGGTCCTGAAGCGCTCACCTGATCTCCTTAATAATGTTAAAATAGGTCAAGGTCAACTTAGGCTTATTATTCAAACATATTTTGTTTTACCATATATGGGTAGGGGCCATTTTGATCAAGTGACCTAAAATTAATATCATATTTATATTGTTTTATCTACTGAATACTCCATATGATATTTGAGTTCAAGCAACCCATCGAATTCTGAGAAAAAGATGCTTAGATATGTAAAAAGCAGTCCCAATATGAGTGACCTTGGATGAAAGGTCAAAGGTCAGCTTGACCTTTGGTGCTTATATAAAACCAGTGTCTCAATAGGTTTAACATTTTTCGCAAGTATTATGATTTCTGCTTCAACAGTTATATATAGAAAAATGAACATTTCGAGATTTTTCCAAAATAAATGCATTATGAATCAAATTTGGCATTGCCGTATAAACGATCAAGGTCAACCTAGATTCATCATTTGTGCAAACCTGGTAGGGCCCAAATCCCCAATGCTATATACCAAGTCCCAAGGCCATTGGCCTTTTGGTTCCAGAGTAGAAGATATTCAAAGGGTTTTTACCTTATATGGGCATGTCCACCATCTTGGTGATGTGACCATTGACATTTGGCTCAAATTTACTCCACTGAACTTAAGGAGTCTGCATATGAAATGTGAGTTCAATTGGCCAAGTGGTTTCTGAGAAAACTGTGTTTTAATAAATTGATGGGCCTCCAATATGAGTGACCTTGGCTGAAAGGTCAAAGGTCAAACTTGACCTTTGGAATTGCCTCTTAACATATCAAGTGAGAACAATGCTTTTGGCTTCAACAGTATTAAAAAAAATCCACTTTTCCCAAAAAAATCTAATTTAAATGCATTAGGAAGCGAATTTGACCTCATGTTAAGTAGGTCAAGGTCAACCTAGGATCATCATTTGAACAAACTTGGTAGGCCCCACATCCCAAATGTTACATACCAAGTCCCAAGGTCATCAGCTTTTTGGTTCTGGAGAAGAAATTTATTAAAGGGTTTTACCATATATGGGCATGTCGGCCATCTTGGTCATGTGACCATAACAATTTGCATAAATCTTGGCTAACTTATTGTAAGGAGTCTTCATCTGAATTTTGAGTTCAATTGGTCGAATGGTTTCTGAGAAAACCATGTTTTAATACATTGATGGGACTCCAATATGAGCGGCCTTGGCTGAAAGGTCAAAGGTCAACCTTGACCTTTGGAACTTATATATAGCCATTGTCACATTAGATAAAACATATCAAGTGAGAATAATGACTGGCTTCAACAGTTTTCAAAAAATCAATTTTTCAAAATTTTCTTATTAAAATGCATTAGGAAGCAAATTTGACCTTGAGGTTAAGTTGGTCAAGGTCAACCCAGGATCATCATTTGAACAAACTTGGTAGGCCCCACATCCCAGATGCTACATACCAAGTCTCAAGGTCATCGGCCTTTTGGTCCTGGAGCAGAAGACTTTTAAAGGGTTTTTACCCTATATGGGCATGTCGGCCATCTTGGTCATGTGACCATAACAATTTGCATACATCTTGGCTAACTTATTGTAAGAAGTCTTCATCTGAAATTTGAGTTCAATTGGCCAAATGGTTTCTGAGAAAACAATGTTTTAATATATTGATGGGACTCCAATATGAGAGGCCTTGGTTGAAAGGTCAAAGGTCAACCTTGACCTTTGGAACTTATTTATAGCCATTGTCACATTAGATAAAACATATCAAGTGAGAATAATGACTTTGGCTTCAATAGTTTTCAAAAAATCAATTTTTCAAAATTTTCCCCATTAAAATGCATTAGGAAGCAAATTTGACCTTGACGTTAAGTAGGTCAAGGTCAACCCAGGATCATCATTTGAACAAACTTGGTAGGCCCCACATCCCCGATGCTTCATACCAAGTCCCAAGGTCATCGACCTTCTGGTTCTGGAGAGGAAGATTTTTAAAGGGTTTTTACCATATATGGGCATGGCGGCCATCTTGGTTACGTGACCAGGACCATTTGAACAAACTTTCGTTCCCCCATCCTAAGGAGTCTCCATATGAAATTTGAGTTCAGTTGTCCCAGTGGTTTCAGAGGAGAAGATGTTTGAAAATGTTGACGGACGGACGACGGACGGACGGACGACGGAGTCATTGGTATACTAATAGCTCACCTCAGAGCCTTCGGCTCAGGTGAGCTAAAAACATATGTTTTGGATGCTCAAAGAAGTCTCATTGGGACGTTTCTTTTGAGTACCCACAACAAATGTTTTGGTTGCGAAATTAGATAGATATTTGTTCAAATATAAACTCTTATCTGGAGGCCTGGTATTTATATCAGGAAGAAATATACAGCATTCAGTTGACCCAACAGCTAGGTAGACCTACTAGACCATGAGGTTTACCTAAATGCTGCCATCAGAGTTGATTCTAGGATTTGTAGAGAAGGGGCCAACTCCCCCCCTGTGTTCCCAAAAGGGGGCCAACCTGCAAATAAAATGGGTAATGGTGTTTTCTAAAAAAAAATGCCGACCAGCCCTTCACCCCTTACAAAAAACAAGTCCACACCTAAAAAAAATCGTGCAGGGGGTCGTCTTTAGGCGCTGGCCTGTTCTGTTCACCCCCCAACCACAATAACCCTGGCCTTCAAAAGTGTTGGACAAAGACAGAGGGAGAAGAGTGGGAGGGGTGTCTGATTTGAATATAAACAAATGTTATCAGAGCACCCTCTTCTCCAGAATGATAGATTTTTTGGAAAATAGATCACTAAATGCCACATACCTGATGTGACCATGGTCGGTAGAAGACAATTTAATATTCCTCAGAAAAGGTACAGATTTCCCTGTCAGACCATTCATCGTCTCTGCACTCAAACTTATTTCTTTATTTTCTGTGGGCCAACAGGTACAACGGTCTATTAGTCTGTAGTTTGAGATTCCTGTATGCCTGTTTGCACGCTGTCATTATCCTATTTCTGCATTTCATTTCGCAAATAAGACAGCCATTTTTGTAAAAACGAAAGTAGAAATGTTCAATTCAGCATCAACCAATAGAAATTAAGTCTCGTCAGAGGACGAGATCGGCGGAAATTAACGAAATGAAGCGAATGGAATAGAATAAAGGGACCGAAATGCAAACAGAAGTACCAAAAATACGCACAGGATTACTGGAATTGCGCCAAATCTCGACATTTTGCGGAAATAGCTACGCAGGGAACATGAAATTTGGGTCCAATACTGCCAACAAAGCGTAATTATCACACTCCCGCAGCCTTGAATCAACTCTGGCTGCCATACCTTACTTACCTGAAAATATGTAGGGCACTTTCTCTGAGGCTGGGATCTTCAGAAGTTGCACATTCAAATAAGAAATTGAGGAAGTTTGCCCATGTCATATTGTTACTGTCATCTGAAAAATATATAAATGTTTTTTATTGTCTGCTCATTTTTTTCAAAATCAACTTTTTGGAGAATTGTTAAAGGAATACCAATGAGAGTGTCGAACAGTTTGGATCCTGATCAGGCCCAATCAGGGTCCAAACTGTTTGCAAATGTTATCAGCAGACGACACACGTAGGTAAAGAGTTAAAACATCAACAATTTGCATCATCATAATCAGGTTTTTAATTAACTAGCCGGTACATGGCATCAGACATTAGTGATTCCCCCTCTAGGTAACTGTCGCAAGTGCGGATCCAGAGGTGGGGACAGGGGGTCCGGACCCCCCCCCCCCCCCCGGAAAATCACAAGTTATATGGGTTTCTATAGGGAATAAGCAATTGGACCCCCCCCCCCTGAAAAAGTTGGACCCCCTCTGGAACCTTGATTTCTTTGAAATTGACCATTTGTCTTCTGTAAATTAAGCTGAGGACTTTCTTCTCTCAAAATGAGATCCTTGAGCTCAAGCTTAGCCAGTACTAGGCCAAGAGATCTGATCGTGACTTTAGTTAAGAGCAGGGCTAGAGAGATCTTCAAATCCCATTCGGTCCTAACATCGCCGGAAATATGACCCCCCCCGTACTCGCATTACATTTAGAAAATAGTATTGCTATTCATTTAGTTTGTTTGTTTGTTTGTTTTGTTGCTTTACGTCCCAAGTCAACAGCTATGGTCATGGCGGGACGGTCAGTTCACCTAACCACACTCTTTCCTGGGCAGGCTTGAACAAGCGGTTAACCAGTAATTCGTGCACATACTTTCGCTTGTAACTGACAACAACCCTTCTTGAATAAATCAGCGAAAGGGAGGAGAATGACAGTAGAAATAATTTCATGATCAATCTCCACGAAAGTATGGGACCTGACCGAGATCGAACTCGCCACCCCTGGATCTGCAGTCAGACACGCATCTGTAGCCAGACACGTTACCGACTGCGCTATGCGGCCCGGCTCTATTCATTTAGTTTTGAATAGTGCAATGATGAGATTATCCAACTCAATGCAATTGCTCACCAGAAAATGTGAAAATGGTCGTCTGCGGACATTTATCATTGCATTTGAATCTGAAAGTTACATGTGTTTACATCAGCAACGTTTCAAAGTGGTGTCCAAATATTATTGACCCTGTGAAATATATCCGCTAAAAATATTGATCAAAAACGATTGTAAAAATAATTTTTGAGTAAATGCAACTTGAATTCGGTCTCAGTTAGTCATAAATTCCAACAATACCCTTATTTAATCATCTTGTTCACAATGAACATAGCAAAAAATCACTTTCACATCCTTTCATTGAAATAGACTATAATTCAAGGGACGTAACACAATTGCAATTTGAAGCGGGTTGATCCATGTGCAACCCAGACAGACAGTGATCAGGGTGTGTTTGCAGCTTTGTACCCGATGTCACATCTCCCATTTATGTATACAAGCAGTGATGGGCTGTCGGGCTGGACATGTGCACAGTTTTGATTGAGCCTTCGCTATCCGATGATTAAATAATGAGCTGGTCCAAACCACTCCCTGGAAACTGAAATCACATGTTGTCCGCCTTCATGGTCAAAAGAAAACAGACTTTGACAGATGCGCAGATCAGCATGAACATCATGGCATGAGCCGGAATATGAACACAATCTTATCAACATTTTATTATTTTCACTCGTTATTCAAATTGCCTGATTCAAATATAAGTTACTCAATGGTCATTGCAGATTTGTCAAAATTTGAAATAGGTAGATAAAACGTGTACAAGACCGATTTCTGGATATGTGGTCGAAATATTTTCCTATCGCAAAGTGGCCAGCCGTTTCAAGATCAACAATCATCCTTATGACACATGCATTGTTCTTGGTTGCTAAATGGGCAGACCGATATCATTTCTTGGTTTGTGGTCCAATTAAGTGACCAGCTAAGAAAAGTTCCCCAGGCTAAAACAGGATAGGTGTGTGTATCGGATTTTAACACAAATCTTGCAAGATAAAGACAGAAATGGTATGGATCACAGTCAAATTTTCAACCGGATAAAAAGGGGCATTTTTAAATCAGATTTTCGGACCGAATAAAAGAAGGCATTTAAAATGCCAAATGGTCTCAGCTAAAAGAAATTGGTCAAAAACCGAATGTTACTGGTATATTTCGACCCCTGGTTAAGAGTGTGTTACAGCAAAATATTTTTCTTATTTCTCATCCAAAACAGATGCTGTGGGTACTCAAAAGAATCGCATCATTGAGACGATTCTTTTGAGCACCAAAAACATATGCTAAATATTATAAGTAAGAAAATATTTACAATTTTATGCTGAATTATTTTGTTTATCTAAACCTGTGCTTGATATTAGAGAGAGCATATTCGAGGAAAACAAGTCCTATTCGCACTACCATCTTGAGAGGATTAATTCTGGCCTGTATTTGGGATTTTTGGTTTTGTTTGATTCTTTACGTCCCAGTCAACAGCTATGTTCATGTCGGGACGGTCAGTTCACCTAACCACACTTTCTTGGACAAGCTTGACTAGGCAGTTAACCAGTACTTTGTGTATTTAATACTTTCGTTTGTAACTGGCAACAACTCTTCTTGAATCAGCTGAGCCGTAGAAATTATTTCATGCTCAATCTCCACATAAGAATGAGACTGGGACCGGATCGAACATGCTACCCCTGGATCTGCAGTCAGAAACGTATCTGCAGTCAGACATGTGATGTTACTGACTGCGCTACGTGGCAGGCTGTCTGGCCTGTGTAGAATAAAAGTTATTAATATTGATGTCATCATGATGATGTTGACAAATATGCAAATATTTAGAGCTAGGGCTTCCACGTTTACACGAATTCCAGAAATCGAAACGATTCCGTTTACACGCAATTACCGTACTGAATTTTTTTCATTATCGCAGATCGGTAAAATCGCCATTTTTTTCCTAAAAAAGAACTCTGTATAATGTACCTGTGCAAACATTCGAAATTGTTTGGTTAAGTTTTGCTATAGAACTCATTTCAAGTAATTACAATCAGACTGCAACATGCACAGACTCATCAATTACCGATATTTCCAAAGTAAAAGTGTCTTCCCTTGTAAACAGTTGCAAATGTGTAATGATTTGACACGCGCGAGACAAAACTGCCAATCGTCACTTAGACAGACTGATGTTAACATAAATACACACGCCGACGGAAAGTAAAAAAAAAAAAACAACAAGACAGTTTGAAGCCCTGTGCTTTCACATTCGTGTCCACCAAATATTAAGATGTGCATTTACGTATCTGATCAAAATGCATGAATAGTACTCCTAGCACAGTGAGATAAAATTCAGGACATTTTTATCACAACAAGACATCAGTCACTGTGACCGCTGAGCATGTTCGCCGAAATTCTAATTTAAATAATTAATTATCGTAAGAAACTTTATCAAATACATCCAAATCTGGAAAAAACAAACCCTGTTTTTCATTAGAAGATGCTATTAATAAACCACGAAGCTCGTCACGTGTTTAAGTTCGTTTAAACGGTAGACCATTTTTGTAAACGTTCATTGCATAAACACGAAACGTTACCGTTCACACGTGTAAATGTGGAAGCCCTATTTAGTGCGCAGGGATTTTAGATTTTTAGCTAATTTTCTCACTTGCTTAAGATGCTGATCAACTTCTTTTTTCACAATGTTCACTGAAAGTGTTAGGACTATTTTTGTTAGTAAGATTGCAAAGGATCATTGACACTTGCTATGGGTAAATGCCTAAGGTTTTCAGTAAAAATAAATGTTTGCCAATCGTCCCTTTCTTCACCTTGAAGCTATCCTGACCTGAGTACTTTATGGCTGTGAAATCCGTTTTCGATATTAAATGCTTCAAAGATGTAAAATTTTGGGTAGAACAATCAGTTTTACATTAAGATATATAGAAATCCGAAAACTTTTTTTAAAATATCATTCCCCCCCCCATGTGCCAGCAAAAGCTTTTGCATGGATATGTGTTACCATATTTTACACATTGTATGGAAGTGGCTTGCTGGCACACAGGGGGGGGGGGGGGGGGGGGGGGGGGGGACCAAATAAGAAATTAATTACAGTAATGAAGTTCTCTAGAACCAACCTCCTAAATTGCTTAGTATTCTGTGCTAGTTTAATATAAAGTAAATAAAGATCAAAAGTAGAATTAGCAAGGTTTTATACATCTTTTCATAAGAAAAATTCTCACTGTTATTAAATGACACATTATTTTGTAAACGTCCTGTACTTATGTATTTGCATGCTAGGGAATTGTTTATGTTTTTTTTTTCGCCTGCTGACTTTCTTCAAAATTAAGTTTTTAAAAATAAACCACCCTGGACCACCATCAGAGTGTCAAACAGTTTGGATCCAGATCAAGACCAACATTCTGTTGGTCTTTATCTGGGTTCAAACTGTTTGCAAAAGGCTATTGGCAGAGACGACAAAATTATCCACTGGCATGCAAAGAGTATTAACAGGTAAATACTTTAGTGTTCAATATATTGTCTCATATAGGGATATACAAGCATATGTATACCATAAATATTCGGACACTTTAAATATATTCAACATGCCATGCCCTTTAAACAAAACAAAAGTAATATTCAAAGGATCTAGTTAGAATCAGTTTTACTTTCCAATGCTAAATGGGACACTTTCATTCCTTCAAAAATATTTATTTCTTTTGTTGAGCTTTCAGTTTTGTATTATTTACGGTACATGTAGTCAAAAATGTACAGGTAACTTCTAAATTATCTCCCCAAAATCATTTTATTACAAAACATATTTTGTTTTTAAAACAATTTCATCAATTATCATGATTCGTTAATACTCTGCATATGGTATGATCAATAGATATAACCATGCCTACCAAATAAATCAAGAAAACGTGCAGAAATCACTTTTTAAAGCACTTTTTATTTTCATGAAATTTCAGACCCCCTCCCCTTTCTACCCGCCATAACTCTCGAATGCGTAGGAAATTTGAACGTATTTTGCTAGCTGGCTCTTGCCATTTGATTCACCTATTGCACTGATACTACATGCACCACACTAGAAGCTCAAAAGCAGCATTCTGGATATCAGAAAAATAGGCGTATAAGGCCCAAACCGTCAATGATCCTTTGAAAATTGAACAAATTTAATTAACATACGTACACAGCATTAATTGACAAATATAGACAAAACCAATCTAACATGTTCAGCCCTCTATACCTATTTTCAGGTTTCCTTGCAAACAGTGTGAAGCTGGCTGATCAGGATCTACACTGTTTGCCATACAACTTATGCTGTGTTGGATAATTTGGTTGATATGAGAGAGACTTGTATTCACTTGTTAAAAATAGCAAGTAATGGCAATTTCTACTTGCTTTTTGGAGAAAACTACTAGCATTTAGCAAGTTAGCAAGTGCTACTTTATATTGATCCCTGGAGCGTAAAAAAATCTATCTGAGCCGCGACATGGGATTTCCAACAATGTGGTATGTGCGGCAGCAAACGTTCAGACCAGCCTGTGCATATGCGCAGTCTGATCAGAGCCTTTGCAAGTTGCTTGAATATTCTATGACTGTTAATCTACTGACTGAACAGCATTTGGGGTTTCTAAGCTTAAAAGGAGGCTGCACAGTCTTGTCTGAGTCTACACCTGTCAAAAAGTCACATGGTTGGAAATCACATGTCACGGCTCAATTATTTCTTACCTATTAAATTTCTAGCTAATTCAGCAGTGGCATCGCAAACCTTGCGCTTCACTGGGGGTGTCAACTCTTCCTGTATGGCTTTAAGAAGTTCACCTTTGATCCCTGACTGCAGCTCTGGTGGAAGAGTGGGCCACCATTCGTTGAAATCTGTTGTAAGAAGTCTTCGCAGCAAAACTGCAGCCAGTGTTCTGATCTGTAAATAAAATCATGACATCACAAACAAATTTTTTGAGTTTAAGATTGTAAATATTTTCTTACCCATCAGTTTTAACATATGTTTTAAGAAGATTCTTTTGAGTACCCACAACATATGTTTTGGTTGAGAAATAATGCACCAGTCATTTGTATCCCCCGCCCCCTCGGGGCTGGGGAATAGCCGGGCTTTTAACTTTTCAATTTTCAAAGCCCTGGGGTTGACAATAATGAATAACAACAAATGGCCTAAATCATTTCAATAAGCTTTCCATCTTTTCCCCTATCCCATGGTGCTTATCTGAAGCTCTGGAGTGCCTTGTTTTCAGCGGAGTGGAACCATTTCTGCAATTTTGGTAGAGTGCATTATCAGGAACATTCATGTGAAATTATTTAAAATTTGGTTCAGAAGATGTCATTTAAAGAAAAAGTTTGTGCACGATGGACGACGGATGGACGCTAGACGAAGACAGACCACAATAGCTCACAGTGATTTTATTGCCATTTTTGGGATACAACCTGTGCCTTTTGAAATTGGGAATACATCCCAGTTATGTTCCTCAGATTGGGAAAAAAATCTCCGAAATTGTGAAAATACAGGCCTTTTTTGGATTGGGAAGCAGCCTGTTTTCGGCTGTAAAATAGGCAAAATAAAATCACTGGCTCACCATAGCTAAAAATTGAAAGTTTTAGTGGAAGCGGATAATATTGTTTATGTTTTCTTTAAAAAAAAAAATATTTTTTTCTTTTCTTTTTTCTAAAATTACATAATGTGATACACAGTAGCGGTCCTAGCAGCCATTATTGTTTATGTTTTCTTTAAAGATTTTTTCTTTTTCTTTTTTCTAAATTACAGAATGTCATACACAGTAGCAGACATTCTACTAATGCTCTTATCCTGTGCCAAAGACTGCTCTGGAAAAGTAAATATGCGCATTTGAAAAATCTTTTAACGGAACACTTCTGTTTTACCGGTCCCTAGGAGTGTAAAAAATGACATCACATGACTGGTAGGGCTCTGTTTGTTTTGATTCTTTACGCCCCATCAACAATCTTTCAGTTATAAAGGGACGGGTCTTCCTGGGTTGAACCAGTACTAAGCTAGGATTAATGTTCTTGCTCAAGGACACAACACAGTGACGCCGGTGAGGCTCGAACCTGCGGCCCCTGGGTCTCGAGTCAAGCACTCTACCACTGAGCCACTGCCCTACATCCTCCTTTCAAAATATTTAGGGATGTTGTCCAAAAGCCGAGCTAATAAAGCTGTCAGAAAACTGAGTGTAAACTTCATACATAGTATATCCTTATCAGGGATTCAGTTTGGCGTCGGCCATTGGATATAGTCCAAAAATAGTTCCTGATGTCCGAGAGTTTGCTGTCCAGTTTGGACAGTTTGTCCGAGAAGATTTTCGGAAACGCACGCTGTACGGTTATGCACAGTGATGCAATAGTATTTTTGCTTTAAAAAACGATCGCTGATTGGCCAAATTTATGTAAGCTTCTGACTGGTTCGCCTTATTTAACCCCGCAAATACTTATTCATTAAAGGAAACCAGTCATAGTGTTTTGTTACGCCGCACCTGATTGGTCTATTGCATCCTTAGTTTTCTTCCCTTGATTTTATCTCCAAGCGGACAGCATATTTGCATTGGCATTTACCAATAAAATGACTAAAAAACTTAATTGCCACCAAGAAACAACAGGAACTGAAGTTTTTTATGCACCAAAACAGTTTGCCCGCTCCCTCATTACCTGAACAGTCATTTTCCGTGGCTAACAAGACATGCAGCAGCCGCAAAAAGCAGCAAAAAACAGTACCCCACCCACTTCCACTGACTACGATCGACAAGCTTGGAATACTCCACTCTCCTCATGAAATAAAAAGTTAGACAATCAATCAGACCGCACTTACCATCCGAAATGGTAGCATAACTACCCCTGGTTTTAATTTGAGAAGGGCAGATGGCAATTTCCGTTTATGGTGGTAAAAATTAGTGTTGAAAAAATGTACTAAAAAAATTTCCAAATGTCCGAACAAAATTGGGGCTGCTTGGACAAAATGTCCGAAGTAAATTTCAGTCCAGCTGAAACCCTGCTTCTTGATAATGCACCAGTAATTTGAAACCACAGCCCCAGCCCCGGGGAATAACAGGGACTTTGACTTTCCTCTTTTTTATTAAGGCATGTGTGTTGACATTGCTACATCATCAGATTGTGCCTATTAAGTCTTAATCCTTGGATTTAACAAGTTTATTCTGCTAATTTTATTATTTGAATTTAAGCAAAAAATAAAAATAAAGCCAACCTAAACAATTTTTTCACATAGGGTGAAACAGAAATATTTTTTAAAAATGGCCTGATTTCATTCTGTTCCAATGGACACCTAAAAAAGTATTCTTCAAACAATTGGGAAATATACATCTTATCTCATGAGGTAATGAGGATTACTGAATTTACAACCAAAAGTTTATGTAATAGGAAACAAAAATTATTTTAATCATGTGCTATTAACCTGTAACCTCATAGAGACGCCCTTTAACACTTTTGCAAGCAGAGCAAGCCCAGATCAGGCAGTTCTTGTAAGGGCTGCCTGATCAGGGTCTACTCTGTTTGCTTATGGAAATATGATTAGATATGATCTTACACTAGTGGACCTGACAAGTAATTTCTTTGTTCTATGTTTTGTTTGATTTGATTTTTTACGTCCCATCAACAATCTTGCAGTTATTTAGGGACGGATCTTCCTTGGTTGAACCAGTACTAAGCTAGGATCAAATGTGTCTTGCTCAAGTGGCGCCGGTGAGGCTCGCTTTGTTCTATGTACAAATGTGAAAGTTTATTCATATAACTATTCATAGTGGGTGAAGCTTAGCATGAATATTCATGAAGAAAAGGTTTCAATCTGAAGTTCTCAATCTGTCCGACTTACCTCGAGAGCATTGTCGGCACTTCTTAAAGCTGTCACCAGGAAAGTTGTTTTCTGGGAAACTGGAAGTTTGTCATAGATTTCCTGAAAGTAAAAGGACAAAATACAAGGTAAATAAACTTGAGTACTAACCACAGGTTTAGATAAACATATATTTTGAGCATAAAATTGTAAATATTTTCTTACCCATCATTTTTAGCAAATGTTTTGGTTTGTTTGTTTTCTTGCTTAATAGTACAGCACCCTAGATAAGCAATTAAAATCCTCAAAAATGCAATTACGAATGAAATGTGTGCGTACCGAAAAGCAATTCTAACGATCGGTATGCAAATACATGCGATGTCATTGCGTACCATTTGGTCCATTTCGTTTCCATTCGGTTAATAAACAAATGCCAGTCTGGTATTGATTTTTTTTTACTAGCGAGTGCGCAATATCACTCCAGTTTATTAAATAAAATATCGGTGCCCAGTCCAATATTTCGCGGAAAAACACTATGATGAAAGTGAAACTTTGCAAAGTGTACACGCTCCAATGTCAACAATGGGATGAGATTTGCTTCAGGTACAATTAAATACGCTAGTTTGATACTTTAGAAAGGCAGTCGATGGGAGTGAATTAATATGCAAGCCCATTCCCGATGGCATCATGCAATAAGAAAACGTGTAATCACAGAAAAAAATGTGGCATAAAAAATATGAAAATACGCAATTGTTTTTGCAAGTACGCAATTGAGGATAACCCGGTTGCGTAAATACCCAATTGACCCAAAAGCTTATCTAGGGCGCTGATAGTAAATTACCTCCCAAGTCAACAGCTATGGTCATTGCGAGACGGTCTGTTCACCTAACCACACTTTTTCCTGGGCAGGCTTGAACAAGCGGTTAACCAGTAATTCGTGCACATACTTTCGCTTGTAACTGACAACAACCTTTCTTGAATGATTCAGCGGAAGGGAGGAGAATGACCGTATAAATTATTTCATGATCAATCTCCACGAAAGTATGGGACCGGGCCGGGATGAAACTCGCGACCCCTGGATCGGCAGTCAGATGCGCATCTATAGCCAGACACGTTACAGACTGTGCTACACGGCCTGGTGGGGCGGGTCTTATTGCTCATTTCTATTGAAAACTGTACCACATGATTTTCCAGGGTGGTCCAGACCCTATCTCCTTGGGCCAAAAAAAAAAAATATGTGTGTTTACTATTTGATGAAAATTTCAAACAGGGTAGGTCGGTCGATTTTCTTTTTTATTGTTTTTTTAATTTTTTATTTAATTTGAAATAGGGTAGGTAGGTCAGGTCTTTTTTTTTTTTCACTCGACTTTTTTTCACTCGATTTTTTTTCCACTCCATTTTTAACATAAGAGGTAAATAAGCCCAAAGAAGAAAGACGTCATCGCATGGATGGTTGTCATTAAATATCCCAAGTCATCTGGTGATGACTAGTTGCTTCAAACAAGCTTTTCTGATCATGGTGATCATTTTTTGAAAAGAAAAGCGAGGAGAACGTCGCCATCTTGGATTGACAAAAACCGAAGGTATCCGTAAAAGGTTTGACTACATACCAAATAGAATCAGCGAAAATTTTGAATACCGATACTAAAATGCGGGACCACTGAAGCAGGACCGGAAAACTGTCTCGTTTTTTTTTATTTTCTGAGAATAAATGATAGGGTCCGCAGCTATAAAACAGGGTCGGTCGGCAAACCGTAAACACACCTATTTTTTTTTTTGGCCTTACCCCCCTCTGAAATTCTGAATCTGCCCATGTTATTTGCGTAAATAGTATACAAGATACAAGAAGCTTTATTTTACGTCGGTTACATATAACAAATAACATTAGCTACAAGAGCTATTTTCCGACAAACATAGTATAAAAGTTAGTGTTAGCGAGTGTAAAAAGGCTGTAAAAGAATACATATTATATGGTTAAGACATAGCAATCAAGTAGAACAAGACAAGTATTATCCATGGTTAAACAAATCTAAAACAGAACAAAATATATTAATAATATTATGATACATGTAAGTTGAAAATAGCCATAAACCTATGAAGTAGAAATAATATATATGAATAGCATGTCATAAGAGTTTAATTACAGGTTGATAAAACTTGGCTAGTAATATAGTAATAAAAAATATAGTGATAGATCTATGCAATAAAAATAATATATATATGAATAATTCGTCATATAGTATTTGATCACATATTGGCAATCACAGATAATGGTAGATATCAGGGGTATGGAAATAGTAAAATGTTCCACCCGTCCGGGGACAAGCAAACGGCCACAATGTACTTGTCCAAAGAAAATTTTACTTGTCCGACAGTACAGATTAGCTTATACCTTTCTGTGCTTAAACAAATTACACTTTTGAAAACAGCATGAAACCATGAAGATATCAACTCTCTTGTAAACAGTGTAGCTCCACAATATCAGGATCGGGATCCACACTGTTTTCAATGCAACATGTGAACTCATAATAATAAATAAAAATGTGAAATACAAAGTTTTTATTAACTTTATTTATACAAACCCCGCACTTATCCAAGGACAAGTAAATTGAAATTTTCAACTTGTCCTGAACGAAATGGGACCAGGTCGGACAAGTCGGGCATGGTATTTCCACAGCCCTGGTAGATATATTTGCAAATATAATACATGTATTCCATTGTAAAATCATGTTGCTTAGCTGCAATACTTGAGCGCCATAGCAGGGAAAATGACATCTTAATAAAATAAGGACATAGAGGGCTTGGTCTTTAAAGAGAAAGGCTAACTGCCATGGAGAGAAATGCGAAAAAGAAAATGCAAGAAGCATGGCTAATTCCTACGAGTTCCCCATAGCTTCTTGCACAAGCGAAAAACAAAAGCAGCAGAAGAATTCTCACAGAGAATAGCCCAGCAGTATTCTTATGACCTTGACTTGGAGCTTTATTGGACACCAGCCTTCAGACAAGAGTATAACAGCATGCTTGGGGTAATCAAAGTAGCCCTCACTCTGTGACGGCTTCCTTGAGCACTCAAAACACATGTTCGCCTATCGGACAAGCAATAGGCTGGAAGTGAGTTTGCCTATTAGCTTTACCAGATTATAAAGTATGAAGCTATTATCAGGTTAATTATTTGAAATTACACATAAACAAGAAATGTCACAGTCACGTGACGAATGCCCCCAAAGGAATTGGTCAAGCATAAGACAGATTTGAGGAAAGTTAGCTGTAATCTAGGAGATATGCTCCAGACACGATAAACCTAGAAATGAGGCCAGAAGTCAATGTCAAGGTCAAAGTGACCCAAAATGGTACGCACCACTCCACCATCCCAAGAGGAATCAACACACCAAATTTGGGATATCTACATCAAATAATATAGGAGATATTCTCCGGTCACGAGTATTCTAGAAACTAGGTCATAGGTCAAGGTCACAGTGACCTAAAAATGGTATGTGACACATCAGCATCTAAAGATGTATCCATACAGCAAATTTGGGATTCCCAAATAATATAAGAGATATGTTCTGGAAACCATTATTCTACAAACTAGGTCAGAGGTCAAGGTCAAAGTGACCCAAATATCGTATGTGACACGCCACCATCTAAAGTTGCATCCACCCACCAAATTTGGGATTCCTACCTTTAATAATATAATATAAGAGATATGCTCTGGACATGATTTTTCTAAAAACTAGGCCAGAGGTCAAGGTCACAGTGACCTGTAAATGGTACAAGACACTCCGCCACCCCAAGATGCATTCACACACCAAATTTGGGATTCCTATCTCAAATAATAAAAGAGATATGCTCCTGACACAATTATTATTAAAACTAGGTCAGAGGTCAAGGTCACAGTGACCGAAAATGGTACAAGACACTCAACCATCCCAAGATGCATTCATACAGTCAACCCTCTTTACAAGGACACTCTTTGTCCCCAAATAATTTGATGTTAAACTGAATTTCTGTTGTAATGAATTCAAATTTAAGCTATACTGGAACATTTGTGCAAATACAATTGACGTTGTAAAGAATTTTGCTGTTATAAAGAATGTCGCTGTAAAGAGTCTTCACTGTACATCAAATTTGGGATTCCCTTCTCAAATAATATAGGAGATATGCTCCTGACACAATTATTATTAAAACTAGGTCAGAGGTCAAGGTCACAGTGGCCAGAAAATAATATGTGAGACTCCACCATCCCAAGATGCAAATACACTCCAAATTTGGAATTCCTACCTCAAAGGATATAAGAAATATGCTCTGAACACAAAAATTCTTAAAAACTAGGTCAGAGGTCAAGGTCACAGTGACCCAAAATAGTATGTGTGACACTCCGTCATCTCAAGATGCATTTAGACACCAAATTTGGAATTCCTATCTAAAAGAATATAGGAGATATGCACCAGACACAATGCAGTTTCTAAAAATTCGGTCAGGTCAAGTTCAAGGTCACAGTGACCCAATTATGGTATGCGACACTTCCCCATCCCAAGTTGCATTCACACACCAAATTTGAGATTCCTAGCTCAAATAATATAAGAGATATGCTCCGGACACGATAATTATAAAAACTAGGTCATAGGTCAAATTCAAGGTCACAGTGACCCAATTATGGTATGCGACACTTTGTCATCTCAAGATGCATCATCACACCAAATTTGAGATTTCTAGCTCAAATATTATTAGATATGCTCCGGACACGATTATTCTAATAACTAGGTCAGAGTTCAAGGTCAAGGTCACAGTGACCCGAAAATGGTATGTGACACTCCCCCATCCCAAGATGCATTTACACATCAAATTTGGAATTCCTATCTCATAGAATATAGGAGATATGCACCAGACTAAATGCAGTTTCTAGAAACTAGGTCAGAGGTCAAGTTCAAAATCACAGTGACCCAATTATGGTACGCGACACTTCGTCATCCTAAGACGCATCCACACACCAAATTTGAGATTCCTAGCTCAAATAATATAAGAGATATGCTCCGGACACGATTATTCTAAAAACTAGGTCAGAGGTCAAGGTCACAGTGACCCCAAAATGGTACCGACACTCCGTCATCCCAAGATGCATCCACACACCAAATTTGGAATTCCTACCTCAAAGAATATAGGAGATATGCACAGGACACGAAGCGGGACGGACACACGGACGGACTGACGGACGGACAGTGCGATTACTATATGCCTCCCAAAGTTCCTTTGGGGGCATAAAAATATAAAAATGTTTATTATAAATAAATAAATAAGTTAAAATAATGTTATACACTCATCAGGCTTATCATGAGCCACGACATACAGCGCAAGAACAGCTAGGGCCAGTCCAGGTGTGGATCAACCTCTCGAACTCCCTGAAGTTAGATACCTTTCTCAGATTGTTCGGGAGGCCATTCCACACCCTGGCAGCTTAGAGTCTGAAGGATTGTTGACCCTATGGCGTGGTTCTCACTGAAGGCACGTGTCGGGTGTTCTCATATCTCAGGGAATAAGTGGACTGTTTTACATTAACAAGGTTTCTGATGTAAGGAGGGGCAATGTTGTTTATGCATTTAAAAGTTTCCAGAGCAATTATCCTAAGTCTGCCAAGATGGAGAGTAGGTAAATTGGCTCTGCTTAAAAGCTCATCATAAGAAGATTCATAACTGTCAAAAGCAATTTTCAGATCTCTGTATTGTAGTTATTCCAGTTTTTCTGTGTTGGTCTTGCTGCAGAAATGCCAGACTACAGGGCAGTAGCAGAAATTTGACCTTATAAATGATTTAAATACAAGCAGTCTGGTTTCTACAGAAAGGAATTTGCTTATTTCTTGTAATACATTCAGTTGTTTGGCAACTTTCTGGCAGTTCCTGGAAACCTGCTCCTTGAAATTGAGCTGATAGTCCAGCTCAACACCCAAGAGCTTCACTGTCTCCTCGCATGCCATAGCATTGGCGGCTACATTGAAGCTCTTAAGCTCCGAGTGGGTCCTATTTCCTGTTGCTATTGCTTGAAATTTTCCAGGATTTGCTTGCATTTGGTTGTTGTCAAACCATTCCAAAGCTATTTCACTTTCACTTTCAACTACGCTTTTGAGGACAGCCAGCTGTGTATACACAATTAAAATAAACTATGACTTACAACAAGGCTTTAGAGAAAAAAGTCATATGAAACACGAATTGCCATGTTCGACGTGGATCTTGTCAAGGAACCGGAGTGCTGGGTAGCCTCATACCATAGAATACCATAAAAAAGAGACAAGCATGTGACCTGTGGGCACAGCCCCCAATCATTCACCTATAGCCACACATGTTACCGATTGCGTGACGCAGCCCGGTGGGGGCAAGTCTTATTGATCATTTCTATTGAAAACTATACCACATGATTTTCCACAGTGGTCCAGACCCCATTTCCTTACCCCCCTCCGAAATACTGAATCTGTCCATGTTATTTGCGTAAATAGTATACACAATTAAAATAAACTATGCAAAGCTCCAGCTAGGCTGTTTTACAAGGGCGCCACACCCTGCCTTACATGTCTGGCGCCCTGCCCCTTTTCATAACACCCTGCCCTAAAATCAACTAGTGTCCTTTATTTTATCTTCCCATATGGTCACAGAAGTTGTGTTTTTAAATTGATGCTAATTGGTTCAGCGACTTTCTATCTACACTGCAGTCTGAAGTGGGAGATCCCCCACTGAGATCTGTGGAGAACTGACCAGTCTCATGTGAATTGCAATCTGTTTGATTTTAACAGGAGAAATGGGAACTTTGCAGTCAGCTTACTCGGCAATTAACCTTCTTTTTCTTCATATTTGTAATGTCCGTTTTCACTTGTTAAACTCTTTTTTTTTTGTTTTCCGCAACATCAAAGACATAAGGTGCTCCAGATAAATAGACTTTCTTGTAGTTTAGAATGATATGAGGATATTACAGTTCAAATCAAACATAGTTTTTAGTAATCTATTATAGATACATTGTACAAAGTAATCCATAGATGTGTAATGGAATCTTCCAATCTTTGGCTCTTTATCCCTTTGAAATCAGGGGACACAGTTTGACATCTCCAAATGCAAGATACTTAGACCTTTCTAATCAATTAAATTTCTCTGAGATGAAAAACATGAAACCAAAATAGTTTCAGGCCAGCCTAATCCTGCATGAAAAGACCCACAGAGGGGGTGGGGAGGGGTGGGGGGGGGGGGTCAGGGGTGATATTTTTATACACACACATGTTTGGCCTTTTTTTATTTAGGTTCATAATTTCAAATTTGGTTTTTGTTTTGTTTTTCAGAATGGTGAATATTTTTGAGGGTATATTTATTTTTAGAGTATGCTAGCCCCATCCCCTATGCAGGGGATGATCATCCCCTTCCACTCCCATCCCCTGTGTATCATATTTTTTGTGACTCGACACAAAGTGCCCTTTCTTTCTTTCTTTCTCTTATTCAGGGCTTCAGCACCCTGCCCTTTTCTGATTCTAGCTGGAGCACTGCTATGACTTACAACAAGGCTTTAGAGAAAAAAAGTCATATGAAACATGAATTGCCATGTTAGACGTTGATCTTGTCAAGGAACCGGAGTGCTGGGTAGCCTCATACCGTATGATAGAATACCGTAAAAAAGAGATAAGCATGTGACCTGTGGGCACAACCCCAATCATTCACCGTGCCTTTTCAGTGATCATAAACTGCGTCCAGTTTACTCCCTGCCTATCTAGACTAAAACCAATAAGACAAACAAGCCGGGACCCACACACTCCTTAGTTTTGCGAGTGTTACCCCACCCATTTCCACAACACTTGTCCTTCACGTGGGGCTAATACATTCCAGCCTAGATAACCGAAGCTTTCCGCATGCACCAGTCGAATGAAACGATAAAAAACGCGATATTTTGCTCTTTCACGGTGTTTCTTACGATAATAAAGAGCATTGTTTTATAAAATTAGATCATGTTTACCTCTTTTTCAATCCTTGTATCGTTTTCAGGGCTCATAAGAGCCTGAAGAAGCTCTTCAAATTGCTTTTGGTCGCCAGCCATTCCTTTTACATGACCTTTGACCTGTCAGTGCGCGCTAACAAGAGAGTTACTTTCCTTGGTCGGTTTTGAATAGAATGGAATTTGCAAAACTGTGTGCAGGGTGCTTATTCAGTACCCGCTTCAAACTCCAAATCATTATAATAGGGATCAAACATGTTTTTCTATGCATCTCGGACCATTGGGTCCGAGCATGCATTAACATCTGCTGGGCCCCGAGGGTGGTGTTGAAACCCTAGCCTGAAGGGGGGGGGGGGGGGTTAGTCAACTCGTACCTAAGTCAACTCCCGGGAGTCAACATGTACCTAAGTCAAGTCGTACCCATTTTCGGTCAACTCGTACCTGACATTTGGTCATCTCGAACCTACCCCAAATCAACTAGTACCTGGGTCAAAAAAACGGGGTAGAGTAGAGCATGATAGACGGTGGGAGGGATTGGTAAGTCTAGTTCCTAACTAGCCTTTTCAAACACAAATACCGTGACCACAATTTACTATCTGCGCTGAGGTCAGGTTTGTGCCAGCCAGTTTAAAGGTCCAAACTCTTATGCATATCTCGCAGCAATATATATAAGCAGTATATTGCTTCGAGTGCATATGGGGCGGCCTTCTGGGAGCTTGTTCAATCATACACTATCATTATAACTGAGTACATGCGATCGGACGAGGTTCAGGCCAGCTGCAGGGCCGTCGCCGCGTAATTAAAAGTGGTCCGCGGAGGGAACCATCGAGTGCCGAAGGCACGAGAGGGAGAGAGCACGAGAGAGATATGTTACTTCCCGTCTCGCCAGTGGAGTTTGGGGCCTTCCCCGATAAAATTTTTGAATTTTGAGCGCTTCTATGTGCGTTTTTAATAGGTTTTAGTCACGATATTTTGCTAGACTTCATCTAGATTTTGGCCGCGCAACTTTCCTTGACGAGTTCCCTTGTCCATAGGCATAAAGTGAGATCTTTGGCTTCATCGTTATGAAGCCTACGATGAAGCCAGGGCCTACTTATGAACCACGACGGCTAAACTCTTCTCTGCTCAGGCTACTTAAAGTCGAATGAACGTTGGGGGAACCGAAGTCTTGGAATGAATTGGAACAGGTGGAACTTGTATATCCGTAGCGTAATGTATTGTGACAATACAGCTCACGATGTTCATAATTTAGTCAAAAGTTCTAACCAGCCATGTGTGTTTTACCTATTTTCGGAAAAGCTATAAGGACTCTATCAATTTCATTAGACTGGGACCAGTCTACAATTCCATTTGCATTCCCGAATAGGCCAGCATATTAGTCATCGATAACAGAGGACGGCTAAGTAAAACTCCGAGAGGTTTCGCCGAATACACTTACCCTCAATTTCAAAATTTACAAGAATTTGTATTGGATGGTGGGGAAATTTTTGCACTTTGGCCAAAAGCAATGAATTTTATGCAGATGGAGTGTTCATTTCAGCACTTTAGTGTTCAATATGTGTTTTGCTTTTGAAATGAAAACGTTTTGCTTGTGAAATTGGGCTATGACTCCCAAATTGTGCCAAAATGCGAATTTTGAAAATTGGGGTACCACTATTCAAGTTAGCATCATGCATGTACTGTTGAACATTTTATCAATATGTTCACTGCCAATATGACACGTCTGTCAATTTCGAGATGCAAAAAGAGTAGTCCTGTCATTTTACGATTTGAAGAAAATTAAAAAAAATACAGGTGGCCGGTTAGAACTTTTGGCTACTATATATGTAAATTCAAAACGCTTTAAACATACTTTGTCGCTCGACATGTTATTTGATTTTGAATAATTAGAAGAAGAAAAAATTGTCAATTCTTTGAGGGAAATGAAACTGGATCATATAAATTATCTGGGCCTCAACGCGAGAAGACCTGTCTTCAGGGTTTCTGACGATGCAAGACTCAAACCAACCTACTCAGCTACAGAGATTAGCTAGAATGCTGAAATTTACGTGTAGCAAGAACACCAAAGGCGCTGATCAGACTGTGCGAAGCTGTAGGCTGGTCTGCGCCTTTGATGTTCGCATATAGTTACGTCAGGTTTTCTCTCAACATGGTCCATAAGTATGATAACGTACATTAAGACTATGAATATGAAATTAATCAAGCTGGTGCGATTATAATTTTTCAATGTTTTCACACCTTTGCTAGGTCGGTCTATTGATGACACGCGCAACGAGCTTCGTTTATTGATGATAAGGCGAGATTCCGACTAGCCTGTTCAAAAATTAAAACAAGTAGCCCAATGGGCAACGATCGCTCACCATGGAGCCAGCATAATGATTGGAGACGCCATAATTTACGTTGCTGAAAGGCAGATAACTCTGAACTTGAAACAGTGACCAGGAATTAATTCAAAAACATAAGATATTATGCCGGTTCTAGTTATCTGTAAGTATTAAAGAGATCTGAATAAAAATTGCATTGGAAACCTGGTGAAAGTGTAGTTTTCAGTTACTCAAGGGCAGCTAACTCCGTAGTCATTTATGGGATCTGACCGAAATTCAAACTCAGCCATACTTTTATGTATGTCCTGGCTTTGAGGTTATAAAGCCTGAGTTCATTCTCAGACTCAAAATAAAGCGCAATGATTGGCTGCTTGCGGACACATGTCTGCAAGCAACCAATCATTGTGCTTTATTTTGAGTCTGAGAATGTACTGAAGTTTTATAACCTCGGGGCCTGGTAACCTATAGGGATGAAGAAAATCAAATGAAAAATGAAGGTGCTAGAGTGGTCACACCATCATATAGTTATATTTTAGATGCTCAAGGGCAGCTCACTCTGTAGCTGGTGGATGGGTGTGGCGGAAAATCAAACTCATTCAAACTTTTATGGAAGTCCTTGTTACCTACAAATGAGGAAGATCCATTCAAAAATGAAGGTGCTAGAGTGGTCACAACAGATCTCCCATTGTAAGTCTATGCAGATTTTTTATGATGCTCAAGGGAAGTTATCTCCACAGTCTAAAGTTTGTTCTACTTTAAATTAAACTTATCCAAGCTTTTATGGTTGTCCTTGTTACCTGCTAGAATGAAGAAGAACCAATGAAAAATGAAGGAGCTAGCGTGGTCACAACATCATTCATTAATTTTTAAGATGCTTAAGGGGAGCTAACTCCAAAATAAAAATATGTGATAGGATCTTGACTAATTCAATCTCATCCAAGCTTTAATAGTTATTCTTATTGTATGCAAGAATGAGGAAGATCCATTCAAAATTGAAAGAACTAGAGTGGTCACAACATTCCTCCCATTGTAAGTCTATAGGGATTTTTCCAAATGCTCAAGGGCAGGTAACCCATAAGACCCTGGTCGGATCCTGCTGAATTTCGAACCCATCGAAAATATTATGTGTTTACTTGTTGCCTGCAAGAATGAAGAAGATCCAATCAAAAATGAATGAGCTAGAGTCGTCACAACATTATTCATTAATTTTTAAGATGCTCAAAGGGAGCTAACTCCAAAATGTGTGATGGGATCTTGACGAAATACAAACTCATCCAAGCTTTAATAGTTGTTCTTATTGTATGCAAGAATGAGGAAGATCCATTCAAAACTAGAGTAGTCACAACATTTCTCCCATTATAAGTCTGAGGGGATTTTTCCAAACGCACAAGGGCAGGTAACTCATAAGTCCCTGGTCGGATCCCGCTGAATTTCGAACCCACCCGAGATATTATGGGGTTACTTGTTGCCTGCAAGAATGAAGAAAATCCAATCAAAAATGAAGGAGCTAGAGTGGTCACAACATAACTCATTAATTTTTAAGATGCTCAAGGGCAGCTAACTCCGAAGTCAGTGATGGAATCTTGCCGAAATTCAAACTCATCCAAGCTTTAATAGTTGTCCTTATTGTATGAAAGAATGAGGAAGATCCATTTAAAATTGAAAGCACTAGAGTGGTCACAATATTTCTCCCATTATAAGTCTACGGGGATTTTTCCAAACGCTCAAGGGCAGGCAACTGCTAAGTCCCTGGTCGGATCCTGCTGAATTTCGAACCCATCCGAGATATTATGGGTTTACTTGTTGCCTGCAAGAATGAAGAAGATCCAATCAAATATGAAGGAGCTAGAGTGGTCACAACATTATTCATTAATTTTTCTGATGCTCAAGGGCAGCTAACTCCAAAGTCAGTGATGGAATCTTGCTGAAATTCGAACTCATCAAAGCTTTTATGGTTGGTCTTGTTATCTGCAAGAATAAAGAAGATCCATTTAAAAATGAAGGTACTAGAGTGGTCACAACATTTCTCCCATCATAAGTCTATGGCGATTTTTTTCAGACGCTCAAGGGCAGCTAACTCATAAGTCCCTGGTCGGATCCTGCCGAATTTCGAACCATTCGAGATTTTATGGTTGTCCTTGTTACCTGCAAGAATAAAGAAGAACAAATCAAAAATGAAGGGGCTAGAGTGGTTACAAGATTTTCCCCATTATAACCCGTTGCCATGGAAACCAGAGTTCTGATCAGATCTTACCCAAAACCTAATGCAGTCAATCCCCCGCCCCAATGATGCTCCTGATGAAGTTTGATTATGGTTGGCCAGCTGGTTTTAGAGATATTCATGTTTGAAAGTGTGGACGGACGGACGCACGGACGCACGGACGGACGGACGCCGGCTCGAGTCCCATACTATAAGCTCACCCTGAGCTTTCGGCTCTGGTGAGCTAAAAAAACCTATAAATTACGACCTGCATGTGAGGCTACGATTAGGGAGTTCAGGATCTGCCTGTTCCAGTATCCTGGACCTTTATGTATAATGACGGCCTCGCTGGGTCTTCGCTGTTCGCATGCACAAAGCTTTAAATTTTGCACAAAGCTATAATTGCGCGCAGTATGTTTTTTAACTAGCAATAAAATATTAGATGGTGTTTTGAACTACTGATTTCAAAATAAGTCAGCAGACAACAATACAAAAATGCAGTTGACCAGTTACTAAAGGGGGTCTAGCAGATGTTAGTGTATCAGAAAACCAAGTTTGATCGTTATTATTGTATAAAATAATTTTGTCACTTGAACATTTTGGAAAGAAAGCTTCGAAAAGTTCATTTTTGTATTACTATAATAGCGCGCAAAAGCATGAAGGATTCGTAGGTTTTGAAAAAGCCTGTTCCAGAGCAAAGACTTACGTCATCCTTACGTTACTAAATTACGTTCATTCCTATGCACGTTAGTGTTGATGACGTCAATTTTTGTGAATGCCTAGAATGCGAATATGTATCAACAGCACGTGAATTGCCTGATTTATACATAGATTTTTGCCGGTAATAACATGGCTGTAAATAGCGTTTGACATGACTTTCTATGCAATAATGACTGTTCAATCCTAGTAAATCGAGAAAGTACGTTGAGCAAGAAACTGAAGATACAGGACTTATCAAAAAAGTAAGTGAGTATGATCAGGAAATACCACACACACACACTGCGGACCAACCCAAGGAACCGCTAGGAACCTTGGTTCACATAACGTTTATAGTAACAATACATCTGCAAGACAACAATAGCAAAGCAACCAGCTTTCTGTTCCTCTTCAAGATGAACTAAAATGGACACAAAGTAATGCATAACAAAACAAAGACAAACACAGAACTCCCACAAACTATGGGAAGTATATAATATTGAAAAATAGATTAACAACAGAACCACCGCCTTAGAACGGACAGCAGCCTAAGCCCCCTGGGGGCTTAAATGCATTTAATGGCGCCGTGAAACTGGTTTAAGCCCTCCAGTAAAATATTTTACTGACCGTTCCAAGGCGGTACTTCTTTTGTGGATCTTTTATGTTTGTTACGAGGGTCATCCAATAAAGAATGAGACTTTTTCTATAGCGCAGTGAATTTACATGCTAGGCTTATGAAATTTCTGTCAAAGCTAGCTCGTCTTTTTGCCTGTTCACATGTACCATATTCGACGTTTTACATAGTTCCAACTTTTGTTGCTAGGCAACATTAGAAGACTGGGCAAACCTGCGTGGACGGCTCACTATAGGTGGTTACCATAGCAACAGATTAAGAAGTAAAGTTAATTTTTCTACTAGCACTTATATATGCTAATGCAGTCTGTTTATAGCCAATAGGGGAAAGTAATGTTTCAGATTCTTGAGCCGTTACCATGGAAACAAAGCTTAAAAATCAAGTTTTCAAGAAATATCTGGTATTTTTCCTGACCTCTTGACTTTAAAAGTTAATATCAAATAGTCGAAGGCAATTAAAGTGAACATAGTTCTGTTCATATATACTTAATAACAATAAGCTGCAGAAAACGAAACATTTTGTGGGATATCCTTCACCTACATAGTTACCATAGCAACACAAAGTAGGGTGTTTATAAAAATTCAAGTAAATCGGTTGCTAGGCAACCAAAGTAAAGGATATGCATATTTGGTTAATCTTTTATAGCATTTTATGTAACGCTAAGATTGTTTAGTAGAAGAAATTATATCAAGAGGTTATATTCTATCTATGAGTGAATATAAAAGACTTTCTATAACCGTGGGTATTCAAAAAATAATGTAAACGTGGCCATGCGTCTTCAAGTCCTTCCACAAAACATCCCGTTACTATGGCAACTAATCAATCACAAACATAATGTTTATATTCTTATATTGCTAAGATACCATACTATCATCATGGTAAATTTCAACTAAATGCACACACAGGTTTTCATACTATGAAGAAAGTCTCATTCTTTATTGGATGACCCTCGTATGTCTTGTGTCTGCTATGCCTTTTTACGCGTCTGTTTATATAGTTTAAACATATTTTATTGCCAAAATATTTACAGCAATGGGGTTGGGTCACAAGTTCTCACAACATTAGTTTCGACCCTTCCCCTACATTCTATATATACACAATAGCTTATAAACATGGCTATATATACAAACGCATATGTTAACTTAACAAGTTATAATCAAAGCAAAACAGATAGTAACATAAACAAGATTATATCAGAATAAATAAATATGTAAATAAATAAATAAATAAATAAATAAATAAATAAATAAGCAAATAAATATAAAAGAAATAATCAATAAATAATAAATAAATAAATAAATAAATAAATAAATAAATAAATAAAAAAATAAATAAATAAAATAAATAAATAAATAAGGAAATAAATAAATAAATGAAGATTAATATATATGAAAGAAGAAAATATCGAACATCAGAATAGTAGATTAATAAATAAGTAAGTTATTAATATTGGATAATTGAAAGAAAAACATACAAAAAACAAAAAAAAAAATAAAAAAAAATAATAGTACGACTGCCAGGAACCCCTTCAATTTGGGAATAGAACAAATTGGTCATAAGTATACTTATTAATATACAAAATATGTTTCAAAGAAAACTTCAAGCAAAGAGTCAACTGGTTTTAAAACGCTTAGTAGCATGTATATATCTGTGGACAGCTCTGAACAGGACTATATTGTTTTCCATATTCAGATTAAAATTACCACATAGATATAGTCTGTTTATATGTGCCTTGTGGTAACCTGCTGGGAAAGGACTGACCTCTTGTCTTTCGTTTGTGGCGTCTAACTGTGAGTTTGTCACTTTCTCATTGGTATCCTGGGTCAGGTGTGGAACTTGATTGTATCGATTCCTCATCTTAGCACCCTTACCTATTTTTACTAGCGCTAAATCTTCACCCTAGATTCTGCTGTTGTTAAAACATAAAATTGTTTAGCTTGAATAGAGGCCTCCTAACTAATGCAATGTATCATCACAGAGAAACAATCAAACAATTTAATACATTATGATGACAAAGAGAAGAGGGCTCATGACACTCAGATAGTCAGGGCTAAAGAAAACCTCAAGCTGAGCTACGGTGGGCCCAGCCGATGACAAGCATCGGGCACCAACCAACGGATTAAAGCTTTACGTCAGGGCCGTCATTAAGTCTGAGGCCTGACCCACCGTCGTGCAATTAAAGAGGAAACCATAGCTATCAACCGTGATTGGGTTCACAGCCAGGCATGCAGACTGTCGCATGATATCCATGTTGTATCCAAATCTTTTAAAACGTTTAATAATCTTTTTAAATTAATCACTAAAATTAGGCTTTCCAACAATTCTTTTAAATGTATGAACTAAATCGCCATAAAATACAGGTTCTGATATGCCTTGCTGCAGAAGAGTTTTTAAACAAATATTGTATATAACAATCAACTCTGAGTGTCGATGATAAAAAATTTACAAAAAAAGATTTACAGAGTTTATGGTATCAATAACTTTGTTTTAGTAACTTAGGAGTCAAAAATTTGTTTCTATTGTTGAAGTCATCAACATAAGAACATACTCTTGCAAAACGAATAAATTGCGAAATGTATACACCACAGGAAGGGGGGGCGAGGAACATCTCCACTACGAAATGGAAAATTAACTATTTCAAAATTGAAGTCGTCCCGTTTATCATAAAATATGGTTGAAACTATGCCATTTGTAATGGATATGTCTAGGTCCAAAAAGGGGCTTCAGTATCTGAAAGATTCGCCTTATTCATCTGAAGTTCAGTGGGATATATCTGACTCATCATTTGTGCAAAATAAGGATTATCAATATTAAGCAAGTCATCTAGATATCAAATTTGTAGACAAACAATTTTTAACTGTACAAAAGATGATATCAGAAATCATTTGCGCGTGTGTTCGTGTGAGTTTCATCTCGACGTCTCAACATTCATTAATTTAATCACAAATAATGATTTTTTAGACTTATCATGCTGCAAGAAAACATTCCTTTAGTACAGTCCCTCCGCTTTATTCGCACACATTTGGGCCAGGATATTACAAAAGGTACCCTATGGCTATATAAATCAAAATCAAACTTATGATGCGTTTGCAAAGTACTACCTCTTAAGAGCATTTTCTGAAAATATGAAGCAATTATCTTCAAAATTGACGAATATATGGAGGTTTTAATAAGCGTTTGTAATCAGGTTTTGAACCGCGACGTCAAGAAAAACGTTAAGCCTTATATGACGTCAAATGCTGGTCTCCAGTTGCTCGTTAATTATAGTTGACTCGGTATAACTATCAAGTAAATACATGTATAATGTATTCTTGTGCTTTAGCTTTGGTTTAATTTAGATGCAAATGAATTTGTACAAATTTGTACTTTTTACGTGGTATTGTAGACTGTAGGTAAAGTCGTTTTTTTTGACTTTTTCGGTTTCAAGGGCTACATTCTGGGTATTGCAGATGTAAATATGTGTACATAAAGTCAAATAGTGACCCATAATGTATTTTTTATGTGCTTAAATACAGATGCTAGATTTCTAATATACTTTTTTTTTATCATCATCCTTTTTTTTTTCTTTTTTTCCTTTTTCTTACAGATGTGAATAGTTTAAATGAAATGCTTGTGATATAATTAACTGTGACCTCATTTTACTGAGCTGTTTTACATATGTTATTTTTATACTCTTGTTTGTCGGAAAATAGCTCTTGTAGCTAATGTTATTTGTTTATGGAAACCGACGTTAAATAAAGTTTCTTGTATCTTGTATCTTGTAGGCATTTAAAGTGACCCACCCTTCAGTTTGAGCGCATGTATGTGCTAAGGCCTTATTGTAACCATGGCATCAGGCAAAACACAAAACCTTAAATGTAATAAGAAACATTACATCAAGCTATAAAACCATTTTTGTGGTACTATAAAAGCATGCTATTTTTGTCATTTTAGGCATTTACGTAATAATAGTTGATATGCCTTAAGGACCCTTTTCTCAGATCTGCGCTCATTTTTATTAGTACCGAAACTGACATCCCGTTTTAATTTATATCGCAATATTTTTGCTTGCGGGGCTCTCGCCGCAAGCATTTCTGTCGGAATAGTGATACCCTCTACCTGGTATGTCTATTTATATAAACAAACTGTTAGCATAACGGTCGTTGTTCTGTCAACGGTGATAAAAACCGGGACTAACGCACAAATTGAATAGAATAGAATAGAATACGAGTTGCGCCTCGGTCTTTGACGTGTATCTAGCGATTTTCATTCAGTTTTTTTTGCGATTTTCACACAGTTTTTAGCGCATCCCATATCTGAAAGGACAAGTTGTATTTTTATATTTTTCAAAGACTAATTCATATTTTCAAGGATGATTTTACAAAATTCCAGGACAATTCCAGGACAAAAGGCACTTTTTTCCAGGACCAAGGCCAACTTTTCCAGGCCTGTGCGAGCCTGTAAGAGCATGTCTCATATTATATGCCATATTAACCCCCCAAATTCAATTGGTGGATATATGTTGTGGTCATGGAATGGCGCTCACTGTTTTCATCCACTGTGACCTTGATCTCAGGAGTCAGTTCTTGAAAAAATGCCCCCACAGCAGATCGCCTATTTTATTTATGGTAGCATTCCATATTTGGTATGTAGATACATCTTGGACCCTGGAGAGTTACCAAATGTTTCCAGGTCACTGTGACCTTGACCTCTGGTTTCTGTTCTAGCAAGGTCGAGCTCAGAGCTTATCTGTATATAATTTGAGGTAGGAATCCTAATTTTGGTGTGAGGATATACTTTGGGATCATGGCGTGTCGCATACACTTCTGGGTCAATTTGACATGTAGCTTGTACATAAGCATGTATAAAAACACTGCAGATTTAGTTTTATAACTTTATTAATCATGCCACGATTGTCCAAGCATGAACCATCTGGCACAATTGGAATGATATTTGCCCACTTCGAATCGAACTAAAGTTCCTACTAAAGATCTTACGCAATAGATGTGTGCGTACGTTTACACCTAAATGGCTACAGTTGCTCCCTTTTAATTAGTTGTCAAGTAAACAAAGTGAATAGCCCTGTATGCCCCACCTCAATTCTTCATCATAGACAAAAAGGGTGTGAATAAACTGCACAGAATACTCTAATTAACAATTACGAATAAGAGGGACAGCAAATAGAACACATCAAGGATTTATTTTGTAAAATAAAAACATTTTGACGCTATTGATAGATCTTGAACAAATCTTGCTAGATAGGTCTAGAGGAGGGAACCAGATAAGCTACTAGAGTAACGGTGCTCTGACCCACCATTGATCGTTAGTAGGTTCATGACGTCACTATAGTAGCAACTATCGATGTTCGAATTGAAAATTAGTTACTATAGTAGGAACTAAACTTCGATTCGAAGTGGGTCATTATAATTGCCATCAGTAATCTATATAGAATTGCTACCAGTCTGATAATAAAAGTGGTCATTAATACACGTAAAATATTGTAATAATGTTTCTTTCTTTTCCAAATGGTTATGTTCATTACTCTATAAATGTAATTGTCTGCAGTAGAGTTGTATGATTATCAGAACTTAGAATCAGCATATAGACTAGCAACAAATTAGGAATATGTTTATATAGGAAACATGAAATGACTATTTGAAAAGTTCTAGGCCTTTGGGAAAGGCGATCAACTAAACAGCCCTCAGAGATCGTTATCAGGCTACAGGGACAGTTAAATATTGAGGCAGGTCTGGTTAACCAAAAATGACGACCTGACGTTAAGAGGGCAACTTACGTCAAGTGTATCAACGATATTTGCATCGAAGATATCCGTTCTGGCTGGCTAACGTCAGTTCCAGACAAACAATAGGGCTTCGAGGGTAATTTGTATCCAGGTTTTTAATAAAAATATTTTGAAACAATTACTTTAAATCACGTCTGATTCCTAGACAAATTTCAATTTGCAACTTTTGAATCTAAGGGTATTGCTATTCGATAGACTGTTGTCCTAACATTATTTATATTTTGGCATAAAATTAAAAACACGTTTTGCTGACGTTTTGATGTTCATTGTTGCCAAAACCAAAAAAATTGATACATTGAAAATAAGTAAAATTTTATTAATTTCATTTTTTTTTTTTGCGTTTTAAAGTCCTTCAGTGTACGTTACTAGGTGCCGCTTTAGATAACTGTTTATGTTTTTCTTTTTCCAAAAGAGTATCTTACCCACCGACTCAATAACTATTGTTAATGTTCATCTTTGACGTGGTTTTAGTGCAGTGTAAACAATAACCAAATTTGGAGGTGTTCCCAACAAGGTGCACATGCTGTTTTTCAACTAGGCAAGCCATCCTTTAAAAAGGAAAATTTATTCATATACCATCTCAATATTCATGATTTAATTTTATCTTGCGCTCCTTCCGGTGTTTAGTTGTACCTGTTCAGTCCCATACTTTGAAATGGACTATAGTCACACACCACCTGAATCCAAGGGACTTAACTGTAAAAGAAGCTTTCGGTTTGTTTTGACAGGTGCGATCAGGTGTGTTGTGTATTCAGTTGTTGTGTATTGGCACTCTGCAATAGCCTGAGAGCTGCTACAAGAAAATGGTTTCTTTTACAGTTCCACCAGTTTGAAGTAATTGAACTTGCTTATGCAATTATGGAAAAATAATGCTAATAAATGTCAAAAATGTGTAGGAAAAGAAAGTGAAATTTCTGTGTGGGATTCATGAATTGGATTTGAAATTGAATACACAAACTGGACAAAAGTTTTGAAAATGGCATCAGCTAAAATTGCCAAAGTGAAAAAACAAACAACTGCTCCTAAGAAAGTGACAGAAAATGAGGATGGTAGAAAATTAAGCGATTATGAGATACTAACAACGATTGGTAAGAACTTTGTTAAACCTTAAATATACTAGTGAATTCTTCCACCTGGCTTGATAAGCAATGAACCAGGGATGTCTCGGGGGTCACAGGTTAGAAAAAATGTTCAAATTAACGTATTTCAGCCCCTGAATATCCTTTTTATCTTGACAAACAGTAGAAAACCTGATTAAATGCTGTATTATGCGGATTACAGGCCCCAGGATAAGAGTGCGTAGCAGAAAATTATTTTTCTTATTTGGCAACCAAAACATATGTTGTGTGTTCTCAAAAGAACTGTCTCGGTGAGACGGTACCGAGACAGTTCTTTTGAGCACCAAAACACATGTTTAAACTGATAGGTAAGAAAATAATCACAATTTTACGCTATTTTTTGCTTAACTGGCCCTATGGATTAAATGCTGCATGATGCGGCATTTCATCTGGGTATTCACTGTTTGCAAAAGTACTTGTTTAGGAGTCCTAGGTTAAAAGGGCTCCTAAATGGTCTCCAGATAAGCTAAAAGACCAAATGATACCCTATGTTATAATGTATGTATCACCTGACTGACATCTGACTACAGTTTTTACCCTAAAATACCCTAAGTCGGACACGTAATTTGCTTAAATGCCAAAGAGCCTTGATGTTGTGTAAAACAGGCAATAGAATGACATTATAAGGTAAACCTTAATCAAACTTTTTTAAGATGAGTATGCAGTTTGATCTAGTAGTTTTTAAAATACTCTATTTGCTTAAGTCCTATATCTGTATGAACTTTGAATATATAGGGAATAATCTGGTTCCCAGGTTATAGAGCCTTTTTCATTCTAACTCAAAAAATGGAGCATGATATTTATCCTGCTCACAAATGTTAAAATGCCAATAATTGTTATATTTTTGGTCTGCTTATAACAATCTGCTGCAAATATTCAAAATTTCAAATACAGGCAAATATTTAAATCATTCTTTTTGTGTTAGCTATAATTAACTTCATATTGGGCCTCTATATGATATTATATCAATTTATGGTCAAAATTAGGTCATTAATTGCAATACTGTATAAATATACAGCTTAAAAAATTGTCGGTGAACTGTCTTCAATTCTGGCAGTAAACTATATTTTACATATCTTCAAATATTTTGTCGGTGAACTGTCTTCAAAAATTTTGTCGGTGATATGTCTCAAAAAGTTTGTTGGTGAACTGTAATTTTGTTGAACTGTCTTGATTCAAAGTACCGGTACCCTGCCAACAACTCATATTTCACAAGACTACAGCATGGTAATAGTTAAGGTTATGATCTGACATAGTGTACCACAGGGACAAGTATAAATATATATTGATTATGTGATTTGAAAATACAAAGACAAGTATTATTACAGGCACCCAAATAAGAGTGTGTAACTGAAAATAATTTTCTTATATCTCAACCAAAACATGTTGTGGGTACTCAAAAAAACAGTCTTGGTGAGAGAGTTCTTTCGAGCACCCAAAACACATGTTTAAACTGATGGATAAGAAGATAATCACAATTTTACGCCTAAAATGTTTGCTTAGCTGGCCCAATATTTAAAGTACATCAAATACAAAAGAAATTTGAACAATTACATATATTTGAACCACAGCTTGAGAAAAGAGAATGTCTACATCATAATCTCATAGGTCCAGATAAGGAAATTTTATTTGCATAAAATTTAAATTATTTTCTTACCCATTAATTTAAACATGTGTTTAAGGTGCTCAAAAGAACAGTCTCATTGAGACGGTTCTTTTGAGTACCCACAACATATGTTTTGGATGAGAAATAAAGAAAATAATTTCCCAATACCCACTCTTATCTGGAGGCCTGAATCTCTTTGAATCCAGAAACAATTATTTTCCAAGATGAAAACGTGACACACATGGATATACTCCACCTGTCTGGTTTTATTTGATGGTCCATTTCGCCATGCTCTGGAATTGGTTAATTGCAGTTTAGAATTAACCCTTAAAGAAACCCTATGTACAGATCCAGAAATTTTCGTCAGGGGGAGGGGATTCCAGGATCAACAGATAAGATTCTGACATTGTACCAATTTGCTTCTCAATTGGTGGTCCGTACCAGTATTCTTTAGGAAACCTGCTATATATTTATAGCCACTTGTGATTTTACAGAGGAGGGGGGAGGTCTTGTCCACTGGGGGGGGGGGGGAGGGGGGTCTAGAACAGCTGGTCTCCCTCTGGATCCACACATGTAACCCATTATATACTAGTGACTCCTAAATGTATACTTTGGCAAACAGTGAAGACCCAGATGAAATGCCACATAACGCTGCATTTCATCAGGGTCTACACTGTTTGCAAAAAGGTACTTCAGTGAAAAGGAATACTGTATTCTTCGGAAAGAAAATTTGTCTAACAGTGTAGACCCTGATGAAATGTAACATTATGGTACATGCACATTATATTGAGGGGTTACAGTTTAGAATTTCCAAATAAAATTGTATTTCTTTCTCTAACTAATCAAACAGTGTAGACCCTAGTGAAATGAAGCATTGTGCAGCATTTCATCTGGGTCTTTACTGTTTGCCAAAGCACTCATTTAGGAGTTCCCAGTATACAAAGGGTTTATATCACTGCTTTTGTCAACCCATTAAATGATGGATTTTCACAGTCCACAGTCGGGGAGGGGGTACTATGCAGAACTACAGGCCATTTCTCCATTGAAATTCATCAAATATACCAGGCAGCAACTTTTGTTGTCTGCTGATAACCTAAATGCAAACAGGTTGGCCCAGATCAGGACTGACATTTTAAAACGTCAGTCCTGAAAATGTGATTATTTTCTTCTCCGTCAGTTTAAACATTTGTTTTGGGTGCTCAAAAGAACTTTCTCATCGAGACGGTTCTTCTGAGTACCCAAAACATATGTTTTGGTTGAGAAATAAGAAAAATAATTTTTAGTTATGCACTATATGGTCTTGTCAAAACGGTCAGTTCACCTAACCACACTTTTATCCTGGGGAAGCTTGTCTAAGTGGTTAACCAGTACTTCTTGCATGTATACTTTCGCTTGAAACTGACAACAACCCTTCTTGAATCAGCAGGAGGAAGGAAGGGAGGATAATGGCCCTAGAAATTATTTCACATCAAATTCAATCTCCTTGAAAGTATTGGGACCGGGCCTGGATCAAACTCGAGATCCCTGGATCTGCAGTCAGACAAGTTATGGACTGCACTACAAAGAGTTAATAGAATGGATTTATGCTTCTAAGACCAGATATTCCCTTACATGCCTTTGTCATGAGTGATGCACTTTAAGTGCATCACGCATGACAAAGGCATATGTAAGGTAATATCTGGCATTTTTTCATACTGTCAATATCTGTCTATCTGACATGTCTGGATTATTATGCCATAATGTGCTAAGTACTTACTGCAGCAGGCGACAAGTGTTGCGATGCAGTTCTCCTTTTTTGCAAGAAAATAAGACTTAATATTTAATGTGAATTGCAGACAATTCACATTAAATATCAAGTCTTATTTGGCCCTTAAAATAGCAGCAAAATTTTAAATAAACGTTTTCTGCAAATTTTAGGCAGCACTTTAAGGGTATTAGCCTTGCAGTCAGGGACCTTTTCTAACTGTATATTTTAACTTAAGGTATTGAAAAAAGTTCATTGTTCTTGTTCACGGTATATAGACGCAAAGGAGCCTATCCGTGAAAAACTGCTTTTCCCGAGCCCTATCCGGTCCAGAAAAGGAGCCTATCAGCTAAAAACAACCTTAGCGATAGACAGTGACATCAAAAGGTGGGTAAAATAATACGTTCCTTTAATTGCATGAAGAAAATGACAATGCAACGGAACAACAGAGAAGCTATGAGACAAAAATCAAACAGCCACACGTTCGTTGATGATGCAGATTTTTTATAACGCGATACAATCTTCATTGCGGCGACGTACACAGACGATTACACAACACAGAAAACAAGCTTTTTCGAACAGTTTGGGCTGGGTTCGCAATTGTTTTTGGTATTTTGTAAATAATTTATGCGGAAGATGACTTACATGCATTTCACAGACCGAATTATACGTTATTTCCCTCTTTAAATAGCATGGAATGAAAAATAATCTGGCTAGGGATCCTATTTGTCTTTGGCTAATGAGCCCTATATGGCTACTGGCTAAGGATCCTATATGCATATAAACAAGTATTGTTTTTCTTCAAAAAACGGTTCTCAAACAGCTATCTGTTAAGCGACCTCGTGGCCGTTTCATGTGCGGCTCCAGGAATTTTTGTTAGGGGGTGGAGGAGGCTTTTTCCAAGTCCTCAACGTATCTTACAGTGATTCATCAATGGTTTATTTCGGGTCAAACTTTTTCTAGGGGAGGGGGGGGGGGGGGAGGATGGGGGCGGGTGGTCTAAATGCTAATTTCTATAGAAACCCATAGAACTTGTGATTTTCCAGATATGGGGTCCGGATCCCCTACCCCCCTCTGGATCCGCACAAGGGTTTTCTTTCATGGAAATCAACTGCTCTTTGTGAGCTTCAATTTGAAATTATGAAGCGACCTGTTAGCACTTCTAATACTACATGCAGTCGTAGATGTATTGTGGATAAGAGTTGTTGATCATTGATTTTAATTCATTCTGCTACGCTGTGGGGTTCTATTTATAAGTAAAATTACAACAACAGTTTATTGAAATAGTTAAGGGGTAAAATTGAAGGTTAAATATTTTAGATGATAAAATTATCTGTAGAATTCATTATTAAGTCTTTACTATTAAAAAGTTGTTCGCTGAGCTCCAAAACTACTGGTGTTGTCGTATTCTGCACCTGACACCGAGTTTTTCTTTCATGCTCAACTTAACTGAGCACGAAATAATCAACTGTTCATAAAAACTAAAATACCAACACATAACGAAGTCTCTTACTTTGTGTCTCTTAGATATTGCATTTATAATGCTCATAGTGTTATAATGCGGACAATAATATTGTCGGCATTTTATTATTTATGAACAGGATAAATTTCGCGCTTAGCTGAGTTGAGCATGGAAAAAATGTATATAACCTAGGGGCCTTTATTCGAACAGAACATTTCATGACCTTCGTTATAAACTCCTTTCCAGTGCCGGACCAAGGAGGGAGGGGGCTGGGTGGGCGGGCACGTGCCCCCCCCAAGACGCAGTGAGTGCCCTAATTAAAAATAATAATAATAAAACGCATGATATGATATGCGTTATACGGTACTGCTTAACATGCGACCTTGATTACCCAGATGATGACGGATTACCCACAATTCTGCTGAAAGAAAGGGTGGCCGTGGGGGCACAGACAGGGCTGTGAGTGTGATCCGGGCTTGTAAATCTCCTGTAGTCTGGTCACAGAGGATAAAACACGTTTGTGCACCCCCCATCCCACTCGGAAATTTGGGGTGGTAGGGGCCGGGGCACTTATCCCCAGTCCTTATGGAGCTCTGTGGTAGAGTGCTTGACTCGAGACAGAGGGGCCGCGGGTTCGAGCCTCACCGGCGTCACTGCGTTGTGGTCCTTGAGCAAGACACATTTATCCTAGCTTACTTGTTCAACCAAGGAAGACCCGTCCCTGTATAACTGAAAGATTGTTGATTGAACGTAAAGAATCAAACCAAACAAACAAACAATTATCCCCAGTCCCAAGGCTGTGGGGCTGGTGTGTGCGCCCCCGCCCCCATCTTCCATTCCGTAGTTGATTCCTTTGAAAATCCCATGTAGTCTATATAGTAGTCACAAAGCTAATAAGTAATAGCTGTGCCCCACCCCTCCCCGACCAGACTCAGAGAAATTAAAAAGAGAGCCCCAGTCCCTAGGCTGCTGTTATTTGGTTGGGGGTGAATGCAAAAGTACAAAATACAGGGGAACCTATGCCCAATTTTTTCTTAGGTGTGGACTTGATGGTGTAGACTTGATTGTTATTCCAGCATTTATTTTTTCAAGTTTTAAGCCCCCCCCCCCCCCCCTCACAAGGGCTCTGTTGTTTTTCTGAACATTGGACTGACTCAGACTTGCATTGCAATTGCTGTGCCCCCCCCCCCCCCCCCCCCCCCCCATGGGAACCTTACCAAAGCACCAAGAGGACGACAAGGAAATGCAAAACTAATAGCTAGGGTGTCTAACCTTACTTAAAGTTGAGGTTATAGAATATGAAAAAAATGGGCTTGAAATGCATTCTCAGGGACATAGATTTATTTTCAAAAAATCCGGGGGTTCGATCCCCTCTCATACTCTCCCCTCCCCCGCTCGCGGCTTCCAACGCTCGGCTCAAGCATTCGGCTTTCATTGCCCCTCCCCCCACCCCTAAAAAAAGCACCCCCTCTGGGTCAAGCCTTGCTTTCTGAAAGCATTTTCTTGCGGTAAAAGGAAACGGTCTTGAGCTGCAAATACTGATGAATACCAAAGCAGTGATACCATACGGAGTCCGCTTGCATAAATAAAGAATCACAAGCTCACGAGGTATCCGCAAGAAAATTAATTCAGTATTAAGGAAAGTATCAAGAATTCCCCGAAACTGTCCGAATACAGGTGCACAATACGAAAAACGAGTCCCAACTTTGATAAAGTTATACGTTATATAAGAGCATGCATGGAAACTATTTCACAATCAAGGCGTAGCCAGGCGGAGGCCAGGAAGCCTGGGCTTCAACATCATATGGGCATCGACGCAAGAAACCCTGACTTTGCTGCCTTATAGCAAGAAAGGGGCAGACCAGCCTGCGCATCCACACAGTCTGAACAGCGCCTGTGTTATTCGGTATCTGAAAAGTACACGACCAGAATTCTCTTAATTCTCCATTTTTTTTTATATTAAAACCTTTGGATACGACCCTGGCGATGTTTCGACGTCGTGCAAAAACTTGCTTTCTGTAGTGGAATTTGCTTGACGTTGCCATTGATGATTTTAGTTTGTTTGAGTTTTATCGTCCCATATAACAGCTAAGGTCATGTTGAGACGGTCAATGGCCCAACCAAGAGTCTGGCCGTCTAAGGCGTGTTACCAGCTACAACTACTCTGTATGCATTATTTCGTCAGTAACTGATAACTGTCCTTCTGGAATCAGCGGAAGGATATCCATGAAAGAATGTTGCCTGGTTCGGCGGAAGAACCCACGATCCGAGATATACCAGACGAAGGCCCATTATGAATTTACGTATCTCTATTACCTGATGAAGCATAAAAAACTACAGGTATTGTGGTCACCACAAGGTCAAAATCAGCATTTTTCTGCCATATTTACTTGACAGCAAAAGAAACGCATATTATTCAATATCCATTTAATACATGTACCAGAAACCCTTATCAAATTTTACCCTAAATGATATAAACATGTTTGAACGGACTCATGCGTTCGTTCCAGGCCATTTTATTCGTCATTACATAGTTAATTACTATTTTTTGTTAATGAATGCAAAAAACGCAAAAACAGTTCCGTACATTGGAAAAGGCATGTTTCTAATCCGATTTCATTGCATGTCACGAGAACACAATGTAACAGATAAGAAAACAGCATAAAACTTTAAAATTCACTGCTGTAGAAATTATGCTGCTAATCCAAAAATCTTCATGCTTTGCAATTTTTGCATTGGTATTGAAAACCACCAATGATATTGAAAATCTTTAGGGTGTAAGAAAATCTGGCACAGTATGATTGGTGTCAAGTAAAGTACTGTCCAACAGAACCATTTATTGTTTGGACCCTTTCTTGCCTGTATTAAACACACTTCCGGTTAATTTCCGATAATGTAACTGGGTCACAATGGTCCACTTTGAAAAACATCGGACAATTTAACCTTCATAAGAAGTCCGTATGCAATGAATATCAAGCAGAGTGATTTTCATTCAAATCCGTTCAGATGTTTGAGGCGTACACCATCTCGAAACTCGCCTTTATTACGAGTTATTTTATCACGTCCAGAGTTACGCCCCTTAGTCATCATTATTCCAATGAGCCATCGCTTTGTGAAGCATTTTATTATACACATGTTCCATACATTAGTGATGCTTTACATTTCATTAGATCAGTATTTAAACCCCAATTTATACATTATACCAAATATGCAAAATGTGCGTATCTTTTGCTGTTCAGTATATATACTAGAGCTTCTTGTCAGATATGTGACTGATAACAAACTCATGACCCCAATCGGCGACACTTTAGCAGCATTTTGCGTTAAAGCTGTCTCAAAACAAATCAATTTTAGAGATCAATAACTTTCGAACCATACCATCTAAAAGATCTGAACGATGCCTGGCTTCCTCTTGAATTACTGCTTCTTCGAACAGCGTAGACTCTGGTGAACCTGCGCTGATGCCTGAACCTTCGCTCAAACTGAGTGAAAAAAATCTTGCACGACGAATGCACATGTAGTAAAAGACAGCTAAAACTCTAGCTTTCTGCAGGCAGCTTTGTTCTTATCCATTAGTTTAAGCATGTGTTTTGGGTGCTCAAAAGAACCGTCTCGATGAGACGATTCTTTTGAGTACCCACAACATATGTTTTGGTTGAGAAATGAGAAAAAATATTTTTAGTTACGCACTCTTATCTGAGGGCCTGCAACCGGGTTCCTTATGGGTCCCATATGGGCTGTAAATAAAATGAAATAAATAGAAGAAGCAGGGGCGGATCCAGGATTTCTTCCGAGGGGTCAAATTTACAAAGGGGGGTTCGAACTGAAAAGCGCACCTGATAATTTTATAGTTTATGCTGATTTTTTTTATATTCCTCATGAAAATGAAATATTTTGTCTCAAAAGGGGGTTCAAACTACATGAATTCCCTCTGTATCCGCCACTGAAGAAGCTAGTCTTGCATTATAAATGAGGAAATAAGTTTTTATAAATATGTTGATATCATTTCCGTTTTCTTTTGGGGGCTTTTATATGAGACCCATATGGGACCCATCTGGGCAACCCGCATATCAGACACATGTGAAACCCGGTTGCACTCCCCATTGGATCCATGGGACCCATATAGGCATGTTTGCTGGGATGTATCTACATGTACATGAACCCGTGAGGCATTACACTTATCACAGCGCAACTGACAGCAAAAGCGGTCTCTTTTTAAAGCCATTTCTTACTTTTATAACCTATAGGCTCCCATGGCACTTAGTTGCAAACATATAGGCTCCTGTGCCACGGGTACGGCTCATTATCCTGTGCCACAAAATGGTCAATCTTCTCTCAACGTATAGGCTCCTTAGCCGTCTTGTTTTCAAACATCACTCTTCTTTTCTATGAAAAACCAATTTTAAAAGCAAAACAGACGCTTTTAGTAAGTGGGTGGAACATAAAACGCTTTCTGCTGTGGTGTAGGCCGGCAAAATTGTCTCAATTGTTAAGTTTTGCTTCATTTTCCAACGCAAACTAAATTGCCGAAAACAGAGCAGTCATTTTCTGTTCAACTTTGTAGACGTGACTTGATATCAGCCTTATCATATGTTTCAAAACCCATCCAGTTAGAGGCTTAAAAGTCCCGTGGCGATTGATTTTATGTTACTTATATCGCAAATAATCTGCTGTTGGCCCAGATTTGAAGTGTCTCCTCTCCCCGAGTCTTGTTTTTGGCGGATAGGCTCCTTTTCTGGACCGGATAGGGCTCGGGAAAAGCAGTTTTTCACGGATAGGCTCCTTTGCGTCTATATACCGTGTTGTTTCAGTCCATCTGATTATAAACAGTAATTAACCTATACACTCAGGTTTTTGTAAGACCAAAAAAAAAATATAAAATACGTATTGAAATGTTTCTCAGGCCAATTTTTTTTTTTAAAAAACATGCGGCAGGGTGGGTTTTAATTTTTCATGTTTATATTCAGGCACTAAACAAATACTGGTACTTTTTAAAAAAGTTGATACAATATTTTTTTTAAGTTCTGCTTGTATTAGGTTATTTCTTCACATATGGATAGGGAAAGCATCTGCACATCAAGTAGATTTGATTTCATTACTAAAGTTTAAAACTAGACTGTTGGGGCTCGATGATGAACAGAAACAGTGGAAAATGTGACAAAACTTGAGCATTATGACAGAAATAAATGGCGAGAACAAACAAACCGAATTATTACCTGCAATGGAGTTGGTAAAATCTAGAACCCCAGGACCATTACCGATAATCGTGGTTTGAACTGGAAATAGGGTGTTAATATTTCATGTGATAAAAAGGCATAATGCAGGACTTTTCAACCAGATGCGGCGGCTCGGATGCAGCGGTGCCAGAACTTATTTCTTTTGGGGTTTATCAATTTTAACACATGACGTTATATATTTCCCAGACTCAACGTCATGTGAAAAAAGGTCCTCTAGTAGTCAATTACCAAAATGTTTCAATTTCATTTGTTACCATGGCAACTAAAAGGCTAAACTAAGCTCAATTGTATGGTATATTTAACAGGCAGGAACATTTATTATTTCTATATATTTTCATAATATTGAACTAAAAATATTACTTTAAGTTTTTAATCTGATATCTGATTTATCACCATAAACTTGTTTAATCTGATTATGGCAATAATTTTTAGCACACCTCAATTTTCTTGTCTCCTTGTATTATGTGGTACTGTCAAATAAACAAATAAGCTAGAAACCAATGAATGGCAAAAGCGTAGCCAGAACGCTGAAATAGTTACGCAAATCAAAGGGAGACTACCAAAACAAGCAGTAAACCTCATCAATTGCATCCCTTTTCAAAATGGGGACTTCTCTTAATGGAAGAGGGGGCAAATTCTTTTCTTTAAGAGCAGTACATTTTGATATGGATAAAACAAGCTATTTCTACATTTTGTATTTCCTTTGAACTTGTACAATTTTTAAACGCACATGCGAGCTATGCCTATGAATGGGTAATTTAAGGAAACTGTGTAGCAGGTTTTTAGATAAGAGTGCGTACCAAAAAATTAACTTTCTTATTTCTCACCCAAAACATATGTTGTGGGTACTCAAAAGACCTGTCTCAATGAGACTGTTCTTTTGAGCACCCAAAACATATGTTAAAACTGATGGCTTAGAAAATATTAACAATTTTGCACTCAAAAATTTTGTTTGTCTAAACCTATGGTATAGACTCAGATGAGTTGGTCCTACCTTATGCAGAAAAGTCTGAAATCTTTTATTAGCAGCGAATTTCTAGTCCTCAGCCTCTAGCGAAAACCCCTCTAAGGTACGTTGTTTTTGACCCAGTGATTTTATTTGAGATTTTGAGAAGCTACCTTCTCCATCACATTTGGGAAAATCAGTGACCTATATAAGACTGACTAGACACTCCATTTTTCTGCCACATAGGTATGTAGGGGCTGATATCACATGACTTACACCTGGCGCGTTTTTCATCGTATACACACAAAATGGCGACGCGGCTTGAGAAACCGCTGCATTTATAGGTACATTGAAGAGCGTACTTCATAATAAATATCGCTCATTGCTACATTTTGTTTATAGCAATCGAAAAAAAAAATATGAAATATTTATAATTGATACGTTTCTGCAATGTTACGACTAATTCTATGGAGTTATGACCGTGTAAACATCGGCTGATTTTATGAATTTTGCGGAATACGTCAAAAATGGCTTCGAAAATACCTGTTTCACTGCGACGAATAAAGCTTTAAACACGGTTATGTCTGTGTCTCTATTTAACAGTTTTCATAAACTAAGATGCCTTATGATTCATAATTCATCGTAATTATATTATTTCGTTGTTTGAAAAGGTGTTAAAAGTTTTGGTAGTAAACAATAGAGAAATTACGCTGTGTATTGCAAACCCGTGATAAAGGCAAATCGTGTAGATAAATGATATCGATTCCCCCTCATTTACCTGTGTAAGAAGCACGACAGAGCAATTTGAGTTGAGTATTTGTATTTCCTTGGAGTTTCCAGTCACTCTTATATAGGTCACTGGGAAAATATATCATAAAATTTGGGAAGATGAGTACTTAAATACATGAAATTGGGAAAATAAAGGCCATTTTTGGATTGGGAATGACTCCCATATAAGGCAGTAAAAATGGCCAAATAACATCACTGTGACCCTACTTTCATTTTGTCCAGAAATACCAGCAGTCGCTAGTAAATTGTTAGCCCAGTACCGTGTTATCTACTGGAAATTGCATATATACAGTTTTTTCGATACGTAGCGCCAAATAAAGCGAACTTTACCGTGTCAATAGTCTTCTACCTATATACGTACTTCACACCACTAGCATCCCCACATGGTGACCCTTACCGATAAATTGGAGCTACAGGATGTTTTAATGACTTTTCTCACACTTGTAGCCTCTACAATACTGGCCCATCTCCATCTCCATGAAAGGTAATGATTCTAATAAACGCCCTGGCCTCTAATAGAATTTTTATGGTATTTGATCAGGTTTATCATTTGTTAATTTGGGTGCTCATTGAGACAGTTCTTTTGAGTACCCACAACATATGTTTGGGTTGAGAAATAAGAAAATTAATTTTCAATTACCATTATTATAAATGTACTCTTATCTGGAAGCATGCCTGTATTTTATATGAGAAGCCTTATTTAATGTCACGGACAACATAAGCTCATGATTGAGCTTATAATTCTGCGAGTCATAGCAATATCTTAAGCAGATACTTGCCTGCCTTACTCCATCTTCATAGCACAACCCATTTTATGCGAGCATCAACAAGGGAACTACTAGTACCATTTTTTTACACCTTTGGTATGGTGCGGCCGCTGGATTTGATCCCGCGACCTCCCGCTCCAAAAGCAGATGCTCTACCAACTGAGCTATCAAGGCGGTCGATAGCTATTGATTTACATGCAGGAAGGCAAATATACCCATGCTGCTAAACCCAGATTGTTTAACAACATGAACAAGTATACCCATGTTGTTATACCCAATTAATTAACAATATACCCATGCCATTATACCCAATTTATCAAACCAGATATGCTCATACTGCCGATGCCTATTTATCCAATCTGTCAAGAAAGTCAAACATACAAGAAAGGCAAATATTTATACGTTCAAACCAAGTTTATCAAACCATTCATGAAGGGCAAACATGCTCAATACTGTTAAAGTAAGAAAGACAGCAAGGATCAGGAATCGGTACAATCAAGTACCACACCTGTCCCGGGATACCAAATGGGAAAGTAACAAAATCACAATAAACATCAAAAACAAGAGCCAAGAGGTCAGCCCTTTCCCTTCATGTGACCACAAGGCAGCAATGAACAGATGCGAAAGCATGACAAACACAAGACATAAATAACACAAATGATCCACAAAAGAAGTACTGCCTCGGAGCGGTCAGTAAAAATATTTTACTGGAGGGCTTAAACCTGTTTCAGGGCACACCAACCTCACCTTAAGTTCAGATGTGGATCAAGACACATAGATGTTTGGTTTGCATGAAAGACCCCTAACCTATCCATGCATCATCTCCTAGAACATATAAATCAAGATATAAAAAGGAGATAAAGCAAAGACAAGGACTTAACAGTACATAAAACTGAATATCGGAGCAAAAGAACTGCAACAGGTAAACCCCGGTGGGCCTGACAACAGCAAAAGCATCAGGCCCCTACCATCTCATCAGTAGATAAGTCTTTAAGTCGGAACCGTAAACCCAATTTATCTAACCAGTCCAAAAAACGCAAATATGTTCAAAAGCAGACTTTAATATGCTCATACTGTTATACCCAATTATTCTAACCAGTCAAGAAAAGCAAATATACTAATATTGTTACCTATACCCAGTTATTCTAACCAGTCAAGAAAAGCAAAGTATACGGCTATACCCAATTATTCCAACCAGTATACTTATACTCATATACCCAGTTATTCTAACCAGTCAAGAAAAGCAAAGTATACGGCTATACCCAATTATTCCAACCAGTATACTTATACTCATATACCCAGTTATTCTAACCAGTCAAGAAAAGCAAAGTATACGGCTATACCCAATTATTCCAACCAGTATACTTATACTCATATACCCAGTTATTCTAACCAGTCAAGAAAAGCAAAGTATACGGCTATACCCAATTATTCCAACCAGTATACTTATTATCATATACCCAGTTATTCTAACCAGTCAAGAAAAGCATATACGACTATACCCAATTATTCCAACCAGTATACTTATACTCATATGCCCATTTATTCTAACCAGTCAAGAAAAGCAAATATACTAATACTGTTATGCCCAATTATTCTAACCAGTCAAGAAAAGCAAATATATTTATACTTAAAAAGATATTTATACCCAATTATTCCAACCAGTCAAGTGAGGCAAAATAAACTTGTTTCATTATACCCAATTTCTACAACCAGTCAAGGTAGGCGAAGATACTTGACATCCTGCTATACCCAATCATTAAAAAGGCAAGTGAGTATGACCAGGAAATGACACAATCACACACTGCAGACCAACCTGCGGCACCATAAGGAAGATCAGAGACACAGAAAATTAACAGCCACACAACAGCAAGAAGACAAACAAAGTAAATTAAGCAACCAGCTCCCTCTTCCCAAGTGAGATGATTGCAAAACAGAAAGGACACTAAGTACTGCAGAACAAACCAGCCAAGAAAGGCAAATACATGCTAATTATGACCGCTATACCCAACTATTCCAACCAGATGAGGGTGGCAAAATATACTCATACCATTATAGTATACCCAATTATTCCAACCAGATGAGGGTGGCAAAATATACTCATACCATTATAGTATACCCAATTATTCCAACCAGATGAGGGTGGCAAAATATACTCATACCTTTACAGTATACCCAATTATTCCAACCAGATGAGGGTGGCAAAATATACTCATACTGTTATACCCAATTATTCAAACCAATCGAGAAAGGCAACTATACAGTACTTATACTGCTATACCCAATTATTCTAACCAGTCAAGAAAGGCAAATATACTTATACTGCTATACCCAATTTTTCTAACTAGTCAAGAAAGGCAAATATACTTATACTGTTATACCTAATTATTCTTACCAGTCAAGAAAACCATTATACAAACTCATCACCATCACTTTCTCCCAAATTTTTACTTCTTTCCATCCACATCATGTTTAGTTTAATACCCTCTGACGCTTATGACCCACAAGGGTTGATGCGTCATTAAGCACCAAACAAACGAATCAAGAAAACCCAATTTCTCCAACTAGTCAAGGGAGCCTATATATACTTTAATATACTGCTATACCCAATTATTCTAACTAGTCAAGAAGGCAAATATACTTAAACTGCTATACCCAATTATTCTAACCAATTAAGAAAGGCAAATATACTTATACTGCTACACCCTATTATTCTAAACAGTCAAGAAAGGCAAATATACTTATACTGATATACCCAATTATTCTAACCTGTCAAGAAAGGCAAATATTACTCATACTGTTATACCCAATTATTCTAACAAGTCAAGAAAACCCAATTTCTACAACCAGTCAAGGGAGGCAAATATACTTATACTGCTATACCCAATTTTTCTAATCAGTCAAGAAAGGCAAATATACTTATACTGTTTACCCAATTATTCTAACCAGTCAAGAAAACCCAATTTCTCCAACCAGTCAATGGAGGCCAATATACTTAATATACTGCTACATGTATACCCAATTATTCTAACCAATCAAGAAAGGCAAATATACTTATACTGCTATAACCAATTATTCTAACCAGCCAAGAAAGGCAAATATTATACTGCTATACCCAAATTGTTCCAACTGCTATTATTCTAACTAGTCAAGAAAACCCAGTTTCTCCAAGCAGTCAAGGGAAGCCAATATACTTTACACATTGCTATACCCTTTTATTCTGGCAAAAACCCCAGACTGTGATACCCTGTAACCCAATTTATCTGACCAGTTCAGAAAGGCAAATATACTCATGCTGTTGATCATCCAGTTATTCAACGACAAGTACACTTGGCAAGTACACTTGGCAATTCGGCATACTGTTATACCCAATAATATATCCAACCAGTCAAGAGAGGCAAACACATGTACTCTCAGTCAGTCTGTTTTGCTTAAAATAGCCAGTCAAGTTGGCAAATACTTTCCTTAGACAGTGGCTAAAGAGGAAACAGCTTTTATTTTGACAATATTACATTAATATGATGGTATATTTTCATATGAGTCTGATGTCAGGACTTTAGTTAAGAGTGCGTAACAGAAAAATAACTCTCTTATTTTCAACCAAAACATATGTTGTGGGTACTCAAAAGAACCGTCTCTATGAGACGGTTCTTTTGAGCACCGAAATATATGCTAAAAATTATGGGTAAGAAAATATTTACAATTTTATGCTGAAAATTTTTGTTTAACTAAACCCGTGGATGTATTTCTGTCTAATAAGTGCTTCTATTGTTTCACCTAAGCAAATTATCACAGCAGCTGTTTTTACTGTTCTTGAGGAGCTAGAACCTGGTTATTCCAATTACTGTAGTTGACCTAAAGCTCCCGTCCCACAGAGCTTGCGACCCTGCTGCCATCTCCCTGGGACTGAAAAATGACATACAGAGAGGTTGCAGAGGTCGCTGCCAGTGTTTTGGGCTTGCACAAAAGACTGGCCACGACTGATTTCCATCGCCAACTAGTTAAAAATGTTCTCTAGAAGTTGCTGATCAGTCACCGATCAGTCCCCAACCGATTTCATCAACTCTTTGGCTCTGAAATCTTCAGCGACTGATCGGCGACTAATTAGGTCGCCGACATTCTGCAGCATCAGCTTCAACAAAAAGCTATCTTGCCATCCGGATATCATTTCACCACAAGCATTGAAAGTGTTTGCATCATGAGGCATAGAGGTGGCACAGCAGCACCAAAGCAGATGGTAGAAATTAGTACCGAAATTCAGATTCCTGATTCTGGTGATGAATCTCAGCTGTCCTAGAGACAAAGTAAATGAGCAGGAAATATCAGATGCTGAAAGTATAACCTCGAGAGCTAGAGGGTCCCAGCAGAACCATCAAATCCATAACTGCAGCGTTCTGTTTTGTTGTAAGCTAAGCAACTGTATCTATTGTGTTGTCATGATGACAACTTGCACAGAAATGATATCATTTTATCCAAAATACTTTTATTTTACAAAATGATGGTAGAACAGTCTCCAACCAGTCGCTGCTCAGTTGCAAAAAGTCACTGAAGAGTAGCCAATCGGTCTCTGACTGATCCCTGATTACTCAGATTAATTCCCCGACAGATTACGGACTAAATGCAAAACTGTCGCCAAACGTACAGCCACTGGTATGAGATCATATCAGCAGTGGAAAGGTAGTTGCAATGGTTGCAGAGGTTGCAGGTAATTTATAAACAAAATCAGTCACGGAGAGGTCACGCCGCGGTCGCAAGCTCTGTGAGACCGGGGTTTAATTTTTGCACATGCTCTTATATTAGCACACACTGAGTACTTTTAACTATTATGGTTGTTCACACTCCCATTTACACTAATATGAGCTTCAGAGTAAGTTCATTGATCGTGTGGATGAAAAAGTGTGATTCCCGATCAGCCAGCTGGCTATGAATTCGCAATAATCCAGATGTTATGGATCTACACTATTTCAAAAGAGGCTTAAGTGTTTTAAAATATCATGTCCACTCTTTATAGGTTTAATGTTCATAATTCAAATTGCACAGTGAAGATTGAAGAATTTCTGCTCAAACCTGAAACAGCTTGGTGAAAACTGTAACTGAATGGTGAAAACTGTTACGAACTGCAGGGTGAAAACTGTAATTGCAAGGTGAAAGCTGTAACTGCATGGTGAAAACTGTAATTGCAAGGTGAAAGCTGTAACTGCATGGTGAAAACTGTAATTGCAAGGTCAAAACTGTAACTAGATGGTGAAAACTGTTACGAACTGCAGGGTGAAAACTGTAGCGGTATGGTGAAAACTGTTACGAACTGCAGGGTGAAAACTGTAATTGCAAGGTGAAAGCTGTAACTACATGGTGAAAACTGTAACTGCAGGGTGAAAACTGTACATGCAGGGTGAAAACTGTAACTGCAGGGTGAAAAATGAAATACAGAAGCTCAAAATCTTTAAATGTGAGGTAAAAAAAACACTGTAACTGCATGGCAAAAACTATAACTGCAGGTTGAAAACTGTTACTGCATGTTGAAAACTGTAACTGCAAGGTGAAAACTGTAACTGCATGCTGAAAACTGTAACTGCAAGGTGAAAACTGTAACTGCATGGTGAAAACTGTAACTGCAAGTTGAAAACTGTAACTGCAAGTTGAAAACTGTAACTGCAGGGTGAAAACTGTAACTGCAAGGTGAAAACTGTAACTGCATGGTGAAAACTGTAACTGCAGGGTGAAAACTGTAACTGCATGGTGAAAACTGTAACTGCAGGGTGAAAATGAAGTACAGAAGCTCAAAAAGTGTAACTGCAAGGTGAATCACTGTAACTGCATGGTCAAAACTATAACGGCATGGTGAAATCTGTAACTGCATGGTGAAAACTGTAACAGCAGGGTGAAAACTATAACTGCATGGTGAAAACTGTAACTGCAGGATGAAAAGTGTAACTGCATGGTGAAAACTGTAACTGCATGGTGAAAACTGTAACCGCAGGTTGAAAACTGTGACTGCAATGTGAAAACTGTAGCTGCAGGTTGAAATCTGAAACTGCAAGGTGAAAACTGTATTGCATGGTGAAAACTTAACTGCAGGGTGAAAAATGAAGTACAGAAGCTAAATAACTGTAACTGCAAGGTGAAAACACTGTAACTGCATGGTGAAAACTATAACTGCATGGTGAAATCTGTAACTGCAATTAAGGTGAAAACTGTAACTGCATGTTGAAAAATGAAGCACAGAAGCTCAAAACTGTAACTGCAAGGTAAACTGTAGCTGCAAGATGAAGATGAAAACTGTAAATGCAAGGTGAAAACTGTAAATGCAAGGTGAAAACTGTAAATGCAAGTTGAATATTGAGCTTGCTCAAACTTAACTGCATGGTGAAAATTGAACAGGGTTAAGACTTAGTAATAGGCGTACATTAAAAAGAATCTTAGAGATCAGATTCTTGGTGAAGTTGTACAATGCACCATCCCCAAACTATGGTATTGAACCAGATGGAAGAATCCATTGGTATATAAAGTGTTAGGTATGGGTGAATTTTGTGGCCAAAAATGGCTATAGCGATATATCGATTGTCCGATGTATTGTTACATCCCAAGTGTTAATGTGTCAACCTAAAATTTGCTGTTTCTTTGGGAAGTTTCTATGGGAAGTTCACCCATGAGATAATGATATGTTATGGAATTGCGTAGGCACTTCCTAAGTTTACAAACACAGCTACCTTTATCTACTTCCATACTTTATGCATGTTATCAGCTTAGGGTCCGATGAGACTGTGCAGATGCACAGATCTGCACAGTCTCATCTGATCCTTGGCTGCTTCCCCCCTATGCCTTAACTTACATGTACCTAAATTTCTTGTTCTGGCTCAAATACTTCCTTCAGGACCACTTCCAGGACCATTAAGTGGTGTCAGAAGTTCCGTTCCTGGAAGGGTATTTCTATTCACCTCTCATACATGAGAGAATGATATCCATTTATTCATTATTTAGATAAACATGATAAATGAATACTGTATGTTTGCTTTGTTTCTTATTATAAGTAATTATCTGGGTAATTATCTCAGAATTAAATTATTAGTGGAGAAAGGTGCTGACCAATGCAGAAATATATATTGCAGCTTCAAGAAGTTATAATAATTGCTGGAATGTGTTATCCAATAAATCAGTTACAGTTGCATTTGTACTTTCACTTTAAGTGAAGATAAAGAAATCCAGTATGGCTGTTATCATGCGCTGATCCAGAGAGTTTTGCCAGAGGAGTCCAAGTTTGAAGTTTTTTTTAGTTTGATGAGGGGAGGAAGGATCCAAATACCACTATAAGCGGGCCATCAACAGCCCGCCAACAAAACGCCATTTGGCGTTTTGTTGGCGGGCCGATAATGGCCCAACATTGAATGCTGGCTTGGTAGCTTTGTGATTTTTCAGGGGATCCGGACCAGTATTGCTTAGAAACCCTAAATTTTTGTGATTTTTGAGGGGGGGGGGGGACTTTCTGTCCCACCCTCTGGATCCCCCCATGCATTTTAAGTGAAGCATTGCCTTGTCTATAAAGAAATCCAGCCTTCTATATAATTATGTAGGTTATTGATATCGATTTTATCATATGGATGAAAACATGTATATAGATCCTGATCAGTTGGATTTTGAACCAAATCTACTGTCTGTTTGAGGGGTTTTAGCGAAAAAAATCATATAAGTGTAAGGTTTTTGTAACATCAGTGGAATTCATGAATGTGAGCATCTAAATCAAAACTAACTTTGCATAAACTTGCAGGTTTTTTTAGGTTTGAGGTTAACGTCCAAGTCAACAGCTATCAGGTCATGTTGAGACTGTCAGATTATCTAACCACACTTTTTTTATGAGCAAGCTTGACTAATTAAGCGGTAAACCTGAGTACTTTGTGCACATACATTTTGCTTGTAACTGACAACAACTTTTCTTGAATTAGTGGTTTAGGAGGAGATATGATTCATGATCAATCTCCACAAAAGTGGATCTAACTCACGACCCCTGAATCTGCAGTTGGACTCACTACTGACTGCACTTTGGGGCCCTGTTGCTGGTGTAAAGTTTATAAAAGCACATTGAGTTGTCATTAGTATATGGTAAATATTGTACACTGAGATGTTGGTTTCATTATCCTAGCTTAGTACTGGTTCAACCCAGGAAGATCCGTCCCGCATAACTGAAAGATTGTTGAGTGGACGTAAAGAATCAATCAAACAAAACAAACAAACAATGTTGGTTTCACATTGTTACGTGTGCATGTTATGTGTACACATGTGTTCAAAATTATTGCATTATCACATTGTAATCTGAAAAATAGATCCTGATTATATAACTTTGCATGCTCAGAACTGTTAGGTTAAGGTGAACCAGAAAGCATTATGTTCCATCACCGAAGAAGAGGGTACATATTGTTTTTGCTGGGGATCCCGTTGGCATTGAAGTTGTTGTCTGCACAGGAGTAACACTTTCTTTTCACTTAATATACTTAAGGAATAAAGAAACGCAACAGAAGGAATTTTAATTTTTGCGTGTTTAAATGACGGTTTGGTGAAATATCTTTTGAAAATTTCTAATTGAGTATTTATAGCATGTGATGAGATACCAAAACGTCATTTTAACGCTATATTTTACGCTACAAGATGAAAACATATGAAAACGTAAAATGTGACGCTAACGTCAGAATAAAGATCAAGAAACCCCGTCTTTACCATGCTTGATTATTTGGCGTCGACTTGATAATGTGCAAATAAAACAAACGTCCAACCATATTCCTAATGCAGTCAAATATTGCGTCAAAACACGCTACTTGAATAACAAGAAACACAATGGTAGTGAGTAAGCGATGAACGTCACTTAGAGCCGTCGGGTTTCAGTCGCTGGTGGATATACGGGATAAGATAAACCTAGGGACATCAGAACATGCTTTATTGGGAAAACCTGACTTTTTAGATACCGTCGAAATACGCTGGTAGGGTGTTTATATTGACGTTAGCCGAACAAAATACGGCATAATGCAAGTGAAAACACCTGAGTACATGCTGCGAGTTAACACTTAACTTGTAAACTGTAACCTAAACTTTGTCACTAGGTCATTGTAACATTAGAAAAACACATAAACATTATGGAAATCATTAAAACGTAGGATATCGAATTTTGACGTCAGCATTGAGTTTTTTTGACGTCTGAAGATCTCAAGTCATAATTCTTGAACAAAACGTCCTTGTAATGAATAAATCTCAAGCAAAAAAGGAAGTTTACGCGTTTCACGCAGTATTCAGAGTTGACGTTAATGACGTTAAGCCGTTTCAGAATCCTACAGTAAGGTCGCCATTTGATCATTTCCTTGATCCGCAATCTATGCCAATACTTTTTAAAACAATAAACTGATTGTTGATCCAAACTTTGCTTTTATTGATCCTGTTTATAGCAGTTTACTGCGGGGGTCAGGCTGGTTACGCGCATACTAAAATGATTACGTAATCGATAATTACGTTGAATCAGCTGTAATTTGACGGACACATACTGCTCTCATGATTAATATAATTTGCACCTAAAAACTTGCCTCATATTGTATGCTTACAATGACCCGAAGTGTTTGTTGCGTTTCTTTATTCCTTAAGTATATATCTTGGTTGATAAATATCATAAGCAAAATACTTTGAGTCATGATGTTGTCTCTTTTCTCGTGTTGCGGCTCAAATTATCTGCATCAATAAGCTCTAACGGGGTCATGAAAGCATGAAATTCAAATCAGCATGATAAACATGTTTATTTGGCTGTGTTTTCTTCCTGATGAAATATATAAAAATATTTTCTTATGTTAGAGCTTTTATAACAGTTTCAGTGAAATTCGAAACGTACATGTACAATAGTCATCTTTGTGTACTTTGGTAGCAGCGTGGACAAATATATTTCAATATTGGGCTTGTCCTGCAGGACGAGTCACATACAATTTCACTCATCCTGCACACACATGCACTTGTCCTTTAAAAGTGTATGCAATTATGACTTCCTCCTGTACTCATCCTGTGGGACCAATGCTTAAGTAGGAAGAAATACTCGTCCTCTAGATTTCACTCGTAATTACAAGTGGACAAGTGGGATTTTTGTCCCCTTGGTAGTGTTTGTTTCTATGATTAAAAATTGCCAGAAAAGCATTTGAAGATATGCAGCAGAGGTAAAAAGCAGACATCTAGCAAATTTGATAATAAAAATAATAATAATAATAATAATAATAATAATAATAATAATAATAATAATAATAATAATAAGATCAGGGGTATGATAAGGGTTAAATAAGTCTGTTGACTTTTGTCAAAATTAATTTTTTCAAAAAATTCTTTGAGTGTCAAACGGTTGAATCCAGATTAGGACTGATGTTTCATTGGTCTTGATCTGCTGCTGGGTCAAAACCTTTTGCAAATCGGGTAGCAGCGGACAGTAAAAGTTGCTGTTAGCAAGGAAAGAATTATTGGCCGATTTGTTCACATAGGTAAAAAGGCTTGGACAGCTGACTTGAGCTTTTGAAAAAATTTAAAGTTTAATAATCTATTTATTCAAACTGATTTTCATTTTCAATCGGTCACATTGATGTTTACATGGCCTTTCTTGTGAGAAAAGGGGACTTTGATTTTGTAAAACTTTACGTCACTAGTTGCACTGGATGACTCTGGTTCTGTTGTCACTCTGTGCCTGCTAGTGTCGTCTGCTGATAACCTTTTGCAAACAGTTTGGGCCCAGATCAGGACCGACAGGATGTAAGTCCTGATCTGGATCAAAACTGTTTGACTCTCTGAGTGTATTTTTGAAAGAATTTTTTGAAAACGTAAATTTTGAAAAAATCAGCAGACGACAACAAAAGCATGCAAAAATACCCAGCATGCAAAGAATAACCCTTTCATGACTGATGGATTCTTCCAATTTGTTTGATACAGTTAGAAGTGAATAAAGTGCTAAGTTCGCTCTGAGGAGGTAGACTGGCTTCAGTCCTTAAAACATTTTTTCATCAATGTGTCATTTCATATACTTGAAGCTAGTCTAACTCTGATGGCTTTAAAACATTTTTTCATTAATGTGTCATTTTATATACTTATGGAGCTAGTCTAACTCTGATGGCTCTGTTTTAAATTATATACTTGAAGCTAGTCTAACTCTGATGGCTCTGTTTTAAAACAGAGCCATCAGAGTTAGACTAGCTTCAAGTATATGAAATGACACATTGATGAAAAAATGTTTTAAGGACCAGAGCCAGTCTACGTAATCAGTAGACCATGGTCTGTTATTGCTGCCAACTGATTTCCCTGGCTCTCAGACTTCTGAAAGTGACTCATTGTTAATTACCTGATTACAAGTTCTGTATTTACAGTAAATACTCAGATACAGGTACCTTTAATTTACTTCTTACCATATTTAGTGTAATTTTTGGATATATAGGTAAACAGTGTAAAGTGTAAATCCTGATCATGCACGGATCCAGAGGGGGGGGGGGGGGGAGGGGGGGGGGGAGACAGGGAAAAATCAGAAAGCTATAGGGTTCCATAGCAATACTGGTCTGGATCCCCTGAAAAGTCATAAAGCTACCAATGTTGGACCATCATCCAGATTCTTTGAATCCAGTTGGCAATTTTATCTAAGGGCTGTATGATGTCATGTATCATAATGGTCTTCAGGTTTGATAAATGTACCAGGTGTCTTTTCTTCAGGCTAGTTAATATATATACATGCCACAGATATTGATGGTACCATTGTAGACTGGCTCCTGTCCTTAAAACAATTTTTCCTCAATGTGTGATATCACATACTTGTAGTTAGTCTAACTCTGATGAAAACAGAGCCATCAGAGTTAGACTAGCTACAAGTATATGATATCACAAAACAGAGCCATCAGAGTTAGACTAGCTACAAGTATATGATATCACACATTGGTGAAGTTTTAAGGACAGGGGCCAGTCTAGTACCATAAGCGTTGATTTTGATAATTTTATTTTACACTACCAAAACATTATGTTCTTGCAAATTGGTACTCAAACAGAATCCTTTACTAACATGTGCGGATCCAGAAAGTTTTGTCAGAGGGGTTCCAACTTTGACGTTTTTTATATTTTTTTTTCATTTTTTTAGTTGGTGAGGGGAGAGAGGATCCAAATACAACTAAAAGCGGACCAAAAGCATTCAAGGGCCATCATTTGCCCGCCAGCGAAATGCCATTTAAATGGTGTTTCGTTGGTTTGCCGATGATGACCCTTCATTGAATGCTGGCTTGGTATCTTTGGGATTTTTCAGGGGATCTGGACCAATATTGCTAAGAAGCCCTATATTTTTGTGATTTTTCATGGGGGGCGGGGGGGGGGGGTCCCGACCCCCTGTCCCCCCTCTGAATCCACACATGACCTACAATCTATTTATAAATCAATCGTCACACATGTAGACCTCCATATAAGACAAAGTCACAGATTCTTGATTAGTCAATTAGTATTTTCTTATTTCTCTCCTAAAACATGTTATTGGTGTTTGAAAGAACTGGCTCACTGAGATGGTTCTTAAACGAGCGTTCATAACATATGTTTAGACTGAGAAAATTAGAAAATATTCACATTTTACGCTTACAAATTTTGCTCGTCTGGAGCATTGCAATGAGAGAATGCCACTTATCTGGAGCCATAATACTACACACATCAAACAAGGTGTATGTATATTCAGCAGCCTCCCAGCTATAAATAGCATCAAGGTGTTTTAATATATCCTCCATTTGTTTGTAGTAATAGTATGCCATACCAGATGAAAAGCATACTGTTTGCTATGGGTAGCCTGCCGCAGAAAAAAGAGCAATATTACTAGGTTAAAACCAGACCTTCTCAGATTGGACCTTAATTATTAGCCTGTCTCAGCTATTAGGCTTTATCTAAAATTGATTAAACATCTTAAGCCAATTAACATATTTGCCTGAGCTTAAGCGAAATAACATTAAATAATTATATTGGATATATATTTGGTTAAATCCAATTATTAATGTTAAATATTTAATTGGAACTTCAATTAATCCAATTGTCATTACAATTCAAATAAAAATATTGGTTGGAGCTAAATCCAATTAAGACAAAACATATAAGATAAAGACAATAGCCATTTAAGACGTAACATATCAGGTGGATCTGAAACAATCACCAGTAAAAGTTCAATGACCATTTAAGACGTAACACATCAAAAGTCCTTTACCGTCCTGCAATGACCATAGCTGTTGACTTGGGACGTAAAGCAACAAAACAAACAAACAAACATCAAAAGTCCAATGCCCATTTAAGACTAACATATCAGGTGTATCTGAAACAATCACCATTAAAAGTCCAGTGGCCATTTAAGATGTAACATATCAAAAGTCCAATGCCCATTGAAGACATTATGTATCAGGTGGCTCTGAATTAATCACCATTAAAAGTCCAGTGGCCATTTAAGATGTTACATATCAAAAGTCCAATGCCCATTTAAGACATTACATATCAGGTGGATCTGAAACAATCAACATTAAAAGTCCAATGGCCATTTGCGACATAACATATCAGGTGGATCTAAAACTATCACCATTAAAAGTCAAATGGCCATTTAAGTCTAATATTGCATCAAGTAGATCTGAAACAATCACCTTTAAAGGTCCAATGGCCATTTAAGACATAACATATCAAAAGTTCAATGCCTATTTAAGACTAACATATCAGGTTGATCTGAAACACCCACCAATAAAAGTCAGATTCATTGGAGGTAATAGGTCAATCATATTTAAAAGTCAAAACATTTCAGGTGGAGCTTACATGTCATTATTATTATTAAAACATTTTGGGTGGAGCTTTCATCAACCATCGTTAAATATCAATTATATTGGGTGGAGCTTGCATCAATCATTAAAAATCAAACATTTTGGGTGGAGCTAAATAATTATCATCGCGGAATTTTAGTAACTTTTGTAATGTTTATAGAGTACACATTTCTTCTAGTATTTTGTTTGTGTTAAACTAACCACATATAAACAGCCAGTCATTCTTCCATAGATCCATTTTTTTACTCAAAAGAACTTTTTACGTTTCTTTTCTCTACAGTCACCTATAAAACTAATTTTAGATGTTCTCTCTTTGAAAGTCAAACTTATTCTGTATGTATGGTGTTGTACTTTCTCAGATACAAAATCATGTTTGACTATCATCGCTATTGTTAATTTTGCTTAAAGCTAGTAATCTTTCAAAAATCTTACTAATTTATTTTTATTAAAGAATTGTTAATTAACAGTTATGAAATTATAACATATATTTTAGATGTATATTTCCTGAGAAAAATTATTTAACAACAAAGGCTGTACAGCTATTTATCTATGAGAAAACTTAAGAAGTTTTAAAATCAAGAATTATTGAAGTAAACTTAAAATTATATAGAAAATCCCTGTGACAGTATCCCCCAGCATTTAACTTGTGATGTCCCAATCACAAACTTTATTCAGAATTACTTATATTGTCACAGGGATTTTCTAGTGTCAATCATATGACCAACATCCTTCTTGGCAGGTGTGTTTGAGCTTGCTCAAGTCTATCCATGATGTAGTTCAAAGTTTGTGTGTTTTTGTGCTCACCCCCATTCTTTTGACATCAACCCACATGATTGACTCTGTTCTGAAATGTCTGGCTGAAGCAATGGTGGGATGGATATGTTCTTTAAAGGGTATCCTTTGGAAGCAAAGACTGCACCAAAGAACTGAAACTAGAGTGTACATATTTCCTGGGCCAGACAAGCTAGTTTCTGCCAAATAAGCTTCATCAGTGAACCTCTAATAGTTTCAAAGTTCCACAATGAAACCCATGATCTCAAAGGAAAATAAAATGGATGCCTGTGAGTCTGCGAGTGTTATGGTCTCCACTAGTGGACAATGGTCAACTCCAAGGGAAAATGACAAAGCCAAGGCTCTGGACAACGTCAAAGTCACTCAGCATCAATGCTCTTCCTGCCACCTCTGTATTTTATGACAAAAGTATAATCACAGAGAGAAGCTACCCAGCGCTGCCCTGTAGTATCAAGTTTCGCAGTTGTGAGCACATATGTAAGAGGATAATTATCAGTCAACACCTCAAACTTGCTACCATAGAGATAGCCTCTAATTTCAGTGCAAGAAACTTGTTTGTGTGCTGGATAGTTATTTTCTGAAGGCTTCAGACTGCGACTTGCATATGCTATTGCTTATTATTTTCTTTGTTGTCTTGTTTCTGATGCAGAACTGCACCAAGACCCTGTATGCACAGAGAATGGCAGTCTGCAGTCTGTTTATGCAAGTACATGTGGTGTGGTCAGCTCTTTTATTAGTTTCTGAAAGCTAGGTTGATGTTCCTCCTTCCATTCAAATGGTGATGGTTTCTTGATACCTTTCTATTTCTTTCTGGCCTTGGTATTAGTAGAATGACCTATAAAAGGTCATTGAGTGTCTGTGCAATTTTGGCAAATCCCTTAACAGACCGATGATAATACCCTGCAAAGCCTCAAACATTGTCTCCACTCTTATACAGTTTTAGGCACTGGCCAGTCCTGAACAGCCTCAGTTTTGACTGGGTCTGTTTGGATGCCTGCCTTAGAGATGCCATGCCCAAGGTAGACAACTCAGCTTTTGAAAGACTCACACTTATTTACCTTTAATTTTAGATTCTACAACTTAAGGTTGAAAAATACAGCCTGTGATTTCTCCAGATGCTCTTCAAATTTTGATGAAAAGGCAATGATGTCATGTCATCCAAATGGCCGAGACATTCACTGAGATTAAGCTTACTCATACATCTTTCCATTAACCTTTGAAAGGTCACTGGAGCATTGCAAAGACCAAATGGCATCTTCTGGCATTCATAAAACATGAGTGGCCCAACTTGAAATGCTGTCTTCGACTTATCTTTCTCTTTCAGCTCCACCTGCCAGTAGCAGCTCTTCAAGTCTAATTTGGTGAACTATTTTGCACCAGCAAGCAGGTGTTGTGTATTGTCAATGCAGGGAATGGCATAAGTGTCTTTTCCACTTGTATACTGGTGAAGCTTTCCATACTCTATACAAAAGCATACAGTGCCTTCTTTTGAACTATAACTACTTTGGAACTGAAAGAGCTATTTGACCCACAAATAGCATCAAGTTCTTGCATCTCCTTGAGGTATTCTGCAACCTCTTGAATGAGCGCAGGTGGTATGCAGTGATACAGCTATTTTAATGGATGCTCATTCCCCAAGTGTATCTCATGTTTGACTAGATTTGTACATCCAAGATCTGTATCATTTTGAGACGGTACATGTTGTCAGTTATTGAGGAGCTGTATAACTTTTATGTATTTGCTCGGATGAGAGTTATGTGTCATTTAAATTGATTGTATCTAAATGCTTAGGTTTCTCTGTCTCAACCTTGTGTTGATGAACATGAACTGTAATGCCTTCTTAGTTATTTAGAGGTAATGATATTAAAAGTTTGGTCTCTTGGAGTTCACATATGCTAGTCTTTGGTGGTAAAGTAGCTATTTTACCTGAAATATTGTGTACTCTTACTGATACCCTTAATGTTTTTCCTGGATTTGTTAGAGCTGCTATGAATATGACTTGCAGACACATTTGGGAAGTGTCCAGTTTCTGTGCTTTCATTGATGGCTGACTCACAGTTACGGGACTTACTGACAAAGCCTGTTATATCTTTTTCATCAATCATTAAAAATGAAACATATTTGGTGGGGCTTATATCACCATCATTAAAAATCAATTATATTGGGTGGAAATTATATCAACAACATTAAAAATCAAATATATTGGAAAGAGCTTACATCAATCATCATTAAAAATGGAACATATTCATGGCCACCAATCCAGCTCCTTCATTGCATATACCAACTGGATTAAACTTTTTGTTTCATAATTTTGAGAGCAAAATTTAGAAATCGGGCAATGCTATTTGATAAGACTTATTGAACTTTCTGACACAGATATCAGTTTTGAGGGGATATTCTGCTTGACAGTTTAAAATGGTTTGTATTGAAGAAAAAAGGTATTTTCTCAACTTCAACACAGATTCTAGAATCAGTTTAGGTGCCAGGTAACACTATTTAAAGTAGGTAGACATCAAGGCCATTGAATAGCATTTTCTGGTTTCTAGAATTTTGTATTGGATAGGAAAAATAACGATTTTTCTTATTTAAAGTCCATCTCATTCATAGTAAGTAGGTCCCTCTTCATGACACAGTATTGATTTTATGTGATAAATGAGCTGGATTGGTGGGCGTGATATTGGGTAGAGCTTTTGTCCATCATCATACAAGTTCAAACATATTGGAGCTTATGTCAATCATCATTAAAAATCAAACATATTGTGTGTAGAGCTCATGTCAATTATCATTAAAAGTCAATCATATTGGGTGAATTAAATCCAATTTGAATTAAAAATCAAACATTCATATAAATGCCTTAAATGGTGGAGCTTAATTATATCAATCATCATTAAAAACCAAACATGTTGGATGGAGCTGATGTAAATTATCATTCAAGATTAAACTTATTTGGTAGAGTGTTAGACTGGGCATTGAAGGGTTGCTAGTTTGAGACTACTCACTGGCGGAGTCACTGTGTTGACTCCTTGAGCAAGACACTCTATCCCTTGCTAAGTACTGGTTCAACCCAGGAAGACAGGAAATCGTCCCAACATGACTGAAAAATTGTTGACTGGGACAGACAAAACAAAACAACCAAGCAATTAGGGTATATTAAATCCAGCTTGAATTAAAAATCAGGCATATTAATTTAAGCTGTAATTGTCATTAAATACCCAGCAAATGAGTTGGAATTTAAAAAGATAGAGCTGTATGAATTGTACAAATATGAAATATATGCATTTTGTGTGACATTATTTTGTAAAACATATTTCCTTTTGTGTATTTTTAGGTACGGGTACCTTTGGTAGAGTGGTGCTAGTTAGGAGTAAAGAGTCAAAGGAGTATCTAGCGCTGAAAGTAATGGCAATAACAGAGGTTATACGACTCAAGCAGATAGAACATGTAAAAAATGAAAAAGAAATCCTAGCTACTATATCTCATCCATTTATTGTAAATATGTAAGTACATTATGATCATGTAAATAGAGGATCTTACGTGAGTGCTCATGTTTTAATGTATTTATTAAAACAAGTTGCAGAAAAGAGAAACCAAGCATTTTATTGCTTTTTCACAACAAGTTTAATGAATTTAATAATACATGAGCGCAAATGTTGGATTCTATTTATCATATGAAATAAAAAATATTTTGAAATCACATTTTTGGCATGAAAATGTTCAGATTGTTTCATTATGTATGCAAAGTTGTTATGGATGTCATAACATAATGTTTCTAAATATGTAAACAGCAAGTTGTTCATGGATTTTAACACAAGGCGTTAAATCACTCCCCTATGCAACATCATATGATAAATGAGGTTTTGGCACTTATTGGAAGGCTGAGTTTTGACCACAATTTTTCATATTAAATGTCTATAGAGAACATGAAGTTGTTATATACTTCTCCATGATGTTACATTTATGTGGTAAATTGTTAAACTGTAGATCATATCAATTTTTATGACATGAAGTTATCCATATAAAAAACAGTGAGGTCATATGATAAATGTGAGTTATTGCATTAATATTTGTAAATTGTCCTCAGCGAAGTATTTGGGTTATTAATATCATTGGCATAATTATTTTATTATCCTCCACCAAAGACAGACAGATGATAGAATTTATTATGGCCCATGTAGGATAGAGAAATTTTGTCCAAGTGGTCTGAATTTGATCAGGGAGGCTTGCTTGTTCTGACCCCAAGGGTGAAATTTTTCTTTCCTACACGGACAGGTTCATGATGAATTATTTTTTCTATCACTTTTCCAAGCTTTTTGTCCACAAATAAAAATTCATAAAACAGGATATTTCAACCTTTTACTAATTGGATTTACATTTCTTCTGAGCTCATTAGTGTGTTTATCGATGTAGTTTACACCATGTTAATGACAAGAAAACACAATTTTAGAATTCAAGTATAGATGCAAAATAACTTCCGTCTTAGGCCTTCCAATGCCATATTATTAGTGTTAATTGTTGCCAATACCATCACATAATACTAGTTTGTTGACATCATTAGCGCAGCTGGTCTCCAATGCTATTATAAACAAATCTAATGTGCAGCTAGGTTTGGTTAATGTGTGAAAGATCTGTATTCACTTGCGAGTGTGTTGTCATTTTGAAGATCACTACACATACACATGCCAGCATTTAGGGAGTTAACAATTGCTAAATTTGACCACTGTATTTTTCTTTCTTCACAGGTTATGGGCAAGTCATGACCACACATTCCTATATATGCTCATGGAGTATGTGCCTGGAGGGGAACTATTTTCTTACCTGCGCAATTATGGACGCTTTAATAATTCCATGGCAAATTTTTACGCCAGTGAAATCATATCAGCTTTAGACTATTTGCATTCTCGGTCAGTAGTGTATCGTGATCTTAAACCTGAAAATTTACTTTTAGACAGAGAAGGGCATTTAAAAATAACAGATTTTGGATTTGCAAAGAAATTGTTAGACAGGTAAGAAGAATATATGGGCTTGTACAAGAGGTTTTCGTACTTAGGCCAGATTTTTTTATTAGTTGATTTACAAACCCTCCTGCTGTAATTTTTTGGAAAGTAGATGAAAATAAAATATTAATTTCTAAAATTATTTTTTTTATTTCATCTGTCTACCTAAATATTTGTTTCGTTGAAAAAAATAATATATTTTTAAAGTTCTGTCTGTGAAATTTTGAGAGTGACACAGTTAAAAGTGAATGTCCTATCCAGATTTTTAGGAAAATGATGAAATATTTAAAGATTTAATACAGACTGTTGGTTTACCTTACTAGTTTTACTGTTTGCTCTGGAGATACTAAATAAAGAAAAAAAAAAGCTCTGAAAATGACCAGTCAACTGGTCATTTTCAGAGCTTTTTTTTCTTTTTTTTCCCTTCCCCCTGACCTTAAATCTGAAAAAAATCCTGCAATTCAACTAATAAAAAAATTCTGGCCTTATCCTAATTGTGAGCAGTGAAGGCTCAGACGAACCTGGGTATATGTTCAGTCTTGGCAGAGCCTTCACTTCTTGCATATTTGCAAAGTATGGAAGTAGAGGAAGATGCAGACCAAAAACCCACTGGATAAAGTTGCTCATACATTAATCCTTTGTATTCTGATGGATTTTCCCATACATACTGGGACAATAAGTTTATGATTGCCCATTGGGTATTTTAAGGGGTCATAGGTAGAATTTTTATTAATTATTTTGTATTTCTGTCCATGACAGTTGTTTTAATCTTAGCAAACAGTGCAGACCCTGGTGAAATGCAGCGTTATGCTGCATTTCATCTTGGTCTTCAGTGTTTGTCAAAGTACCTGTTAGAGGTTTCCAGTATACATTGGGTTAGCGTATAAAGAGTGACTCTGTCCCATAAGCAGTCTCATCCAGGTCCACATTGTTTGCTATAGAGACTTCCAAAATACAGCAAACAACAAAGTAGACAACATTTTGGTGAATAGTACTGAAACTCTTCACCTGCCTGGTGAGTGTCGTCTGTTGATAACTTTGAAATTAATTTGGACCTCGACCAGGTCCGACAAAATTTTGGATCTGATCTGATTCCAAATTGTTTGACTCACTGGTTGTATTCCTAAAAACTATTTGAAAATGTTAATTTTGAAAAAAATCAGCAGACAACAAAAATACATGCATAGAGTTAAAGACCTGATAACCAAAAGTTCATTCGATGATTTTATGATGATGATTTTTTAATTAATTGTTGACCTGCGACGGTCCAGTTGGTTTAACCATAGAGCATGATACCGCAAGTCTAGTTATACCCCCTGCAAACTTGTTTGTGGTGGGTATACTGTTTTCACGTTGTCCGTGCGTCCGTGTGTGCGTGTGTCCGTCCGTAACGTTTTGTTTTCTTAATATCTTGTAGAGTCATTGCTGGATTTTCATCAAACCTTGCAAACATGTACATATAAGCAAGACAAATACTTAAGACAAAAAGTAAGGGTTGGGGGCCAATTCTATTAGAGTTATTTCCCTTTGTAGTTCTAAATGGCTTTTTATATAGGGCTTTATGCTTATGCTATTATAGGCCCTACACGGGCCGATCAACTCCTACCATAGCTTTTGATGGAACAATTTTATACTTATCCTATACAATGTAGACACCTTGAACATATGCATGAAGGAGTTTAGTTTGGAAAAAATAATTTTTGACAAAATGACAGCTGTGAGAACTTAGACAATTTTTCCCTAATAAGGTGTTTGTATATGCATTGATGGTGCCTTTATGTGCTGATCAACTCCTACCACAGCTTTTGATTGAGCAATTTGATACTTTGCCTTTACAATGTAGACACATTGAACATATGCATGAAGGAGTTTGGTTCAGAAAAAAATAATTTTAGACAAAATGACAACTGTGAGAACTTAGACAATTTTTCCCTTATTAGACTTTTGTATATGCATAAATGGTGCCTTCATGGGGCGATCAACTCCTACTACAGCTTTTGATGGAACAATTTGATACTTTGCCGATACAATGAAGACACATTGAACATATGCATGAAGGAGTTTGGTTAACAAAAAATAATTTTGACAAAATGACACTGTGGGAACTCAGACAATTTTTCCTTTATAAGGCTTTTGTATATGCATAGATGGTGCCTTCATGGGCCAATTAACTCCTACTACAGCTTTCAATGGAGCAATATGATGCTTTGCCTATACAAGATAGACACATTGAACATATGCATGAAGGAGTCTGGTTGAAAAAAAATAATTTTTGACAAAATGACAGCTGTGAGAACTTAGACAATTATTCCCTTATATGGCTTCTGTAATGCATTGATAGTGCCTTCATGGGCTGATCAACTCCTACCACAGCATTTGATGAAGCAATTTGATACTTTGTCAATACAATGAATACACATTGAAGATGTAATAAATAAAGGATACTTTTCCGAGGCTTTCTTGTTTAAATCACGCGAGCGATTTAAACAGAAAGCCGAGGAAAAGTCCTTTATTTAGCTTGTAGTATGGTACATGCGCAAATAAACACGTGTTACTGAAACCTGGCGAAATTTACATTCGCTCCTCCCAGCATCTGGCTGAAGCTGTCAATTATATTATATTTACCTACGGGTTAATGTGTCGCTATTAGGAAGTTCCCGCCTACATAGCTGTTTAACTAAAATTGGAAGTTAGAGTACGGTTTTAAGCTCCTCCTTCGTCTTTATTCTAGGTTGTTTATTTTAAACATCAGCAAAGATCAAAGAAAAAAGCATCAGCCATACTACAAATGCATGAAGGAGTTTATAATTTTTGTTGAACTTAGACAATTATTCCCTTAAATGGCTTTTGTATATGCATGGATAGTGCTTTTATGGGCCTATCAACTCCTACCACAGCTTTTGATGGAGCAATTTGATACTTTGTCAAAACAATGTAGACACATTGAACATATGCATGAAGGAGTTTATAATTTTTGTTTGCACAGACTCTACTGAAATCTTCTTTTCAAAACTAAGGTCTGCTGGTTTGAACTATAACTTGCCAAGCTTTTTCACTGACTCTTACTGTGCGGGGGGTATCTAATAAGCATTGCTTGTTGACTTTTTTCATTTTAATCACTGTATGGTTTGGATGCCTTCATTCACATAGGATCTTATTCATTTATGATGTCGTTTACTGTCACAAGCACTTTATATGAATTTATTTGTCAAAATCAAGCCTAGTCCCGTACCCTGCCTCTACAACTCTTTCTTTAGGGAACCTGGATAGAGGTTGGGTACCAGCTAGACTATTAAGAACCTTTGTTTTTTTCCATTTTAGAACTTGGACCCTTTGTGGTACACCAGAATATTTAGCCCCTGAAATTATTCAGAGTAAGGGCTATAATAAAGCTGTAGACTGGTGGGCTCTTGGGATTTTAATATTTGAGATGCTGTTTGGGTAAGAAAGCTCAAGCACCAGTAAGATTGAAACAGTATGCTTGATTGGTCAGCACTTTGCATCATGGGATATTGTGAGCAAATGCAATAAATTGTCATGAAGCCTGCATGGCTATTAGTAGTTCATCATCATCATCATCATCATCATCATCATCATCATCATCATCATCATCATCATCATCATCATCATCATCATCATCATCATCATCATCATCATCATCATCATCCAACAGGAGCAGCAGCAACAGCAATATTGGCTTTATTACTATTTGTCATTATAAAAAGCTTTTGACATGCAAACACAGCCCTATGAATTCATGCATGGGGACGATTGTCACCAAAATTGCTGGTTTGTGAAGGTAAACTTTTAGTTTCTGTGGACTTTTTTCACAAGTAACTTTTTTTCATCAGAGTGTCAAACAGCTTAGATGCAGATCAGGGCTGACATTCTGTATGTCCTGATCTAGGTCTAAATTGTTTTCAAAGGTTATCCGGAGTCAACAAAAGTTGCCGCTTGCAACTTCTAGGAAAGGGTTATGATGATTTGTTATCTTGCTATAGGACAATTTTCAATAGTAGTTATTCTCATACTTTTGCCCCCTTGGAAACTGCGCCAATATATGCAGCAACAGTGAGCACAAAAAGTGTGTCACACGAAATTGTGCGCGAACCAAGAATTTTATTCACTCCTGTCATGCGATTGAGGCTTAAATGATTAACTCTTTGCCGGCTAGGATCTTTTCCTTATAACCTTTGCAAACAGTTTGAACCAAGTTCAGGGTCGACAAAATGTCTGGCCTGATCTTGATCCAAACTGTTTAACAAGGTGATGGTATTCCTGGAAGAATTTTTGGAGAAAGTTGATTTTGAAAAAAATCAGCAGACAACAAAAAAGTATAAAAAATTACCCAGCATGCAAAGAGTTAAAGCTGATACTTATATGATGCTTACGAAAATGAGTTTTGTCATGTGAAAACCTGGGTTTGTTAGGTTCCTATCAGAGCAAAAGGATGCAAATGAGTCTACATCACTAAGGCAAGAGGTTTTTTCTCAGATTTAGGGTTGGGGGGGAGGGGGGAGGGGGGGGGGGACGAGAAAAAAAAGCTCTGAAAATGAGCTTCTTTTTTTTAATATCTTCAGAAAGAACAGTATAACTTAGTTAGGTAAACCAACAGCCTGTATTAAATCTTTAGATATTTCATCATTTTCCTAAAAATCTGGACACGACAATCACTTTTAACAGCTAGTGTCACTCTCAAAAATGCAAAGAATTCTGGCCTAAGTGACAATTAGAAGTTCATAATTGGAGTATGCTGGTATGTTTTATTAGGTGGAATACTTTATAAGTCAATCAATGTAGCTGAGCAGGTTCATTCAAGAGATTTCCATACACACGCCTCCTTCTTATGATTATTGTTTGTTTATTATCAATGGAGTGTTGTACATGTATTTTAATGTCATTTGGAACTTCTTGGTCCAATCAAAAATCAGACCGTGGATGTATGTAAGGCAAAAATTGATCAACAGGATAAATATAGTTTACATTTTTCTATAATATACTCAGAAGAACAATTGAAGGATATTAAAATTTCGAGTAAATCATTTTTGAACAAAGTAAGTTAGTATCTGATAGAACTAACGCTATGCAATTAAGAAAGATGCAAGATGAAATTTTATGGGCCATTGGTTAAGATACAGTACCACAACAAATGTACCAACCCTCTCTACCCAAAGCTCACAAGCAATAAATTTAGGGCTTATAATTTTTGCTGCAGGCTTTACCTGGCCATTGCTTATGGTCTAATTCCGACCACAGACACATATTCACATCCATTTATCAGTCATTACCCCTAATGATGGGACAATTTCTTCAACAAAAATGCAGAGATATGGCATACTCGAGGCAATATGACAACAAATTGGCAGTAAAGCACCGAAATCAACTATAAAATTAGGTGTCATACTCTTGAGGGAGAGCCAGTAATGATTTTGGAGCCGGTCATTATGGAATACAAACAATAAAAATGGGTTTCAATCAGTTTTGAATGTTTGTGACTTTTCAGTGTAGAGGGTTGCTACGTTTGGATGTGTACTGTACTTAAATCATGGAAGTGTGACTAAAATCAAGCATCCATTTTGATAGCAGATATATGGAACTATGAAATACATGCATAATTAATTTGGTTTTTATTGCATTGAATGTCAGGGATGAAACTGAATCTAAATATCCTGCAATTGTTTTTCTGAGTATATATCACGATGGAATCTTCCATTCTATAATATTTATCATGGCATGTTCTAGTGCTGTTTTTTTTTTCAGTTGAACTTGTTATTGTGTTGGCATGGTTTCTATGATGTCATTATCATGTGATCAAAGTAGTCCCCCAAATTGTACACCCGAGGCCTGATTCCATGGAATTAATGGCCAAGGAGTTCCGAATGTTTTAATGTGTGTGTTGGCTGCCATGATTGCACTGCTTTTTGTGTTGATTTCTCAGGACGTGGACGTTGTGCGGCACGCCGGAATACCTCGCTCCAGAGATTATACAGAGTAAAGGTCACAGTAAGGCGGTAGACTGGTGGTCTCTAGGAATTCTTGTTTATGAAATGCTGGTTGGGTAAGGACACATAATATTAGACTGGCTCCAGTCCTTAAAACAAATTTTCACCAATGTGTTATATCATATACTTGTAGCCAGTCTAACTCTGATGGCTCTGTTTTAAGGTCCTTAAAACAGAGCCATCAGAGTTAGACTGGCTACAAGTTTATGATATGACACATTGATGAAAAATTGTTTTAAGGATTGGAGCCAGTCTAACATAATATTTGTTATAGAATTTTGTAGTATATACATGTAATTAATTTAATTTCAAATTGACCCTTAATGCGCCAATTGCAACAAAAGTTTGTCTGTTTTTATCCCCCGACCCGAAAAGGATCGGGGGATATAGCGATCAGCCTGGCGTCCGTCCGTCTGTCCGTCTGTCCGTCTGTCCGTCCGTCTGTCCGTCCGTAGACAAAAGCTTGTGCGCTCAATAACTTTTATACCCTTTGAGATATTTTGATAATATTTGGTAGGCTTGTATATCGGGTCAAGACGGTGTGTCGCGTGCAAGAATGGTTGCTCTCCCTTGCTGGCCTTTTGAGTTATCTCTCTTGAATGAACTTTATAAGGGGAAGCTTGTGCGCTCAATAACTTTTATACCCTTTGAGATATTTTGATAATATTTGGTAGGCATGTATATCGGGTCAAGACGGTGTGTCGCGTGCAAGAATGGTTGCTCTCCCTTGCTGGCCTTTTGAGTTATCTCTCTTGAATGAACTTTATAAGGGGAAGCTTGTGCGCTCAATAACTTTCATACCCTTTGAGATATTTTGATAATATTTGGTAGGCATGTATATCGGGTCAAGACGGTGTGTCGCGTGCAAGAATGGTTACTCTCCTTTAATGGACTTTTGAGCTATCTCCCTTGAGTGAAATTTAAATTTTATAGGGGGAAGCATGTGCACTTTATAACTTTAATACCCTTTGAGATATTTTGATAATATTTGGCATGCATGTATATCAGGTGAAGACGGTGTGTTGCGTGCAAGAATGGTTGCTCTCCTTTAATGTTTTTGAGTTATCTCCCTTGAATGAACTTTATAGGGGGAAGCTTGTGCGCTCAATAACTTTAATATCCTTTGAGATATTTTGATAATATATGGTATATATGTATAATAGGTCAAGGGGGTGTCTTGCATTCAAGAATTGTTGTTCTCCCTTGCTGGACTTATAAGTTATCTCCCTTGAATGAACTTTATAGGAGGAAGCTTGTGCACTCAATAACTTTAATACCCTTTGAGATATTTTTATGATCTTTGGTAGACATATATATAAGGTGAAAACGGTGTGTCACATGCAAGAATGGTTGTTCTCCCTTACAGCCCTTTGAGTTATCTCCCTTAAATGAACTTTTGTGCTCAATGACTCATATCATTTGAGATATTTTGATGATATTTAGTATACATATATATCAGGTCAAGACAGCTCCCGCTTGTTATCCTTTAGAGTTACTTCTCTTGAATGAACTTTATAGGGAAAGCTTGTGCACTCAATATCTCTTATACACTTAGAGATATTTTAATGATATTTGGTATACATAAATATCAGGTGAAGACAGTGTATCTTGTGCAATAATGGTTGCTCCCCTAACTGTCCTTTTGAATTTTCTCCCTTGGTGTAACACCATAGTATTTATTCCATATTTGCTTATCTATAACAATTCACCTGTGCTTACTCAGTTATATCTCCTCTAGTTTTGTGTTTGGGTTATCTCCCACGAACAAATTTTATTCGTGAAACTTTGTGCTCTTAATAACTTTTATATCTTTTAAGAGTTTAATGGTGTTAAGTATAAATATATCTTTGAGTCACAGTGTGTTGTTCGGTTTAAGAATGATTGCTCTTTAGGGCTTACATTTTAACGTACCTCCCTTGGATGAATTTAAAGGTAAAAATGAAGTCTCTACAGTCAGCCTTCCACTTTTGTTCGCAGTGACACTCAGTATTATCACATCAAATATATATACTAGGTTGGCTGCTTGTAACTGCATATCAATTACTTTTTGGTCGGGGGATTTGCCATCTCCTCTGATGGCTATTTTTCTCATCTGCTGAAATGTTTAAGGGGATTTGTGATAGGGGGTTTGGACCCCCTGGATAATCACAAGTTATATGGATTTGTTCTTATAGAAGCAGTCTGTTCTGGGTTCATGCTGTTTGCTTCTATACTTAATTCATCAGTAATGGTAGGCAATTATTTGCAGCAGACGCCTACAGCAGACGACATTTTCAGATGCATTTTTTCTTGGTGCTGTAAGGGTTAAAATGAAGAAATACATCTGCCACCCTTAGGAGCCCAGCAGCTCAGTGGTAGAGTGCTTGACTCGAGATAGAGTGGTTGCGGGTCTGAGCCTTACTGGTGTCACTGCCTTATGTCCTTGAGCAAGACACATTAATCCTTGCTTAGTACTACTGGTTCAACCCAGGAAGACCCGTTCCGACATAACTGAAAAATTGTTGACTGGGAGGTAAAGAATCAAATCAAACAATTACCTCCAATCTTTAAAAAAGAAATTAGACTCATCCAACTGATACAAATCGGGATGTCCATTCATTATAAAGGGGGGTAATTTTTGCAGTTGATTGTGGACTGGTAGTATAAACACTCTCATACAAGTTAGATTTCTGAAAATAAAGGTCTTACAAAGACACTGATCAGACTGCTCTTGAAGGAGCGCCTCTTGAAGGAGCACTTCAAGAGCAGTCTGATCAGTGTCTTCAGTGTTTGCTAATTTAACAAGTATAATATGGAATCTTAAAGACCTGACAACCATAATTCTTGATTCAAACAGTCAAACTTTTTGAACATTGATCTTAGTTTCTGTGGGTATTTGCAAAGGTTGTCATGATTTTGAAGATGCACAATCAATTCTTAGCTATTCGTTCAAGGCAGTTAAATGTGGCATTTTTTTGTGCGTAGCTTGATTTGAGTGTGGCATGGGATTTTCAACAATATGGTATATGCGACCAGCAAAGCCTCAGATCAGCCTGCGCATACGCGCAGTCTGATCAGAGTCTTTGCTAGTCGCTTGAATAATCTATGACTGTTAAGCTACTGACTGAACATATTTTGGAGCTTCTAAGCTTAAAGGGAGGCTGCACAGGCTTGTCTACACCTGTCAAAATGCCACATTGTTGGAAATCACATGTCATGGCTCATTTATAGTATGTCCAGATCACAGTTTAGTAGGTTGTAACTGCCTTATGGTTTAATTTGGTGTAGTACTGCATTACGATACCATAGTTGCTTTGTGTGGTACAATAATGCAATTAATATATAGAATGTATTGTGCTGTACAATATGTTCTTAAAAGGTTATTCATAAAAGTAGTGTAATATGTATTGCATTATTGTTCAATGTGGTGAAGTACTGTCTTTTTGTGGTGTCCTATAGCATTATGTATAATGTGTTGCAATACTCAATTGAGCGGGGACATGTGATTTCCAACAATGTGGCATTTTGACATGTGTAGACTCAGATGAGCCTGTGCGGCCTCCTTTTAAGCTTAGAAACTCCAAATGCTGGTTTGCCAGTAGCTCATCAGTCATAGAATATTCAAGCGACTAGCAAAGGCTCTGATCAGACTGCGCGTATGCGCAGGCTGGTCTGAGTCTATGCTGGTCACACATACCACATTCTTGGAAATCTCATGTCGTGGCTCAATGATTGTTAGTGAGATAGAGTTCTGCATTATTATTAAGCATTAAATTTGTTTAATGTGTTATAATACTCCATTATGGTTTAGTATGGTGTAAACATGGCATCACAGTTGTGTGGTGTAACATTGCATTATGGTTCATTATGGTGTAACATGGCATCACATTTTGTTATGGTGTAATACTGCATTTTATCAGTCACCCCTTATATCATCTGAATTGTTTCAACATAACCTAATAAATGTTTTCTATCTCACGGCATGTTATCTTTATCAGGTCATGATGACGTTGGACTTTTTGAATGACGTCACTAATGACGCTGAATCAATACAAAAATCAAAAATTACGCCATAATCGCTAGTTTGAAGAATGTTCAACAATGGGTAAATTGATAAATAGAATACCAGGTTCGCGACTTTTGATATCAAGTTTACCAGGCTGGGCTTTGAGAGCGCATGTTGAATCGAGGCTTCTCGCGATGTCAACAAGTGTTCTCAAAGCCTTGCCTGGTAAACTTGATATCAAAAGACACTCACCTAGTATTCTCTATATTTCTTCGTGTGGTGCAATACTAGATATTGGTCATAGTATAACATAAAACATGTACTGCCTGTAACATGTTCTGCAGATTGCTAAGTGTGGTGTAACACTGCATTATGGTTTAAAGTGGCATTAAAGTTGAGTGTGGTGTGGTGAAACTCTGCATGAATGTTTAGTGTGTCATCAGAATGCAGGAATTGTTGCACATCTTTGATTGATCAACACATATCTTAATGTATAGCCATCTGAAACAGCAACAAATTATGTTTGATTACAATCATTATATTATTATATTATTTATTATTCATTATATTATTTTAATGTGCTTATGAGTGTGGATCAAGTAAATTCATATTTGAAGACACATTCCATAGTTAAAGACTAGTTCCTTATTTGAATTAAGGCAAGTTACAAAATAAAAGACAAGTTCCATATTTAGAGACAAGAGTCCATAATTAAAGACAAGTGTCCATGATTAAAGACAAGTTCCATATTTAAAGACAAGTTCCATATCTAAAGACAAGTTCCATATTAAGACAAGTTCCATATCTAAAGACAAGTGTCCATAATTAAAGACAAGTGTCCATGTTCCAAATTTAAATTAACCCTGAAAGCACCACCTATAACTTGCATCAGACGACAATTTCAAATTTTTCTGGCAGACGATTCTCATGAAATATCATTCCTTATTTCTTTAGAAAATAAGGAAAGATGGTTCAAAATTTGTCGTCTGCTGCAGTCGTCCATAATTAAAGACAAGTGTCCATAATTTAAGAAAAGTTCTATAATTAAAGAAAAGTATCATATTTGAAGACAAGTGTCCATAATTAAAGAAAAGTTCCATATTTAAAGACAAGTGTCCATAATTATAGACAAGTGTCCATATTAAGACAAGTGTCCAAAATTAAAGACAAGTTCAATATTTAAAGACAAGTGTCAATAATTAAAAACAAGTGTCCATAATTAAAGACAAGCTCCATATTTAAAGACAAGTGTCCATATTTAAAGACAAGTTCCATATCTAAAGACAAGTGTCCATACTTAAAGACAAGTTCCATAATTAAAAACAAAGTCCATATTTAAAGACAAGTTCCATATTTAAAGACAAGTTCCATAATTATAGAAAAGTTCCATATTTAAAGACAAGTTCCATATTTAAAGACAAGTTCCATAATTTAAGACAAGTTCCATAGTTTAAGACAAGTTCCAAAATTAAAGACAAGTTCCATGTTTGAAGCAAGTTCCATATGTGAAGACAAGTGTCCATAATTAAAGACAAGTGTCCATGATTAAAGACAAGTTCTCTATTTAAAAACAAGTTCAATATCTAAAGACAAAAGTCCATATTTGAAGCAAGTTCCATATTTGAAGACAAGTTCTATATTTGAAGACAAATTCCATATTTGAAGACAAGTTCTACATGTATATTTGAAGCCAAGTTAATATTTAAATACAATTTCCATATTTAAAGACTAATGCCATATGTATATATTTAATGAAATGCTCAAATTTGGAGAGAAGTTCCAAATTTAAGACAAGTTCCAAATTTAAAGACACATTCTGTATTTAAAGAGAAGTTCCTTATTTAAAGACAAGTGTCCATAATTAAAGACAAGTGTTCATGATTAAAGACAAGTTCCCTATTTAAAGACAAGTTCCATATCTAAAGACAAGTGTCCATAATTAAAGAAAAGTTTCATACTTGAAGACAAGTTCCATGTTTAAAGACACATTCCTGACAACAAGTTCCATTTTTGAAGACAAGTTCTACATGTATATTTGAAGACAAGTTAATATTTAAATACAATTTCCATATTTAAAGGCTAATGCCATATGTATATATTTAAAGACAAGTTCCAAATTTAAAGAGAAGTTTCAAATTTAAGACAAATTCCAAATTTAAAGACACATTCTGTATTTATAGAGAAGTTCCTTATTTAAAGACAAGTGTCCATAATTAAAGACAAGTGTCCATGATTAAAGACAAGTTCCCAATTTAAAGACAAGTTCCATATCTAAAGACAAGTGTCCATAATTAAAGAATAGTTTCATACTTGAAGACAAGTTCCATATTTAAAGACACCTTCCTGAAGACAATTTCCATATCTAAAGACACATTCCTGAAGACAAGTTCCATATTTGAAAACAAGTTCTACACGTATATTTGAAGACAAGTTAATATTTAAATACAATTTCCATATTTAAAGACATGTTCCTGAAGACAAGTTCCATGTTTGAAGACAAGTTCTATATTTGAAGACAAGTTCCATATTTGAAGACAAGTTCTACATGTATATTTGAAGACAAGTTAATATTTCAATACAATTTCCATATTTAAAGACAAGTTCCAAGTTTAAAGGCTAGTTCCAAATTTAAAGACAAGTTCTAAATTTAAAGACAAGTACCTTATATCAAGACACATGTTTTATTTGAAGACTAGTTCTATATTTAAAGACAAGTTCCATATCTAAAGACACATTCTGTATTTAAAGACTTAAGTTCCTTATTTAAAATAAGAAAGAGGGCAAAGATCAGGAATCAATACAACCAAGCACCACACCTGACCCAGGATACCAATGGGAAAGTGACAGCTTCAGAATTAGACATCACAAAGGAGAGCCAAGAGACCTTTCTGACAAGTTTCATATTTAAAGATAGATTCCATATTCCAAGATAAATTCTATAGTTAAATTTAAAGACAAGTTCCATATTTCAAAATGTTTGACTTATTACATTGTGTTTTCTACAGTTATCCTCCATTTTTTGATGAGCAACCATTTGGTATCTATGAGAAGATTTTGGCAGGGAAAATAGACTGGCCCAGACACATGGATCCAGTTGCAAAGTAAGTACATGTACTGAACCCTTTTTGACTAATGTATTTTCCCATACATATTGATACAATAAGGGTGGGATAGTCAATTAGGACCATTATATGGGTATTCGCCCTGAGAAAACCTGTCTTCGGTGGTTTGCAAACAACAAAGGCGCAGACCAGCCTGCGCATCCGCGCAGTCTGATCAGCACCTTAGTTATTCACTAATTGCATAGTATTATATCTAGACTTGCTGCGACCAAAATTTTAGTTATCTAGCTAATCTCTGTAGCTGAGGAGACTAGTTTGAGTCTCGATTTGTCGAAAACCTCCAAGACAGGTTTTGTTTCGCGACGTGGCCCATATACTTTAAAGTTACTACTGACACCAATAACTATAACTCTTGCAACACTAAACACAGTTTGCTGTATCAGCTAGATGTCAATTTAATATCTGACTCATCGCCTACTTTTATAGTTTGTGTTTGCATGCAGTTAAAGCTCTCAACACTCCCCCAGCATGTTTTCAAGGTTCAAGGTCATAGGATTTACCCTTGAATTTCGAGTCCTCTCCATATCTCATGAACTCTTTCAATGATTTTCATTAAACTTCACACAAATGTTCCTCTCAATGAGATGGTGTGCATAACCCATGACTCAGATATGCAGACTCAAGATCAAGGTCACACTTCAAGGTCAAGGGGGATTTAGCTGTCCTTCAGACTGCTGTCTTGTTTTATTTGTTTTTCACTCCAAGAAACCAGCTCTAGATTAATAGTTCATGCGAGTCATCTGCACAACAAGTATTTTCACAGAGAAATGAGTAGGGAGTGCAGTGGCTCAGTGGTAGAGTGCTTGACTCAAGACCAAGTGCGGATCCAGAGGGGGACAGGGGATCCGGACCCCCCCTGGAAAATCACAAGTAATATGGGTTTCTATAGGGAATAGGCAATTGGACCCCCCCTGGAAAAAGTTGGACCCCCCCTGGAAAATGTTGGACCCCCTCTGGAACCTAAAAAATGATAGATTTCTTTGAAATTGACCATTTGACTTCTGTAAAATAAGCTGAGGACTAAAAAAAAAAAAACATTGTCAGAGCTGTTTTCGGCCAGACTGACCTGGACCCCCCCTGACGAAAATTCCTGGATCCGCGCATGCAAGACCCAGGGGCCGCGAGTTCAAGCCTCACCGGCGTCACTGCGTTGTGATCCTTGAGCAAGACGCATTTATCCTAGCTTAGTACTGGTTCAACCCAGGAAGACCAGTCCCTGTTTAACTGAAAGATTGTTGATTGGACATAAAGAATCAAATCAAAGAAACAAACAGAGAAATGAGTGAAATTTCACTGACTATGTTTTGTTGAAATGTGTTACCAGTTTATATACTTGACTGATGTGGTAACTTTTTCACAATGCCCTGGCAGTAGGCCATATACGAGGGACGTTTTTTATGTTCGTAGAAAGGTAGATTTAATGTAAAAGGCAAAAGTAAATGCAAACATCATGCATATATTTGGAAAGATTGAGCTTTTATCTATACATTCAACCTAAAAAAAATTCATAATGCATTACTTTAATGACTTCTAAGAGGCAAAGACATACCTATATATCGCACACTGAAAATATGGTAGAAATATGACATTTTAATCGACTTAGTCTCTGACAGAACATTAGAAACAATTGCATGAAAATGGGTCCATAGCTATACACAGCTTCTGAAAATATGGCTGCAGATCAAGGACACCACTTGCTACAATATTATATAAACACTATAGCAAATGCGCAGCAATTATTTGATATGGAAGATTTGTTTTGAATCTCAGCAAATTGAACAGTAGGCATATAAACTTTTATTGTAAAAAGTTGGCATAAGTGGAAGTTGGGTACGGGCTTTTGAATGTGGCTTAATATGTTAGCTGTAAAGTAGTATTATAATTGTTCTTGTTTATATGGCAGATTGAAGTGTTATAGTAACTTTCATCCCAAAATAAGGTTAATACTTTCGTTTTATTAGAAATTAACTGCAAAATAAATAGCCTAGGGGTGCTAAAATCCCTTATTTTGTATATAAATGACGTCATGGAGCATTACTTTATATAGAAAATACATTAAAACTGTTTTTGTGCTTCTTAACAGGTTTTGAAATAACTGCAATAAGAAAATTATGCAGATCCGATTGTTATTGCGTTTTCTACGCGGGGTTGATTTACCCCACCCACGTTTAATAACATGGGGGTATGCCAGTACCGGAAGTTGCCAGTTACACGCTTAAATCAATACATCGATATAACTGCTGACGAATGATTAAGTATATCATGTGCTATGTAAAACCAGAAGAAATTTTGAAATTTGTTCACAATCATAATTTTAACATATATAATAACTAGCACTTGACTGTGATTATTTTGGTATATTGATGGGTGTTTTAAAACTGTGATAGAAGAGCAAACAACATGCTTATAGTTTTGCTGCACTTGTCTACAATTAGCGTTTGAATAATTAATTTTGATGGTGCAAAGAAAAAATCGGCTTGAAAAATGCTTATATCACCAATGCGATAGGAACTTAACAGCGTCTAATTTCCTAATGGCTGCGTGATTAAAATGATACGGATTTCGGCCAGTGTCCTTTTTACGCCCTTTTCAAAGCTATATATCTTGACCGAACTAAGCGCTAATGATGTAAAATTTATATCAAGTGATAGACAGGAGCTGGACCTTTCAAAATATATATAGTTATGGTATCGTAAATCCTATATTTGTAGAGATACAGCCCGATTCTACGAACATAAAAAATGACCCTCGTACCTATAATGGTCAGTTTAGATAAAGGACATTTCTCACATGCACAAAGAGCTCTTTTTATACTGCTTCTGGGTTTAGATAAACAAAAAATTTCAGCGTAAAATTGTAAATATTTTCTTATCCATACTTTTTAGCATATGTTTTGGGTGCTCGAAAGAACCGTCTTGAGTACCCACAACATATGTTGTGGTTTAGAAATAAGAAATAATTTTTCTGGTACACACTCTTAACTTAAGTCCCATGATTATCTATGCAAGAAATGTGCAAAGCACATCAACATTACTTTCTATGCCATTTAAACAGAAGCACCAATTGTGCAAATGCCTCCAAACCATGAAAAATCAGCACATATGGCCACTATTGATGCAGATATTTCTTCCTTAGCCTTAATTTCATATGCTACTTTTTCTCTCGTTCTGGCTCAAATGGTTTGATCATTAAAATATATCCTATGGAAGTTTGGAAATCAGATTTAAAACACCTTTTAAATCCATACAGCTTAGTTTTAGTGAAGAATTTTCAGCTAATTAGAATACCAGATAAGCTATAGCCATCTGCCTGCTAAATATATTGTTATATCTCGCATTTTCAGCCAATTTCAAAATTGTTACCAATATTAGGACAGAATGGCAAAGGTGAAACTGAAGCTGGCTGACCAGTACACCTTTTGTAGAACTAGGATTGTTCTGGTTTAGCTGGGCCTGAGTACAGGCTAATTATGTTGCTTGTTTTGTTTTAGCTCACCTGAGCTGAAGGCTCCTGGTGAGCATATAGGCTGGGACTCGAGCCGGCATCCGTCCCTCCACACTTTCAAACATGAATATCAGCTGGCTGATTAATATCAAATTTCATCTGTAACATCGTTGGGGTGGGGGCTTGGCTGCATTTGGTTTTGGGCCAGATGGGATCAGAACTCTGGTTTCCATGGTTACAGATAGCTCCCATAGGATTATAATGGGGAAAATCTCGTGACCTCTCTATCTTCTTCATTTGTGATTGGTTCTTCTTTATTCTTGCACTGCGCTCCGCATATTTTGGTTAAATAGTTACTGTGTACTATTGGGGAGCATCTATTGGTCCTACTATTCTGGTGAAAGACCAAGGTTAATATCATCTCAAGCCCCACTTTTATAAAAAGAAATAAAAGAGCAGGGACAGTCTCTTTATTAAGCTGAAATATGAAAACAAATCCTGAAAAGGGTAACTTTTTTCTGATAATTTATGGGAAATTATGTTAATTCTACTGAATCCGATAAAACACCCTAACATATGATTTCCCATGTTATAAAACCATGCATTAAAATGGATAAACCACTAGTGAATTACATATTTTGGTATCATTATGAAATAATGTCAATAACAATGCCATTTTTGTGTCATATGATTTAAAGAACCTCTTTTGTATTCATGCATTTTTGAATTTTATTAAAATTGTTGTGAAAGAGCAATAAATGGCTCCGCAAAGCCTCACATTTTATTGCTTTTCCATCAACTCAATAAATAAATCCATACTACATGACCATTAATCAATTGTTGTAAACAGGGACAGGTCTTCCTGGGTTGAACAAGTACTAAGCTAGGATAAATGTGTCTTGCTCATTAAGGACCACAACGCAGTGACACAGGTGAGGCTCGAATCCGCGGCCCGTTGGTCTCGAGTCAAGCACTCTACCACTGAGCCACTGCGCTCCCACACCGCGTATTGACACAAAGCTGACTTTTCAGTCGTGATGTGCCTTAGCAGACAGGTCGATTCTTTAGTATCGAGCCTGCGCAGACAATGGATAAAGGTTAAGAACCAGTTCATATTAGCTTTTTGCATGCTAGGATTTTTTTTTTTGAAATTTTCTTATCATCATTCTGATTTTTTTTTTCAAAATCAATTTAAAAAAAAAAACTTTCAGGAATACTGTCAGGGTGTCAAACAGTTTTGATCCAGATCAGGCCCGACAAAATGTCAGGCCTGATCTGGGTCCAAACTATTTGCAGAGGTTATAAGCTTACGACAGCAGGTTAAGAGATAAAGAACTATTTCTTATGCACTAATTCCTGTTAAACAAGATTACCGATTTTTATATTGGATGTGGTATGTTGGATTTATATTTCCATAATCTTTAAATTGGCCACTTGAACTGATTAAATGAAAAATAAGAGTTAAATTTGGATATGATTATATTCATGGATTTTAGCTCCTTCCTTGCTAGCAGCGACTTTTGTCATCTGCTGCTAACCTTTCCAAATGGTTTGGCCCCAGATTAGGATCAACGTTCTGTCCATTTGACTGCTGATAGTGAAAGAATTTTTTGAAAAAGTTAATTTTGAAAACAAATCAGCAAACAACAAAAGCATGAAAAATTAGCCAGCATGCAATTAGTTAAAAAAGCTTCACCATTGAAATTTTTAAAAGGGTTCACATGTCCTTTCATGGAAGGAAAGGTGCCACATACCCAGGTAGTAGTAGGGCACTCATAATGATAAAGCTAGGCCCAGTTCCAGATGAATTCTTTTATTAGTTGATTTACGGGAATTTTTTTCAGATTCAGGGTTGGGGGGGGGGGGGGGGGGGGGGCGACCATATATACCTTTATATGTTCGAAAAATGAATAAAAAATGCATTTGGACAACATTTTCAGAACAAAAAATATTGACAGGATAAGGGTTTATTCTTTAATTCAATAAATAAAGCTCAATTTCTTTAATATTTTAAAGATCTTGTAGAAATTTTAAATCAAGGCTAGATATGTTATAAACAGTCATTAAGGTAACTTACAGTCATTAAATTCAATTCAAGTAGCAACAAAACTGCCAAAGAAAACAGAATACTGTATGGTTAACTCTTCACCTACCAGTGTCGTCTGCTGGTTAACCTTTGGAAACAGTTTGGATCCAGATCAGGCCCGACATTTTGTCGGGCCTGATCTGGAACCAAACTGTTTGACACTCTGACGATAACCCTGAAGGAAATTTTTGGAAAAAGTTTATTTTGAAAAAATTCAGCAGACGACAACAAATCATGAAAAATTTCTCCGCATGCAAAGAGTTAAACAGGCCTGGGAATGGAGGGATCTTCAGTACAAACTCATTTTCCTATTAACCCTTAAATTTGCAGCAGACGACAATTTCAAATTTTGCCGCTTTTTCAAAAGTAACAAATAACGCATGATATTCATGATATTTCATGAGAATCGTCTGCTGGCAGACTATTCTCATGAAATATCATAACTTATTTTTTTCCAAAAATTGGGAAAGATTTCGCAAAATTTGTCGTGATTGGCGCTTTAAGGGTTAAAAATGTTTTGATGTGTAGATGAGAAAAGGAGATGGTAGGCGTTCAAATATGTATGTTATACGCGTTTAGAAACAATTGTCAAATTTTTTACAAAACAAAAAGTAATAAATTCAAGGTTTGCATATATGCTTGAAAAGTACATGAAAATCATTTAATATAAATTCTGTCTCTAAAAGTCTAATCGTTGAAAAGTTATTGAACTTCATATTTTCTCTAGGACCTTATTCTGTTAACATAACAAATGACCCCCCCCTCTCTTCAGAGCTGGAAAAATCCACTCTTCCACTTGCTATGACAAGTACCTTAAACTGCAGGACAAGTAGAAATTTTGACTTCTATTGAATTTACAAACACATATGGCATGTAGGATGAGTAGACATTTTAGGAAATTTCCCACCCCTGACTCCACAATATACCATGAGAATAGCAAGAATGCTAATTGATGCTATGCACATCAAAGGATGGGGCTGGGTTGATTTGGGTCCGCAGAGTTTGGGTCTTTGGGGATCACCTCAGAGTTATGGCCCCTTTTGAATGATGAAACTCATGTGTTAGTTGGTGCTATACTAGTTTTTGCGTAAAATCAGGCATGGAGTCTGGAATTGCAATCAGCATTTACTCCCACTTGCTTTAGTTTGACTTACTAGTCTCCAAGTAGCAGAACATACAAGCCTCACTGAAGAGATTTTACCAACCAACCCAAGAGATAGTGGTACTTATGTATATGGTATATGCATGTGCGGATTCTGAGGGGGGGTGGGGGCAGGGGGTCCGGACTCCCTCTGAAAAATCACAAAAATATAGGGTTTCTTAGCAATACTGGTCCGGATCCCCTATTGGGGAGCGCAGTGGCTCAGTGGTAGACAGGGTGCCCACTGGTCAGGGAAAAGTCAGGGAAATTATATTTTTCTTCAAGGTCAGGGAAAAGTCATGGAATTCTGTGAAATGGTCAGGGAAATTAGAAAATCCTTAAAAGTCAGGGAAAAGTAAGGGAATTTTAAAAAAATATTTGTTTAAACCCCTCAAAATTGAACAGACAGACATGAGATGATGACTGTTTTTTGGATGGCTTTTATGCTATCCAGACATTATAATATATTTGTCTCTTTGCTAGTTGTTTTTTTTTTGTTGAAAATTGACCTAAGACCTTATTTAGTGTTTTTTTTTTATTTCCGACTTGCATTGCGATTTACGTTGTTACATGAAGGCTGAAGACACGGGCCGAATAAGCGGAGGAAGGCAGTAAGGCTTGGTAAAATGTCAGGGAAAAATGAATTTTGGTCAGGGAAAAGTCAGGGAATTTTATTTCAGACTAAGAGTGGGCACCCTGGTAGAGTGCTTGACTCGAGACCGAAGGGCGGGGGGTTCGAGCCTCACCGGCGTCACTGCCCTATGGTCCTTGAGCAAGACACATTTATCCTAGCTTAGTACGGGTTCAACCCAGGAAGACCCAACCCTGTTTAACTGAAAGCTTGTTAATTGGACATAAAGAATCAAATCAAACAAGCAAAACAAATCCGGATCCGTTGAAAAATCACAAAGCTACAAAGCCAGCATTCAATGTTGGGCAATCATGGGCTGCCAGCTAAACGCCATTAAAATGGCGTTTCACTGGCACGCCGATGATGGACAATTTACAGTTGTATTTGGATCCTCTATCCCCTCATCAACTAAAAATAAAAAAATAAATGAAACGTTATCAAATTTGGACCCCTTCTGACAAAACTTTCTGGATCCGGACATGGTTTAGGTGACCTCAAGATGACGTCACCTCGACATTGATACAACCTTATTGTGTGCCTGCTGGTAGCAGAGGTTCTTGTCAGGCTGTATATTTGTGCAGACTCATCTGAGCATTCACTGCCTGTTTATGAGATAAGAACACAAATTTTTGGTGATGGCTCATAATATGATAGTGTCTGTTACAATGTACTTAAGAGTGTCTGTTACAATGTACTTAAGGGAAGTAACTATATAGATATGGTATCGTTTTAAATGTAGGCGGAGAAGATACATTTTGAACATTTTAGTTCCACTTACTCTGGTTTCAAGTTAGTAGACCTGATGAGGCTATATGATTGGTTCTAAGCATTGATATATATTCCACCAAATAAGCAAATCTTGCATTATATAACTGCACAATACCCAAACCACTGAACTTGGAGATTCTTGTTTAAAAGGCTGTTATAGGGTGAAAATGAATGGGTCAAAAGTAAAAAATTACTGTCTGACTGAAATTATTTTTAGTCCCACTAAAAATAATTATAGGTGCCATGTAAATATATAAACGTCCATCCATAAATATTTTCAGTCGCACCATAATTAATTTAGGTGGAACTTTAATTTTTAAAAGTCCCAACTGAAATGAATTTCAGTCCAACTTAAAATAATTATGGTTTGACTAAAAATCAATCTTTTGAGTTGCACCATAGTTATTTTACGTTGGACTAGAATTGATTTCACTAAGATTAGTTTCAGATCGACATAAAACAAATGTGTGAGACTGAAAATGATTTATGATAGGATGTATATTTATATAAGTGACACCTATATATAATTTTGGCAGGACTAAAAATAATTTTAGTCGGAATAAAAATTTGGCCCAATCAGTACACCATACTATTAACCTTTTGTATTCTGGTTCTTCTGACCCTGATGTTGTCTTGATCAATGTCTTGCTTTGCATTGTTATAATTGTACCCTGGGTATTTGTGAGCTGCAATATGAGGTTTCAGGAATTCCCTTTTTTGTGTAACTTATTTTTTTGCACAAGCCTCAATACAAAATAAATGCCCAAGTTTTTTCACAGAGGGATAAATCATCATCAGCAGAAAGTTGTAATAATATTGAGGATCAGATAAGCTGAGTGAGGGTAAGTGTCAAGATAGTATCTCTGTGAAGAAGAAAGATCTGCCAGCTGCCATGCCTTGATCATAGATCCCGATATGCAAAAAAAAAAAATAGCATAAAATTGCTATTATTTTCTTACCCATCAATTTAAATATATGTTTTGGGTGCTCAAATGAACCATCTCATCGAGACGGTTCTTTTGAGTACCCACAACATATGTTTTTGCTGAGAAATAAGATAAATATTTTTCAATTGCGCATTCTTATCTGGAGGCCTGCATGATACACTCTGTTATGTTTTGTTTGTTTGTTTTCATTGTAGTTTACAGCCCATTCAACACTTTATATGTAATGTCAGGTGCAGTTTTCTCACTGTCCCAGACTGTTCTGAGCTTAAGTGGCTATACTTTTGAAGTTTGCTGCACTGTCCTGAAAAGCTGATACTAAGAGCCCTTGCTTGATAAGAGTAGAGTAACATAGTTGGTCAGGTTATGGTACTTCATTCATCTTATTAGACAAAAATGCAGGTTTTTCTTTCATACTTCCAAATGTAAATCTGTTCCGTCACCTTATGTATATCGAGAGAGGATTCTACTCTGACAGTTTAATTTTTTTCACAAACAACTTAGTAAAACCTTGAAAAGGAATATTTAAAGAGGCTTAGTCTGCAACTATGAACATTTTTCGGAAAAAAAAAATTTTCTTTTCAAATCATTTGTAAAAGTAGAATTAAGTTATGTTTTCACAATAAAATTGTTCACTATAGCTGAAACTGCACGGAAAAGTGAATTATCATATTAAATAGGTGTGTGTTTTCTATTGTTGGTAATTATTTGCGTCCCTCCAATAATTATAGACAGTTAATTTTTAACATAAATGCTGTCGTTTTGATACTGATAATTTGTTAAGATTGACGAAATTGGTTAAATGTATACAGGAATTTTAGTTTTTTTGCTGTGTTCTTGAAAAATAGAAACATTATTTCTAAAATTAAAAGATCAAAAGTTACAGACTATGCAGCTTTAAGTATTAAAGATTTTAGTAGTTGCTCCTGACAGTCACTCTCAATCATAATAATGCGGACAGTTATGAAAGTGAGACCAGTAGTACTGCAGACAGTGCACAACATGACCTTCTAGTGACATACAGTCAAAACTCTTTATAGCCTCACTCTTATAACAGAATAATCAATATCCGCCATAAATTTGCAGGGAACAGATCTGTTTCCATTAAAATTCCCTGTTTATAACAGAATATTCACTTATTGACACCAACAGTTAAAATTCTGGTTTCTATTGAAAATAAATTCATTATTACAGAATTTTTACCATGTGTCAGTCAATTTGGTGATCAGGACAAGGTCTTTTGCATGAACAATTTCCTATCAAGTTTGGTAAGGGGGAAGCTTCGTGCATTTTGATGCAATATGAAATTGAACTGATCTATACATTTGGAATAATGGCATTTAAATTAATTTGTATACTATTTTCTTTTATCTTATGATTATGATGTGGAAACCTGCTACTGGTCGGCATTTCCTTATAACAGTAAATTCACTTTAATGGCAAAGATAGCTTGGAACGAACATGGTCATTATAAAGAGGGTTGACTGTATCAACTAAAAAATTAGTAGGATAAAACTGAAGTTAAAATACATCACAAAATATTTCTTGAACTGGTTTTGTTTTAAGTGGATTCCACCAAATATGCTAACAAAGAGGAGTAACATACCAGAGGTGAGTTCAATAATGCGAGAGCTCGCCGGGCGCTCGTTGACTGGTACCTGTCTTTATTCGGTATGTGTAAAGCCTGGCATCAGTACAACGAGCGCTAGCAAGCGCTCGCTTTGTTGAACTCGCCTCAGGTATGTCCAGGTATGTTAACTGCTATACTGAAGATTAAGGGGTCCGACAATCACAATATCATGTTTCCCTTAAAAATCTTGTTATCTGACGAATACAGTGTAAGGGTATAGAAAAGAGAGTAGACTTGCTCCAGTCCTTAAAACAATTTTTCATCAATGTGTCATATCATATACTTGTAGCCAGTCTAACTCTGATGGCTCTGTCTAAAACAAGTATACAAGTATACAAGTATATGATATGACAAATTGATGAAAAATTGTTTTAAGGACTGGAACCAGTATACTCTGAGAGAACAAGATGCTTATTTCTTAGAACTTTATTTTGTCTGATTCATAATGTACTACATGAACTGTTGTGATAAATAGACCATAAATAGGCCACACTTATGAAGATAACTAGGTAATAAATAGGCCTCTACATGAGAAAACCTGACTTTGTTGTAGAGGCACTGGTTATGGGTCATTGCCCTTAATTTATATCTCTGCCTATTAGTGCCTGTCAAACTTTGTAAAACTTTGCAAACAGTTTGGAAGTTTTTGAAGTTTAGACAATTAATGAACACAGAGAATGAAACTGATTTGAAGAAACTGTGCCGCCTCATAATTATTATAAATGAGGCGTTTTAAACGTATGAACTAATATTTTACAATAATTTCTGCTATTTGATACAATTATACATAGGTTGTGAGTGCCCACTATAATCGGATGATAGAAGCGACTCTGGTGGGCACACACCACCTATGGTGTCGACCAATATAAATAATCGAAAGTATAAGATATGCGTATAGTTTTTGCGTTCAATGGTGTCCATGGTTCCTGTGACTAACCGTCTTCTATACGGTAATTGAGCTGACGTCGACGGCATATGAATCATGGAAACTGTTGAATTGTCTTAACTTTGAAGCATACAAGAGAACAGAGATTGTGATATGTGCGCTCATTATGACCGCTACACTGAGGTGGTCCTGATGATCTCTCACTATCCAACAAGCATGACGTGTTAACCATTATAAACAAAATTCATGTATGATTTCATATATATATATATATATATATATCCTTAACCTAGGAGATTTGGGTTTTAAAACTCGAAATATACTTATAAAATAATTATTTATATACAATGCCTAGTTTATACGGTTAATTGTCATTAGATAAAATGAAAATCAAAACAGCCGTTATGGTATGCCTATGATTCAGTATTTTTGGCTGACTCTCTATGGAAAGTCAACTTCGAAATCCCGAGTTCGGGACTAATCCCGAAAACGTTCACCTATAGAGATACCTTTGATTGTCATAACGAGGCTTGCATTGTTATATTATGTGATTAACTCATATAAGCCTAACGCTCTTTTTTCAGTGACATAAGCAAACAGTGCAGACCGAGATCAGACCCCGCAGAATACGGAGCCTGATCAGGGTATCCACTGTTTCTTTACAGAATGTCCTATATAATGTTATTAAAAAATGAAAATACTATCCAACAACCCTTAAAACGGAAATGGACCTGTCCAACTGGTAACAGTGGGAAATTCCATTCAGCACAAATGGGTTAAATGCCAATTTTGTATGTACAACTGCCAAAATATATATTTTTATATTATACTAATTCACTGGTCCCACCTCATGGAGGTGGTATTGATATGTATTCACACCCGTTATTCGTAGTCATCAGACACAACGGTACAACCGTAACTGCATTAAGCCGTATAATGTCAGAACGGTGCTTGCTTCATAGAAAGCGACAAGTTATCAAATGAATAGCAAACATGACAGACCAAGAAGTGTAGATACACATCTTGTTTTGTCCAGTCTGCTATGCTCACCGAGAATGTACATATGTTTCACACACACACACACACACACACACACACACACACACACACACACACACACACACACACACACACACACACACACAGAACGAGCCATGTTATTAGTCTAAATATATAATGTATAATCATAAGTCAATATGTCATATATATACTATCTTATATGTGTGGCGAACCTACTTTCCTCAAATCTGTCTTGTATTTCGCCTTTCGGACAAGGCAGAATACGGGAAATCTAAATTCTTGACAGACGGAACGAATCTAACGCGATGGCGTGGCCTTGTACTATATAAGGCTGCAGTCAGCGTCCGGATTCCCTGCTTACCGCTGATTAGGACTGCTAAAACATCAACAACTAAAGGTAAAATAAAAGTTGACCGCATGTTGTTTTGGCAGACAGAGTTGACCCTGATGAAATGCCGCATCGGATGCGACATTTCATCTGGATCCTCACTGCTTGCCAAAGACTATGTAATACACAAAAGCTAAAGCCATCCTGCGAAAACTGCGATTGCTGTTTACCTGAATGTGAAAGGATATCCAGTGATCCCAATTTTTCAGGCAAGAATCTTTGAACTCAAGACTCGTATGTACGCACGTGCAGCGTAATGTACAAAGGGAAATAATTATGCCATACCGATCTTAAAGCTTTTATCAATAAAGTCGTCGAGTTTATCTCCCTTACGACCTCCAAAACAAATAATAATGACGATGTCGCTTCAACATGTTGAATCCCCTTTTTGGATCCTTCTGCTCCCCCAAAATACTCTAGCTTGCTGCTGTACAAACAAAATCACGAAAGAGTGCGAAACATGGGTTGTCCGATAAGTCGCCCGAGCAACCTATGTGTCTCAGTCTTGCGTGAATACATAGAAAACTCGGTTTAATATATTTATATCATTATGCTTAAATTTGACCTCCTCTCCCCACCCTCTCTCTTTTATCTGTCTAATAGTAAAGTACCGCCTTTCAATATTGAATTGTGTTCCTCACATGCCAGGTTTGTATGACCTGGATGTAAAAAAAGAGATTTGTATTGCATTGTATTGTATTGTGGTAACAAACAAAACATTTCTCAAACTTCATAAATTACCATGCTGCTAAACGCACTACTTTGCCATGACGCCAATGTGGCACAAAAGCTCCACATTGATGCCATTGCGAAGTAGGAGCCCTTTTATCAGTTGCATGACTAAAACGGGATTTCATTGTGTTCATGGCTGGGGGTAGTGGCGGGTGGCTCCTTACAGAGAAACCAACTGCCTCTACCCTAATATAATACATATAATATTTATAACGCTGACAAACTTGTTTAATTCAAATACTGATGTAGGTCGGGCTGGGTTTGGTTTGGCGCCACGGCGCTGAACCATTCCTGGCCTGACATCACATCCAAGGTCTAGTCATAGAAGGTCCAGAGCGGTGTGCGCTGGACCAGCCTTGAATCATATATATGTATGGTTATGAAAATTAGCTATGTAAAGTAAAGAGAATCTGTTGTGCTCCACCAGATAACAGGGAGTTATGGTTAGACATTATATATATAGAATATAATTACTGAACAATATGACCGCCATGATGTATTTTCATGCATGCAATTATCTGTATTATACCTCTTGTTGTTGACTATGTTGACCTAGAGTGAATAAAGAATTGAATTGGACCCAGATCAGGTCCAACAAAATATTGGGCCTGATCTGTATCAAAACTGTTTTACATTCTGATTACATTCCTGAAAGACTTTTGAAAAAAGAAAATCCTTAGATGTCAAAAATCCATGCAAAATAATTAAATTACCCAACATTAATAGATAAATTTAAAAAGGTACTTGAAGTTATAAATCTTTTTTCATGCTCAACTCAACTGAGCAAGAAATTTACAATGCTTATAAATTTTAAAAGGCCAACACAACATCCGAGAGTTTGAAAGCAAGAAAAAGTCTTTATTTTTCAACATTTTCGTTTTTATGTGCAGTATAAATATGAGCTGTGCCATGAGATTTCCAACAATGTGGTATGTGCGACCAACAAAGCCTCAGATCAGCCAGTGCATACGCCCAGTCTGATCAGAGCCTTTGCTAGTCGCTTGAATAATCTATGACTGTTAAGCTACTGACTGAACACCATTAGGAGTTTCTAAGCTAAAAGCCGGCTGCACAGGCTCGTCTGAGTCAACACTTGTCAAAATGCCACATTGTTGGAAATCACATGTTGCGGCTCAATCATGCTCAGTTGAGTTGAGCATGAAAAAGATTTTATAATCTTGAGTCCAGGCCTCAAGGGTATAAAACTTATTGTGCTCAACTTAGCTGAGCATGAAATTTCAACTGCTCATAAAAGCTAAAATACTGAAAAATAATGATTTTTTTTTGCTGTCAAACTCTTAGTTGGTGTATTCATCCTGCTAATAAATGCTAAAATGCCAACAATTGTTGGCATTTAACTTTTATGAGCAGGATAAGTTTTGTGCTCAGCTGAGTTGAGCATGAAAAAGGTTTTATAACCTTGAGGCCAGGGCTCATTGACCTAGCTAATACAGATACAAGGTTCCTGCTGCTACTGTGCTGATTCAGGCTTTTATGATCAAAGGATGAGAGTGTGGAGGAATTACTAATCTCAGTTTCTACCTGCATGCTGCCCACCTCATCTGATCATTGCTGGTACCGTAAACACCTTACTAAACTCCCAGTGCACTTAGAAAAGACCGAGCAACTTTAGAATTTGTCTGCCACTTCATCTGACCATACTTTCAGTAGCTAGAATAATTATAGATACAGTAAAACCGGATATACTTTAATATAGTGGACCTATGTGGAATCCTGCCTTATAAGAGGATGTATCCATACAAATGTGGTATCAAAATAAACTTTGACATCTTAACTACACAGAAAGACCAATAATAATAGCTATATCCTCGTATAAAGTGATTATCGAGGCCTTTAAACTTCATAAGGGTCAACGCAATTTGCGCTTCATCGCGCATCAGTGTACATGATCATTTCCAACACTCGTGCAAGCCTCTGGGATTATGCACTTTGGAAATTAGATCTTGGAACGATTGGGCAATGATTATAAATGATACCCATTCCGTTTTTTCTGCAATAAAAAGGTTCTCACAGCATAAAATGCACAAATCCTTCACTCCGGTGAATCTTGTTGACAAGTCGGCCATTTTGGTAGAAAAGTAGATAAAAAGCGCCTGGATAACACTTGCTACTGTCGCGAACTCCCCAGTATCTCTCACATGATTAAAGGGTGCCGAGTCATGGAGGGGCATCGATAACAGAAATGCCTTTCATTCCGTATAAGTTACAATGACGGAAAAAACGCATTTTGATATAAAAACATTGTATTCTTAAGAAATGTGGAATCATTTCTATATAGAGATGCAACCAGATTTTTGGCAAAGACTGAATAATTGTTTTCTCAAGAAATGTGGATGCATTTCTATCTAGAGATGTGACTAGATTTTTGGCCCAGACTGCATGATTGTTTTCTTAAGAAATGTGGAATCGTTTCTATATAGGGATGTAACCAGATTTTGGCCAAGACTGAAAAATTGTTTTCTCAAGAAATGTGGAAGCATATCTATATAGGAATGATTCCACATTTCCTAAGAAAACAATTATTCAGTCTGGACCAAAAATCTGGTTGCATCTCTATATAGAGATGATTCCACATTTCTTAAGAAAACAATGTTTTCATATAAAATGCGTTTTATTCCGTCAATGTAACCAATACGGAATAAACAGCTTTTCTGTTATAGATGCCTGTCTATGGATATATCTTCAAGAAGACGAATAATTGTTGGGGAGTTTTACAGCATAACTCCCCAAGACATGATCGATGTATGAAAGACGCTTGCATTTTCATTGAGAAATTGAAATGGCCGACATCAACCGTGAAAAAACACTGACCCTTGCCTGATTTAACTGATCATTACAAACGATATTTGGACCCAGGCGTATTGATTGTAGTATAAAATGGAGATGAGATACAGTTGTATATAATTCGACCACACAAGTGTGGACACATCCTCTTATATGGCAGGATTCCACATAGGTCCACTATATTAAAGTATTTCCGTAAAACCTGTAGCGGCCACTCAAAAGGAACACCAAAATTGGTTTTCAATACCGATTATTGCTTAATGCAGGTCAAATGTATTGCAGAATGCTCCAAGGGGAGTATTCTGCAATACTTTCAACCTCCATTATTTAGCTACCATTTTCCATTAAGACCTTAGTTGTTTATTTAAGTAGCGGTATTGTATGCTATAGTTGCTACCAAACATAACCATGGTAATATATAGAAGTTTTATCTTGTACATTACTTACGGTACACACATTGTATATTCAAGCACATTCGCCCAATGAACAAAAAAAGAGTGGCGGACAGATTCTAAAGTCTATAGCCAATGTATGAGGGGTGTAGTACATACAAGTATCCAGCATTGAGGTGAGAAAACCTGACCTTGGGGTTTTCAACCATCCTCGTTTACCCAGGGGTAATGCATTCTGTTTCACTCCTTTCGTAATGAATGCAGTGTAACGGAATATATATATAGTATCATTTTAAATGTAGGCAAAGGATGGTTTTCAACAAGATTCACCACAGTCTGCAGAGTTACAGAGACTAGCTATTACATTGAATTTTTTCAAGCAGCAAGTTTAGCTATTATACCTTACAAGGAATGAAAAACAAAGGCGTCAATCAGAATGTGCAGATGTGCACGCTGGTCCGCACCTTTGTTATTCACATGCCAAAAAGTCCGGCTTTCTCGTGGCGAGGCACAAAAATCATATGTTTATGTATTATAATATACCGTAAATTGAGCCTCGACATGTGATCTCCAACAATGTGGCATTTTGACAATTGTAGACTCAGACTAGCCTGTGCAGTCTCCCTTTAAGCTTAGAAACTCCAAATGATGTTCAGTCAGTAGCTTAACAGTCAAAGAATATTTAAGCGACCAGCAAAGGCTCTGATCCTTTGCTGGTCGCACATACCACATTGTTGGAAATCTCATGTCATGGCTCATTATGTTTTATATTACTTATTGCAGGGACCTGATAAAGAAACTGCTGGTACAGGACAGGACTAAAAGACTCGGCAATATGAAGGTAAACTGAAAATTCTAAGTCACGTGAGAATGAATGTAGCTCAACATTTGATTGGATAGATCTAACATCAAAAATGATCAGATTTATTCAACTCTTTGCCAAAAAGTGATAAAATACAAAGCCTAGCTCACATTTTTCCATTTTTCTCAGACATAGTTATATAAAGGGACTGTACCAATACATTTATTTAGATTTTTGGGGTTTTGAGAAGCTTTGTGACACACACATTTAATTATAAGAAATGAACTGTTCATGAAAGATGAACTAGATAGCTGCAAAAGCATGTTCTAATATTTACATTTTCAAAGCAAGCCTTTAATGAATCTTTACATTTTTGCAACCGTTCATAGCCTCATGAACGACACAAAATTTGATTGACAGCCTCCAAGCTCACTTGCCCGTGCAACACACTTAGAACATTGAACTCATTCACCAGAAGTGACACTGGTGTTGTGATTGACAGCGAGCCACACCCAAGTCGCACATACAAAATAAGCCGCTTGTTTGCTCCATTGGTGTCTGTGTTCACACTTTACGCTAGCTGTACCGCTGTTTTTTTTTACACTCCGACAAAACAGCTACGGTAATACAATTACATATTAAACACAAAACTGTTTGTTTCCTGAATTATAAATATTTTTTTTCATTTTAGATATTTATAATAAAATGTAAATATATGCAATAAATTAAATTTTTGGTCTGTTCATAGAATCATGAAATCTTTGGGTCTCTTGCAAAGTTAACCTGAAGCCCTTTGGACTTCACTTACTTTCAGAAGTATTCATGATTCAATGAACCTTCCAAAAATCGAATTAATTTTTTAAATGCACTTGCTTTCGTAACGTGATGTCTGATTGGATAACATAAAAAAATTGCAAGAGTATATCCTGTGATATATATACTGCAGGAAGTAGTTTGATATCATTAATTACGTCTCATTTTGCTGGATGACGTGCAGCTTAATGCGGCTTGCAATGCTCCAATTTAAGACTAAACTACAGAAGTGCATTAGAATTGGCAGAAACATATTTAAAATTTTCATTTGGGGAGGTATATTGTTGTATATATGGTTGGAATCACGTTTTATGGCTGGGCTCATGCGTTGCCGTAAAACTAAATTTCAGACTGTATATATCTGACGATAAACCTCCACAAATGAATACAGTTATCCCCACTTGAACCCTTTGCATTTGGGAAACCCTTAAACAAGTACTTTTATAAACAGTGAATACCCAGATGAAATGCAGTATAATGCTGCATTTCATCAGGGTCTACACTGTTTGTAAAGGTAAAAAAGAGCCTCAGACAAAAAAAATACAATATCTTTTTGAAAATTGTAACTTGACATCCCTAGATATGTAATAATGGATTTTTTGGAAATTATAACCTGACATCCCTAGATATGTACAAAGGACTATCCAAAGTTTATTGTATCAAACCAGAAGGAAGAATCCATTAGTATACAAAGGGTCTACAAAAAGTACCATTATCTCATATACTGACTGAAAATTTCCTTGCAGAATGGGGCTGAAGATGTAAAAAAGCATAAATGGTTCAAATCTCTGGAGTGGGACGATGTGGCAGCCAGAAAACAAATTGTAAGTATAGAGCGTACCCCCTTAAATATTGACAGAAGTAGTATGGTTTGAACGAAAAGTCTTAACTCTTTGCATGCTGGGTAATTTTCTTGCTTTTGTTGTCATACTGGCATTTTTCAAAATTTACTTTCACAAAATTCTGTCCTCTGCTGATGATAATTAATTATTTGCAAATAGTTTTGATCCAGATCAGGACCGTCAGAACTTTGGTTCTGATCTGGTTCCAAACCTTTTGACACTCGGAAAGTGTTTCTGGAGGATTTTTTTTTCAATAAGTTAATTTTGAAAAATTTGTGTGAGCTGAAGACAGCAAAAGCTTGAAAAATTACTCAGTATGCAAAGAGAGAAAGGGCTCCCTGAGGGGGTAGCATATAGTCACCGGTTTGTCCATACATCCATTGGTCTGTCTAACCCTTGGTCTGTCCGTCCATCTGTCGGTGACCTTAGGCCATATAAAAATTTAAGTGTGTTTCAGGTAACAGGTCTGAAAATTTAAGGTAGGGTAGGCACACATATTTTTTTATTTTTTATTTTTCTGGAGAAAAATATAATTTTATGCATTTTGAAAGGCATTTCATTTTTGAAAATGCATAAAATTATATTTATCTCCAGAAAACCTGGAAAAAAAGGTTTCACCAGTAAATTTAGGTAGGGTAAGGTTATCCTAAATACAGGTATTTTAATTTGGCCTTATTGGGGTGAATAGGGTATACTTTTTGTATAGTGTCAAACGTAAGGATTTTGATAAATTGTTGCAATGATTGCACCCAAGTATGAATCATTTAATTAACAACATTGACTAAAATATGATCCTCTTGGTGAGATGACTAAAATATGGGCAGCTTGGCGAGAAAACCTGTCCTTTCTTTGGGATTTTCAACTAAGTAAGACTCGAGCAAGTCTGTTATTCTACAGGGACTAGCTACAAAATTGATACATGTACTTTTCATTTAACAAGTTAATCTATTTAACTTTACAGAGAGCAAATGACAAAGGCACTGACCAGACTGTGCAGATGTGCAGGCTGGTCTGCGCCTTTGTTGTTGGCATGCAACAAAGTCAGATTTCTTGGGATGGGGCCCATATCAGGATTTTAGTGCGTAACAGAATAATAATTTTCTTATTTCTCAACCAAAACATATGTTGTGGGTACTCAAAAGAACCGTTTAAATGAGACGGTTCTTTTGAGCAACCAAAACATATGCTAAAACTAATGGGTAAGAAAATATTTACAATTTTACGCTCAACAATTTTGTTTATCTAAACCTGTGCCATATATATGTGACTGTTTCTGAATTCATCATCTTGTGTATCAGTAAGCACCTGTTTCAATCATTGATTGATTACGCAGGTCAAGGAGATTGGGTCCTTGGCTGTAGATATGAGCTTTTCATCAGAGTCTGCACTGTTTGCTAAGACAAAGTTGTTCTTCAAGAGAAAGAAAAATTCACTATTATCTTGGAAATTGTAACCTGTGACCCCCTCAATATATGCCATGGACCATCTTGACTTGACTATAACAAACCTTAAGGTAAATTCCATTGGTCTAGAAAGAGTTAATGCATACCCATGATTTCATGGAGAATTTTTTTTTGAAGCCATGTATAAAGACTAACCTTTGTAGCTAGCAGCTTTCTTCAATCTTATTATTTAACAGGTAAATGTCAGAGAAAAGGTTAAATATCTGGTTCACTCAAGTATAAATAAGGGTCATAATTGAGAGAGAGAGAGAGAGAGAGAGAGAGAGAGAGAGAGAGAGATCCATCCGAATAGTCCGTGTTATAAGTGAATTGCATTTTAAAGGGATAATCCTTTAATTTTCATACATGCCATTGAGAATTTTCAGAAAGAATTAATAAATAATCAGGTAGTGTAGCAAGGACATCTGCGGAGCCTGATCAGGGCCTTATTTGCTACGTGTTCCTGCCTAATTCAATTTTCCAATATGAGTCTGAACATGCTGGCTAAAATATTTCTTACCTGGTTGCAAAATCAAAAGACATGATTTCTCATGATGAATGTATTATTGCGTGTCTGACTGGAATTCTCATGTGAGTAATTGCCTATCAACAGGAGTGTGCAAGATCACTCATAATGTTTTTGTATTATTTATTCCTTGGAATCTTCCACTCTGCTTGCATGCTAGGCAATGTTTTGTTGTCATCTGCTGACTTTTTTAAAAAATAACTTTTTCTAAAAATTCTTTCAGGAACACTTTTTGAATCTCAAATGGTTTGGATACAGATCAGGACCGACATTATATCAGTCCTGATTTGGGTTCAAATTGTTAGCAAAAGTTATCAGCAGACGACAAAAGTCACCGCAAGCAAGGTAAGAGATAGAGGAGTGCTTCATTAGACATGTTTAGGTTACAGTATACATTGTCCAAATAATAATGTATTCTGCTGCTGTAGATTGTTTTCATTTTAGCCAACAGTGCAGAGTCTGATGAGATACCACATACTTGGGCATCACAGACTTGATGGTCTTCAAGAAAGATAACCTCAATAAATTGGTCTTTTCCAAATTTCCAAATAATGTCCCTTGCTGCCACAACTATAGTCTGTTTCATTGAATCTCAATCTCTATTACAATTACCTTTAATCAGTTACCACAAACTGCAACATCTCACCAGGATCTACACAGTTAATTAGAATGAAAACAAACTCCTGAGGAAAAATTACAATGTGATTTATGACCCCTTTAAATGTATAATAATGAAAGTTCCTAATTTTTTGGTGTCAAACTGACACTGGATGAAAGATTCTGTTAGTATAGAAAAGTTTAAAGAGAGTCTGCATATACATACTGTATTCAACTATAAAGTGCACTCTAATTTCTGTATCCTCTTTTGAAAACAGTGTTGATCCAGATCAGCTGGCTTCTTAGGAAGCCAGCTGATCAGGATCTACACTTTTTCTATCACACCAAAATTTCATATTGTTTAATTATGAATTGAATGGAAATCAAAAGTTAATATAAAATTTCAAACACTTCTCTTTCATTTCTCAAATAAATATTGGTTATCAGCATTGGAATTCACAAAAGACTTGTCAGAATAGCAAACAGGGTAGACCCTGATCAGATTGCGCAGTTTGACTAAGTCTTTTTGTCAGGCAACTCGTGTTCAAATTTTTTTTATATGGACAACCAATACTCTGATCGGACCAGCCAGTCACCCAGGCTGATCTGAGTTGCTGTTGGCCTAACGGTAAATGTTCTAAAATTTCAAACACTTTCCTCTTTCTGTTCTCAAATAAAACGATGGTAATCAGGGCTGGAATGCACAAAATGCTTGTCAGACTAGCAAACAGGGTAGACCCTGATTAGACTGCTTCTTCAGAAGCAGTCTGATCTGGGTCTGCCTTATTTGCCAGGGGCTTTTCAGCAGACAATTAGTGTTCAAAATTTTAGAGCTTTTACTGTATGTCATTTCCTTAGTTATGTCATGTTGCATGTCATTACGTTTTCCAATGTAACTTACATGTTGACTAAAGAATTGAATAAGAAAATCACCATAGATCAAATTAGAATGATAAGAACTAGACTATTTAAACTGATAGTGATTTTAAGTATGGTATAAATTGTTTCTCTTATTTTCTAATCATGACTTTTTCAGCCCCCAATCACACCCGATGTTTTATACGATGGTGACACTTCTAATTATAACAATACTGTTAATGTTGTGAGTAAATCTGGGATTATCTCCCTTGCTATGCTGCTCCTCGCTTGCCAGTTCCTCACCTCATGGCATCTGGGAATGTTAGTTTAGTCTTTATATGAGCCAGAGCATGAGATTTTGGTACAAATTTGCATTGTGGAGCAACAACAAAGACTTCGGTGAGCATGCATAGATGTACAGTCTTGCCAGGTCATTTATTGCTCACATACACTAGGTATAATGATGTACTGTAAAACCTTTCTCAAAAAGACCAAAAATTGGTTTTCAAGACCAACTATAGCTTTGTAGGTCAATAGTATTGCAGAATGCTTCCAAAGGAGCATTCTGCAATACTTTCGACCTTCATTAAGCTGCCGTTTGTCATTAAGATCTTTGTTTTGTCTATTTTTGAGTGGCTGTTTTACACAGAATTTACTGTAGAATATATGAAGACTCAGACCTAAAGTTAGACCTCTAGATTTGCTGTATACATCAGCATTGTGTTTATTGGAGGCTTTTGCCAGGGTGGGTAGTCACGTGGTTTTTGTTTGGATACACTGCACGAAAAATCAACTTCTTTTCCACAATGATGTTTTAAGTAAAGTTAGAAGAAGTTTCTCCATGTTTTTAGCTCACCTGAGCCGAAGGCTCCGAGGTGAGCTATTAGTATACCAGTGACTCCGGCGTCCGTCGTCCGTCCGTCGTCCGTCGTCCGTCCGTCCGTCCGTCAACATTTTCAAACATCTTCTCCTCTGAAACCACTGGGCCAATTGAACTCAAATTTCATATGGAGACTCCTTAGGATGGGGGAACGAAAGTTTGTTCAAATGTTCCTGGTAACATGACCAAGATGGCCGCCATGCCCATATATGGTAAAAACCCTTTAAAAATCTTCTTCTCCAGAACCAGAAGGCCGATGACCTTGGGACTTGGTATGTAGCATTGGGGATGTGGGGCCTACCAAGTTTGTTCAAATAATGATCCTAGGTTGACCTTGACCTACTTAACGTCAAGGTCAAATTTGCTTCCTAATAGATTTAAATGGGATTTTTTTTGAAAAAGTTGATTTTTTGAATACTGTTAAAGCCAAAGTAATTATTCTTACTTGATATGTTGAAAATAATGACACAATGGCTATAAATAAGTTTCAAAGGTCAAGCTTGACCTTTGCCCTTTCAGCCAAGGTCGCTCATATTGTGGTCCCATCTATATATTCAAACATAGTTTTCTCACAAACCATTGGCCCAATTGAGCTCAAATTTCATGTGAAGACTCCTTATGATAAGTCAGCCAAAATTTATACAAAATATTTTGGTCACATGACAAAGATGGCCGCCACGCCCATATATAGTAAAAACCTTTTAAAAATCTTCTTCTCCAGAACCAGAAGACCAGTGACCTTGAGACTTAGTATGTAGTATTGGGGATGTGGGGCCTACCAAGTTTGTTCAAATGATGATCCTAGGGTGACCTTGACCTACTTAACTTCAAGGTCAAGTTTGCTTCCTAATGCATTTGAATGGGAAATTTTTTGAAAAGTTGATTTTTTTGAATACTGTGGAAGCCAAAGTCATTATTCTCACTTGATATGTTCAATCTAGTGTCTATAAATAAGTTTCAAAGGTCAAGGTTGATCTTTGACCTTTCAGCCGAGGTCGCTTATATTGGAGTTCCATCAACATATTAAAACATAGTTTTCTCAGACAATTCTTGGCCAATTGAAACCAAATTTCATATGACAACTCCTTATGGTTGGTTAGCCAAAACTTATACAAATTGTTATGGTCACATGACTTACATGGCCACCATGCCCATATATGGTAAAAACACTTTAAATCTCTTCTTCTCTGAAACCAAAAGGCCATTGGGTTTGGGACTTGGTATGTAGGATCGGGGATGTGGGCCCTACCAGGTTAGCACAAATGATGAATCTCGGTTGACCTTGACCTACTTTATGGCAAGGTCAAATATGATTCCTAATGCATTTAAATGGAGAAAATCTTAAAATGTTCATTTTCTATAACTGAGCCGAATTCATAATAGTTAAACCTATTGAGACAATGGTTTAGTAAGTACCAAATGTCAAGCTGACCTGTGATCTTTTATCCAAGGCCACGCATTTTGACTGCCACAAACCTATCTAAACATCTTTTTTCTCAGAAATCACTGGGCTGTTTGATGGATTATTCATTAGATTGTTTAGGTCACTTGACCAAAATGTATATGGTAAAAACAAAATTTGTTCCATTATAAGCTGTAGTTGACCTTGACCTATTTTAAAATTATTAAGGAGATCAGGTGAGCGCCTCAGGACCTTCAGGTCCTCTAGTTTCATTGTTACCCAGTAAGCTATACACCATTTTCCAGCCCATATTTTTCTGATCTAACGATGCCAAGATATCGATCATAAAGCTTCTTACTTTGAGTACAGACTTTTTCACAAAATTTTTAGTGGCGAAGATCGAACCTGAGTTATAGAAATAAAATGCACAGCTTAATGTCAGATCCTACTTCTACTATGTACTGTCATAACATGTCTTGTGATTTATCTTATAAAATATTGTTTAAACCAAACTGCACGGATGACAGTTATTTTCTTTGTGACAGAGTCTGTACTCAAGTAAGAAGCTTAAAGAGGATATCCTGGTAGCGTTTGATTGGGAAAAATGTGGGCTGGAAAATAGTGTATAACTTTCTAGGTATAGATGAAAAAACATAGAGAAATCTACTTACATTCTATCAGAATATCCGTGCAGTGTAATGGACACCCGTGCAGTGTATCCAAGCAAAAAACCATATGACTACCCACCCTGTTTGCTTATAAGCGATAAGTACCAAAATCTTATGAATTGGGCAATAATCATCTCTAGCATAGACAGTCCCCATAATATGATACATGATTTTCTGTCAGGGTATATAAATAGTCAGTTGATAAGTTTTCCCAGTATGATGCAAAAGTAAGAAAGAATATTTTCAATGATGACTTAATCAAATCAATCATGGAGTACCCCAAGGTTCAATACTTAAGACACACTTTCTTTGTTATATGAGCTGCATTCTGAGAAAACCTGTTTGTTTGTTGTAAGCGAAAAACAAAGGTGCAGATCAGCTCTCTGGAAAATATGGTAAATGCTCTAAAATTTCAAACACTTTACTTTTTCTTTTCTCAATTACAATGCTAGTTTTCAGGGCTGGAATTAGCAAAATGTTTGTCAGAATAGCAAACAGGGAAGACCCTGATCAGACTGCTTCTTCAATAAAAAAGAGATCAACAAACAGTTGACATATTTCTTGTTTTTATACTCAGATGCTGAGGTCTGATATATACCTTAAAATTTAAAGCTAATGCCATCAAATTCAAATTGTTGTCCTGAACATAAACTAATTTTTTGTAGCCATTTTAATAAACTGATAATGTCTCTTTAATAAACAACAAACCACATGTCTTGGTATGCTTCATACCATTTGCTAGAAATTTTACAACTGGTTAGGGGTTTTGGTTTTTTCTGGACACAGATTTTCTTTTACTTTTTTTTTTACTTTCTTACACAATTCTCAAGGTGTCTGTCTTCCTGTCTATCTGGGATATTGTATACTTCAGCTTTTCTTTCTGTCTTATTTTCCTAGCTTATGTATCTTGTGCATTTATAGAAGAGGAATAAAAATGATACTACTAAACATTTCCTATTTACCCATTTCTTTTCCATTAAATGTTCTGCCTTTTATGAAGTTCACTTCATTTTCTTTTAAATAATTCCAATGATTTTCTCTTATGCTTAAATGTCTGAATATTATGCAAATCATCAATGAGTTACATTTAAATTCTTGACAAATATACTTCTAATAATTAATATTTATATCATACTTTTCATGTTTATTTCAATCTGCTGATTTGGGAATTGACCGAATTACTGTTAAGTTTTAGATTTTTGTAAACAGAATCTTACAGTCCTGGTCATTATGTATAAAATGTATGTGAAATGACTTGAGCGTAAGATTCTATTTATCATTAATGGCAATCTTTAGCACGGTTTTATCACATTCAAAAGTAACTGTGTTGCACTAGAAAATATAACTGCATTATATTTACACAGAAAAGTTATAGTAGTGTGTTCATGCCATTTTAAATGACATGATTTTTAGTTAAGAGTGCATTACAGAAAAATAATTTTCTTATTTCTCAACCAAAACATATGTTGTGGGTACTCAATGAGACCGTTCTAAGGAGATGGTTCTTTTGAGCACCCAAAACATATATGCTAAAAATATTGGTAAGAAAATATTTACAATTTTACGCTGAAAACTTTTGTTTATGTTCATAAATATTGATAGAACATACAAAGAAAATTATAAAAGCAAGAGGGAAAATAGTGAAATAATTTAGATCATTTTGGTTAATGTGTAGTACTTTAAATTGTGCCTTACTAAGTGTGTCATTTTAAGCCAAAGTGTGAGACTGTTTCTCAGGCATAGTTACAACTGACTGATATACACATACTTCTACACATTTTCTGGGCATTGGATTTAGAACTTTTCGTTTCCTTTTTGGTTACTGTATCTATAACCAACCTTTGAAGCTTTCACAAAAACCTGTTAATGTCATGAGTATCTAAAATTGATTTTTTTCAGGGCATCATACAGTGATCCTACCCAATTTTCATTTTACTTTCTATCTATAAAAACGTCATCAATTTTAATGTTTTTCAATACAAATATTGGCAACTCAAGATTGTTTGAATATGGAATTTACCTTTCAGTATGATATTTTAGAAATACTGTATAGTTTTGTGCTCCAATACTGAACGGTGATGACAAAATCTTTTGTGACATAATGATGGCGTACATAACATGAATTCATGGCTCACTTTACTATTTAGCTTGAAATGGTACATGTTTCTTTTCACTTCTGAATATCAGAAAAAATATAAATTGTGGTAAAGTTTTCAACTTTACAGCCAGATATCTAGATGACTTACTCAATATGAAAAGTCCTTATTTTGAGAAAATGGTAAGCCAAATATATCCCCATAAACTCCAGTTAAATAAAGCAGATTCTGATGAGTCTGTGGCCCCCTTTTTAGATTTGGGCTTGGACACCTAAAATTATAAAAAATGAGAGGATTTGAATTTTGAAATTGTTAATTTCCCCTTTCTGGAATCATTGGAAAGTACTTTTTCATTATCAATTTAAAAAGATAATCAAACGTCATAAAAAGAATGGACTATAACATGGATATTTTGGGAAGTTGACATGCATGCAATCACAGGTTTAAGCTATGGTTTAGTCTTGAATTGCATGATAGTGGGTCAGGCCTCACAATGCCAAAAGTTTGATTTAAATTAAAGGTACATCATGAAAAGACCTCTTTCCATGTAACATACTCTAGGCTTTGTGATTCAGTATTGGAGTTGACTCTCCAAAGATTTATGTCATACTTATTTCTGAATTCCATAATTAAAGATCAATTCCATTTGGAAAATCTTGTGTGCAAAAGTTTGCATTTCCTTTAAAACGCTATACAAAGCAGTCTTTATATAACTCTGTTGGGGTCAATAAGAATAGACTGTGTAAAAAAAGTGAATCATGTTTTAAAGGGATAATTTTACAAAGGAACTATAGAAAAATTATCGTAGTATCATATTGTATTCATATATTCATTTTATAATCTAAGGACTGCGCTGTACATGACATCCTAAGGAGTAACCTATGTTCTAGCTATCGTGGTATAAAAGGACACTATTTTATGTCAAAAGGACTTTTCCAAATCTGAGTAATGATGAACAGCTGTTTCAAGGAAATGTGTTATATATGCCATATACGTAGCCTATGTAGTCTAGGCTAGAATTCCTACTACTCTTTGTATATAATGGACAGAGTTTGTATTAGCAGATAAACAGAATCAGCTGGTGTACATGCTTACCTGTCCCTTTGCTGGGTACATGTATTAAACATACCATAGGATTATATATGTTAACTATTACTTATATGTTTGTGTTGTGTTATGGTTGTATACTATATACTGAATACATATTAATATATACTTTATAAAATTGTTGTAGATCCTGATGAGATACCACATTTAAGATGTGTTCATTAAATCTGACCAAAGAATTGTAAATCTCATGAGGAGCACACCGTTTGCCAAATGCTTTGGGGCCCTCATGGAAATTGATACTTTTAGTCTTTTTTCTGAAAACTGTGCCACTAGTAACCAGTGTTGTGTGTGTTTGTGTACTGTGTTGTGTATAGATGTGTCCTTATTGTGTATACATGTGTCCTTATTGTGTATGTGTAAGCTAGACAGCTAGTGTAGTCACTATGGAATATAAGAAGGAATGTTTTTCCTGAATTTATCAAAATAGAAATTCAAACAAGAAAACTAGAACCAAAATCTAAACAACAAATATCTTATTATTTAAATTATTATATCCTTTAAACAACATGCTAGACATCACAGAATGTAGAAATTATAATAAGAATACCAAAAAGAAAATCCTATAAAGTGAAACAGAAATGAAATTGAAATAACAAATATGTCATAAAGCAGCTTTATTGTTGAAATAAAATATTATCTTGTTTGTCAATGTAATACCAGGATATTTTGTTTATATGTATTTTGATGCATTGTAAATGTAACATTTGACCATTAAAGTACCAGTTGTAATATAATTGAAACTATTTGAAACTTGAGTTTATGCTGTACTCAAGAATTTTCACATTAAGTCTGAAGCATATCCATAAATTATATATTCAATGAAGACAATCCCACATTTTCTTATAAGTTATTAAGCATGATTTGAAAGTAGCATGCTCCCCAAGCTTAGCTGCACCAACAGTGATGTGTTTTATAGAGAATAATTCTGTCCAATTGGTATATACACATGGTGTCAGGTGATGCCAGTTCTAACTTTTATGACAGTGCACCCATTCTTACCCATTACATTGTCTCATTTCATAATGAGGTACTTTAACATCAGTTTTGAAAATTCTAATCTTATTAAATTAGTAGTGCATGTTTTCTTTATGGGCAGCATTTTCTGAACACCAAGTAAAATCCATTCAAAATGATACTTACACATATAATGATTTTAATATTAGTGTAGTGCATGAGTCTTTGCAGAAAACTTTTATAAATATTAACATGAAGCAACACAGATGTAAATGATTAATTTCAAAGATATGTTTTACATTCGTGATCTTAAGATTAAGAGATGGCTCTTTTTCATTCATTTTCAAACATATTGTAGTTTATTTTAGGGACTAATATGATTGAAAGTATTTTCTAGAACACAACACTGAAATATTACAATCTAATTTTAGAAACTCTCCTGGATTGCTTTTAAATTGTAATGTTGTTGTGAAAGTATATATTGTATAATTAATAAATGTGACTTGTTTTATATTTTATTACCTTTAATAAAAATAGAATAAAATCAAAGTGTATTGTTCAAAGGTAATTTGTAACAATTGGCCTCTTTTAAGAAGTTGAGAACACAAACTGCACTGCTCATGATCCATCCAACATTAACAGTCCATGTGACTGCTAAGCATTGCAACTGTCCCTGTTTAGGGTTGAGTAAAGCATAGCAGTTGTAATGCCCTTTGTTGACAATGATGATCTTGATATTTCACACAATTTACCTTAAAAAGTCAAGAATTTATTTCTTTGATCAGTTATGTTTTGTACGGACACATTATTTCGACCGCTAGTCTGTAGAAAAGAAACATATTGCCTGCCAAAAAGTATGCACCAAATGACTGGCTGTCTCTGCTTCATTTTCCTTTATACTGGCTTTATGGTCTACCATTTGGGTTAGTGTCTACGATTGCCATACAATAAAAATGACTTAATTTTTGTTTAACGAAACTGGCGTCGTTAATTGAAATTACTGCCATTTTTTTATTACATCTTGTTGTTTCGACAAAACATCTGGTCTTTTTAATACTTTAAATCATGTCACAATAAAAACTCATTAATGCACATTGAGATGACAGCATATAAGCTAAAATACTTACCCTTGGATCGGTTAATGAGACTTCTAATGACGCAACATCTGATTGGATAACATCAAAAATTTGTGACAGTATATCCTGCGATATACTGTCAGAAATAGTTAAATAGTTTGACGTCAATTATTATATCACATTTCATTGGATGACATGCGGCTTGGTATCCTGGGTCTGGTGTGGTACTTGATTGCATCGATTCTTGATCTTTGCACCCTTACTAACTTTGCAATGCTCCAATTTGAGAGATACTGCAGAAGTGCATTTGAATGGGGATAACTGTATTCAAAATTTTTATTTTGGGAGGTATATTGTCGGATATACAAGGGTTAGTCAAAAATAACTGAGCCCTACCTCATTATATCTTAGGCTCACATTGTAGACAAGAAATGTGATTATCTTTTATAAGTATAACATGTAATAGACGTTTTGACCCAAAATAATTACCCCCGTGAAGCTTCTGTTATGGTTGCTAGGCAACTAATGATCGTCAGTCAGAGCGATGCGTTCACAATCTCAGCCACCAGGAATATATAGTATGTCTTAAAAAAGCTTGTGGGCTTGATAGTTTTTGAGAAAGACATATTTTACATTTATTTGAGTAACATATGTCATACTGTCCTTTCATTATACTTGGTTCGTAAATGGGTGAACACTGATTACATGCGTTGCCTAGCAACAAAATAAGTCAAAATTTCACAAATTTTCAAATACATGATGATCGTGTTGCCATGGAAACAGAATCATTTATTCTAAACAAGGAATTTAATATTTCTGTGGGTTTGTTTGTGTATGCAGTACTGCATAAGCATTATCAGGCAATTACCTTATGTTTTCTATTAAAATTGATTTAATATGAATGTGGGTGGGGTAAATTATAGGACTTGAGTCACGTAAAAAATTGCTAAATTCTGAAATCAAACTACCACAGCATCTATAATTTGGGGTCAGCTGTTTTCTTTTCTGTGGCACTGAGTAGGTACATGTAATATGTATCAAACGACAGTGAATGCAGCATTACACTGACATTATCGTTTCCATGGCAACGCTTAGATATTGATGTATTACAGCGTGAACGCACCCGTTCGACAGGTCATGTTCGGTTGCCTAGCAACCAGTATATAAAGCCTACCAACAGATATAAATTAGGTTATTGAATAGATGAAATATAACTGCGATGAAATATCATTTAAATATGTGTCCATTTTACTTGAAGTAAATGTTATAAGGTAGGGCTCAGTTATTTTTGACTAACCCTCGTATGGTCAGAAATTTAGTTTCATGACAACACGGGAGTGGAGCCTTAAAACATCATTTCCTGACCGTATATCTGATGATATAACTCCCCAAATGAAAATTTGAATATGGTGCAAGTGCGTTAGAATAGCTTTTGATAATACATTCTAAATCATTATTATAAGTCTAAACAATATTTGCTGTCCCATTTTCATGTACTATATATTGAGAGAAGCCAATAATAATAATATTGGCTGTAAAACATTTATTAATAATACTGATAATAATACAACCATTGCATAATATTGAAGCATTGTGCAATGAAGTGTCATGCCAACTGGATTACCAGCTGCTACAGGTGCTTATGCCTGTGGTTTTCAAAATGCTATAAATGCAGAAATGGGAGACAGCAGTCAGTTTTCTCCCTTGACTACTCTCTCAGAACAACTAGGTCCAAATAGTTGGGTCTCCTCGGTTTTTATCCCTGCTTTTATTGCAAATATTGGAAATCATTTTTTCTTGAAATATGACTCAGAATATTCCAAATCAATTTAAAACATCTGATTTTATAATCTTTTCAACATTTTTACTCAGTTAATGCTTATCAGCATCTCTTAATTGGCACAGCTGTCAAAATAATTACACTTATTTATCACCTAATCACCATTATGACCCTATGATAAAGGCAGAGGATTTCAAATGGTTGGACCGGGTTTATCATTTGTTCCACCTCGGTAGTTACCTGTGTTTATCAGGGGCATTAACTGACTGCTTTTAGCCATTGCTTGAATGTACATTTTAATTGCTTGCAAATTCAAAAAGAACTGTCTAAATATACTGAACTTGGTTGTTTTTATGAGTAATGAAAGCTGATATTAATTATCTGTGATATGCTGTCAACAGAAATGGAGCCTAATCAACTTTGCAATCATACTCTCTAACTGAGGTAATAATGATGATGACAGATTTACCTGTACATAGGAAGTACCACAGTAACACATTCTTTAATAAAACCAATAAATGTTGTGCTTTGGCAAGCAGTGAAGCCCAAGATGAAATATTGAGAATGCAGCATTTCACAAGGTTGTGCTCTGGTTGCTTAAGGAAAACCATCCTGGAGGACAGAAATACAATGTGGTTGGGAGAAACCTTTCAATTATTTTGGACAATTCAAGTATCATTGTATCGGAAGATTTGGTCAGCCATTAAAAGCAGATGGCAGATCAAAGCTTCTCATGGAACCCGAGAAAAGTCAGTAAAGTAAGCCATGGGCGGATCTAGAGGTCCAGCTGTATGGACCCCACTTGAGAAGTAATTGGACCCCTTCTGACTGAATTTTCTGGATCCGCCCAGGGTGGCTCTGACTTGCCTGAGCATTGGCTGCTCACTGATGCAATACTGTAAATTGGGAAATGCTCAGTTTTCAAACTTAATCATAAGTCTTTTTGGAAAATTTGTGCTTATATTAGAAACATCTTAGCTCTGAATAATATTGAAAACAGGCTAAACCAATTTTGCTATTTATACACTCTGGTGCTTTAAAGGTTATTATGTAAACAGTTTTAACCCTTATTGCGCCAATCGCAACAAAAGTTGTCTGCTTTTCTCATCTGCTGAAATGTTTAAGAAGCCTCTATGGCAAACAGTGTGGACCACGATCAGTATCATTACAGATCATTACTGACGAATTAAGGATAGAGGCAAACAGCATGGACCCAGAACAGACTGCTCCTATAGGAGCAGTCTGTTCTGGGTCCATGCTGTTTGCCTCTATCCTTAATTCGTCAGTAATATTAGGCAATTATTTGCAGCAGATGACTTCAGCAGACGACACTTTCAGATGCATTTTTCTCTCGGCGCTTTAAGGGTTAATACAGGAAGATTCTATAAACAAAGTATTTAATCATTCAAAACCTTTTTCTTTTTTTCAGCCACCTATTATTCCAAAAGTTGCACATGATGGTGACACCAAAAACTTTGATGATTATCCTGAGGACAATTGGCAGTCAACACCACCTGCAAGTGAGAAAGACATGGAACCATTCCTTGACTTCTAGACTGATTCATGCATATTTCCATGTGAACATCCAGAGTGATTGAACATGATATGGAACCAGTCCGTTCTTTCTAGATTGGTTCAAGTTTGTTTAATTGTTAACAACAGAAGACAATTGTCAGTCAACACCACCTGCAAGTGAGAAAGACATGGAACCATTCCTTGACTTCTAGACAGATTCATGCATATTTGAGCCGTGACATGTGATTTCCAACAATGTGGCATTTTGACATGTGTAGGCTCAGACGAGCCTGTGCAGCCTCCTTTTAAGCTTAGGAACTCCAAATGATGTTCAGCAAGTAGCCTAAGAGTGATAGAATATTCAAGCGACTAGCAAAGGCTCTGATCAGACTGCGCGTATGTGCAGGCTGGTCCGAGTCTTTGCTGGTCGCACATACCACATTGTTGGAAATCTCATGTCGCGGCTCATTTCCATGTGATCATCAAGAGTGATTGAACATGATATGGAACCAGTCCATGACTTCTAGACAGATTGGTTCATGTATATTTAATTGTTAACAACAGGAGGGGTAGAACAGGATATGGAACCTTTCATTGACTTCTAGACAGACTGGTACATGCATATTTACCTGTGAACAACAGCAGTGATCATGCAAGATCTGAAACCAGACTCTCAGTGATAAAGAGTCTGGTTTCCTATAGCATTTAACCCTCTTGCACCTCAAGTGAGATTTCGCCTTTCTGTTTGCAACAGGGTTAAGTGGTTTATCTGCTCCATTTCAGTATTATTTTGTTTGTGCCTAAAGAAGACATGTTTGATGATCGATAAGCAGACTGTGTGCCAATTTTGTATAGTCTTTATCCATGTCAGTGGTGGTATGATGAAAACATGTAAGAGGGTCTGGATGGGGTATAATGATTAGTGAATAATAACCCTTTTTTTTATAATAAATAGTGAATAATGAGCCAAAAAAATAATGAATAGTGAATAATGAGGGCCTAAAAATTAATGAATAATCCTATTTTTTTTTAATGAATTGAAGAAAAAATAAATGAATAGTGAATAATCAGATTTCTTTGCCACCTTTTTTACTTTAAATGAATAATTGGTCTTATTTTAATGAATAATATGTTCTTAAAAGGGTATCCTTTGGAAGCAAAGACTGCACCTAAAAACTTAAACTAGAGTGTGCATATTTTCTGGGCCAGACTAGCTAGTTTCTGCCATTTAGGCTTCATCAGTGACCCTCTTATAGTTTAAAAGTTCCACAATGAAACCCATGATCCAAAAGGACAAGAAAATAAAATCTACACTATAGTGAAGGGCAGGGAGACGTTCTACCGCCGCCACAATCCCAGTCACCAGCTGTAGTGAAGTCAAATGTTCTTAAAAGGGTATCCTTTGGAAGCAAAGACTGCACAAAAAAACTTAAACTAGAGTGTGCATATTTTCTGGGCCAGACTAGCTAGTTTCTGCCATTCAGGCCTCATCAATGACCCTCTAATAGTTTTAAAGTTCCACAATGAAACCCATGATCCCAAAGGACAATAAAATAAAATCTACACTATAGTGAACCCTAAATTTTAATGAGATGAAAAATGGGATAAATCTTTTAATGAATAGTGAATACCATACTCCCCCATCCAGACCCTCACGTAAGAGCATAATAAGCTCTATTTTGGAGCTCGCCTGAGCAAAAGGCTCAAGGTGATTGGGCTATTGTGATTGGTCTTTATCAGTTGTTCTTTAAACCTTTCTCCTGAACCTTTAACTTTTAGTGCATGTCTCATTGCGACCAGTGAGTGAAGCTGTTTATCTACAATTCTTGTAAAGGAATGTAAAAAAAGCATCCCCCCCCAGAAATCACTGGTTTTATTTCAAAACAGTACATCAGAAATGATAACTAGGTGATCCTCTATAGAAATTATAAGGTTGAATAAATTTGATCCAATAAAAACATAGCCATCTATTGGCATAGCTGTCCATCAATATATGCATAAAAGAGATTCTTAACAAATCTTCTCCTCTGAAAATTAATAATCACATTTTAAAGCAGTCACTAGGTACACCTGTACCATTAAAGCTAAATCAAATTTACCTTTTATTGATTAGGTGAATGAAAAATAGTTCCAATTTGGTTAGATTGTTTCTCTTTGATGAAACATTGCATACGTTAGGAAACCTCAATGCGAGCTGAACAGTTTTTGTGTTTTAACAACAGCAGAATCTAGGGCAAAGATTTGGAAGATTTGGTACCATTAAATGCATTTATACCCCCCCCCCCCCCCCCCCCCCCCCCCCCCCCCCCCCCCCCGGTGGCTTTGGCTGCTGTCCATTCTAAGACAGTGGTTCTGTTGATGGGGAAGAGAGAGCTGGTTGCTTTACTTTAATTTCTTACTGATGGCTTGTGTTTGTTAGTCAGTGTCCTGGACTCTTAGTGTACTCTTCCTCATGGTGCTGTGGGTTGGTCTGCAGTGTGTGATTGTGGTATTTCCTGATCACTATCACTGTTTTGGCTTCCTGGGGCGGGGCTGATTTCCTTTACTTGCTTTCTATGGAAACTGATCTCCTCTTAAGCTAAATTAATACTTAGAATCATTAACAATTTGTGAGAGAAAATCAGTACATGACCAACCACATTGAAGTGTGCTATATATCAGATATGCCAATATCAAAAACTGAAAAACAGCCTGTTCTATGTTTTGTTGTACGTTACTTTATGTCCATTCTATTATTGCAATCATCTTGATGGGGAAGAGAGTGCTGGTTTCTTTGCTTGGTTTGTCTTCCTGGTTTCTCGCGATGGTTGGGTGGCTCTTCCTCGCGGTGCCATGAGGTTGTCTGCGGTTTGTGATTGTGGTATTTCATGATCATACTCACTACTATTTATCCAATTTTTTAAAACCATTAGATTATAAAATTCATGTGAGCCATTCAGGGCATCTTTGCCCTCTTGTTTTGTATATATATATGTACATATGCTTAACCTCTCAAGTGCTGAATTTGATCATTGCCCGATGGCATACATTTTGTGACTGCATTTACTAAAGGATATAGGACCTTAAATGAGACTGACTTGAAATTTTTCTAGAGTATAGTTGAATATGGAAATGTGCAATCACAAATCAACAGATGACTAAAACACATGCAAAGAGTTTAAGAATGGCTTATTGACTATTATCAAAAGAACTTGGTGAAAGTCACAATTTCAGTGATATATGCAGTGCTCTATAGCCTGCATACATGGGTGGACCTTTTGAGGATTAATCCTGAATTCAGGATTTTGAACCTCATGAAACTGAATTCGGTTGATTAAATTTTGATTTAATTTGGTCTATACTTTGATTATCTGAGGGCCTTTGGCCATTTGATCTTGAAGTTTTGTTTCAAGATTTAAATTTTTAAAATTCAGGGTTTCTGAAGTTTTAACTTTCACCCATGTGAACATGCATAACTCGAGTAGGACACATGATAACCTGTCCAACAAGTTTGTCACCATATTATGCACAGCTATAGAGACAGCTGCAATCAAGAAAATCTGGATTACCAAAAATAGCTTTTATAATTGGGCCTTGACGCAAGAAAACCTGTCTTCGGGGTTTACAAACATTAAAGGTGCAGACCAGCCTGCGCATTCAGCTGATCAGCACCTTTGTTATTCACTTTTTGGAAATATGCTACAAACGATATTTCAGTTTTCTAGCTGATCTCTGTAGCAGAGGCGCCTGGTTTGAGTCTTATTTTGTTGGAAATCCCCTAAGACAGGTTTTGGTACATTGAGGCCCAATTATCATATAACAAAGAGCAAATCTGCATGGGTGGATAGCTGATGATGCATTATAAGCTGCTCATACATGCATATATTTCACATGTTTTGCATAATTCGTTTTTATGACTTCATTCATTTGATACCAGTATTGCATTTTTCATTTGTATAACAAGAATTTTTAGATATGGTAATGACATTGACACATGAGCCGCGACATGAGATTTCTAACAATGTGGTATGTGCGACCAGCAAAGCCTCAGATCAGTCTGCGCATACACACAGTCTGATCACAGCCTTTGCTTGTCGCTTGAATATTCTATGACTGTTAAGCTACTGACTGAACATCATTTGGAGTTTCTAAGCTTAAAAGGAGGCTGCACAGGCTAGTCTGAGTCTACACTTGTCAAAATGCCACATTGTTGAAAATCACATGTAATGTGAAAATTGCAATGACATTAGTAACCTTTTAGCCCTTTGTCAAAGTTAGACCCCCTCTGACAAAATATTCTGGATCTGTGCATGAGACCCTGATGAAAGGTGGCAAATTTTGGCTATTTATCTACTTGGTGTACACTGTTTGATAAAGTAACCATTCATGTGCTTCAAGAATACAAAAGGTTTAAAGTGAATTCTGGCACATTTATTGAATGCTAAAGCCTAAATGTAATGTGGTAAAGGGGGTCCAGGCCTTCTTCCAAAACAATCTCAAGACATTGATCAGATAAAACAGTACACAATTTGCAGCTCTCAACAGCTTGAATAAGAAGTTGAAAGACCAGAGCAAAGCACTAAATTGTCCTTTTTTCACTATTTTACACCATAAAAGCACCGAATAGGAAGCTTACGTAATTTAGGGAGATTTTTTTCAGCCTCCATATGCAGAACCAGAAAGAACCTTATAAGATTTCCCTTTCAGAGCCTCGGCTCTGTTTATGAAGTTTACTGACTGTGTGTAAGGCCCCCAAATATCTGAAGAAACTAATAAGAACATGCTTTGAATGCCCCATCTCTTTCATATAAAATTTGGGTATGTTCATTCCAATATGTAACCAAAGGCTTATAATGCATATAGAAATTTAACCCATTGATTACTAATGTGTTCTTCCAACTGGTTTGATACAATAAACTTGGGATAGTCCATTGTACATATCCTGGGGTGTCAGGTTATAATTTTCAAAAGAATATTGTATTTTTTTGGCTCAAGATCGTTTTTGTCTTTACAAACAGTGTAGACCCTGATGAAATGCAGCATTATGCTGCATTTCATCTGGGTCTTCACTGTTTGCAAAAGTACTCATTTAGGGGTTTTTCGAATACAAGGGGTTAATGAAGTCCTTGTAACTCTCACAGTTCATGGTTGAGGTAAATATTCATATTGAAAAATCTTGTGTTTTGTGTAAATATTGTTATTCATTTTAATTTATGTTTTAGACATTTTTATACAACGAATCCCTCCATTTGTACAGATTTTAAACTTACCATAATTTATGCTTTGAGAATGGTATTTGTCTTGCTTTTAAATGCTGCCAGTGCATGACAAACCAAGCAATTTGACTTGTGCTGCCTGAGGATACTCAAATCAGCATTAGCATTTGTCCAGCTGGATCAGGGACTTCGCTGTCTGCATGTGTAAGCATTAAGCCCTTGGCTACCAGTGGTGGATCCAGAGGATGTTCAGGGGGTTCCCAAAAACCCACCTTCCCGCCCTCCGTTTTTAAATATCCTATGAAAATGAAATAATTTGAGCCCAGTGAGACCAAATTATTTCATTTTCATGGGGTATTCAAGAAAAATGAGATCAAATCAGCAAAGCGAACCCACGCCCCCTTATAATATGAACCCCCGTCCCAGAAATTCTGGATCCGCCCCTGGATACACATATAGTGTGCAACAAAGACTATGAGCTGACTGGATGGATACCCTGACTGATCTTGGTCTTTGCTAATGCCATTGTGTTGGTTTGGCCATGTGCTGTCACAATATGTGATGTGTATGTCATACAGGTGGACATTTTTCTACCAATATTTTCTACCTATATTTTATAAACTGGCATAACAGATAAAATAGATCTAACATGAGTGTTTCTGTATTGTTGAATTCATTAAACAAGATGGGGGAAAAGAGATGAAATGTGAGGCTTGCCAAGCACTTTATCACATTTTTGCAACAACTTAAATACATTCAATAAAACAGGAGCACCGATGTAAGGTTCTATTTATCAACTGGCATTTAAATTAATTGGTAATCACGTTTTTGGTGTGAACAAGTTTGGATGTTGTTATTATGTTTCTCAACATTCTTATGGGTGCCATTCTATAACGTTACTAGAAATGTAAACCACTAGTGGTTAATCTATTTTAATACAGTGCAGTATATCACTCCATGACATGTGATAAACCATGTAAACGCACACCAAGCTACCTGGCCTAAGTTTTTAACAGCTGTCAAATGTCATAATATATAACATTTCATATACATATGTACACATTTTAATTATGGATCTATCATTATATACTTTGAATAATGAGGAATAGTAAACAGAGATTCACAATTCTCATTAACAACCAACCAAATAATTGTAAGCAAAAATACCCAGTATCATACATAAAAAGATACTTTTATACTCTAAAAGCCCTAGTGGACCCCCCTCGAGAAGCAAGCGACCCCTTGGGTCTAATTGCTTTTCAAAGGAGGTACCTACGCCCTCTGTGAAATATGAGCTGTGGTTTGAGATTTCCAACAATGTGGTATGTGCGACCAGCATAGCCTCAGACCAGCCTGCGCATACGCGCAGTCTGATCAGAGCCTATGCTAGTCACTTGAGTATTTTATGCCTGTTAAGCTACTGACTGAGCACCATTTGGAGTTTCTAAGCTTAAAAGAGGTCTGCCCAGTCTAGTCTGAGTCTACACTTGTCAAAATGCCACATCGTTGGAAATCACATGTCACTCTCAATTATGTTGATGACTACTCTGAGGGAATTTTCTGGATCCGCACATGAAACCAGATGGTGTATCTATAAGTTTACAAAGAGTTAATTATTGAAAGATTATTGTTCTCCAGATTTCCAACATCATTTTACTGTGTCTGTCATGTCAATCATATATTGAAATCCAGTGATAATTTTTGTAATTTAGCTAAGGCCTAAAATAAAAAAAGTGTCTTTCAGGTTAGTCAACTGTGCCTAATATTTTGCCCCCGACCCTAAAATTTAAGTATTTTAGGGGATTTTGAAGGATTTTCCCAGTTTGGCCATATTGTTTCCTCATTTTCCCCATGTAAAATCTTTTAAGAAAATAAAAAATAAGTTTCTACCTACCGTTCCTATTTTAGAATTTCATGTAACCTGAAACACACACTTATTTTTCTGTTTGGCTTAAACAAAATCCATAAGTACACACACGGTTAATTGTTGAAAGATTCATGTTCTTCATATTTCTAATATTTTTTTACTGTATGTGTCATATCATTCATAAATTGAAATCCAGTCATAAGTTTTATAATTTAGCTAAACGAAAGACATGGAGTGGATTGTAGCCAGTCTGAGATTGAAGTTATGAGTACAACATATATTGAGCCATGAAATGTGATTCCCAACAATGTGGTATTTTGACAAGTGTAGACTCAGACTAGCCTGTGCAGCATCCCTTTACAGGTAGAAACTCCTAATGCTGTTCAGTCAGTAGCCTAACAGTCATAGAGTATTCAAGCGACTGGCAAAGGCTCTAGACTGCACATATGCGCAGGCTGATTTGAGGCTTTGCTGGTCGCACACACCACATTGTTGGAAATCTCATGCCACGGCTCAATTAATTATTGTAGATGATTGAAAACAGTTACCATTGACTTGGTTTGGATTGTGCCTATAATCATGGCTTAAAATGATTCACTAAATTTATGGTAAATAATTAGCCAAAAGAGCTTGACACCATTTGCTGTCAATGGCAGAAAAACGTTAACTTTACTGTCGTGCGAACCAAGAGTGACAGTGACGTAATATTTCGTTTACAATTGTTAAGTAAAACATAAACTTGTACACTCCACCTGACCTAACGTGAATCAATAGATCACTTGTGTATTAATCCTATCCGCAGGATAGGATTAATACACAAGTGATCTATAGATTATAAGTCCCTGATAACTATGTAAACAAAACATGATGTCGCTGTCACTCTTGGCTGACTGGACAATACTTATCTTTAACAGCTATAGCCTTAATCAAATTATTGACTTCTATATCAACATATTTGCCTTGTTTTGTAGTTATTATGAATAATTCTATCCACATTAAAGTGCCTAAATTTTTATATATTGGTTCATTTTTATTATATTTATAGTTATGTCCATTATTGATTTAGTCCTCTCCTATGGAGAAGAGTTTTATATTTTCCTATGAGATAGTATATAGTGATTACAAGGATATAGTTAAGAGGCAGTAAGCTTGAATTAATGTTCTAACCACATTCTACAAAAAATAACAACAATTGCAAATTTTGTCAATTTTTAAACAGTGTAGATACAGATCAGCTGGCTTGCTGATCATGATCCACACCATTTTTATTGACAATGGAACCACAATAGCCACTGGATTGATAGATCATATAGGGTTTGCAACTAAAATGTTCTCAGAGTGTGCTTATAAGATCGTAAATACTAACAAGATCAAATAAATATTTCTTACCCAAAATATATGCTAGGGATACATAATTAACCCTTATTTCGCCAATCGCAACAATAGTCGTCTGTTTTTTTCCTGTCTGCTGAAATGTTAAAGAAGCCTCTATGGCAAACAGTGTGGACCCAGGTCAGACTGCTCCTATTGGAGCAGTCTGTTCTGGGTCCACACTGTTTGCTTCTATACTTGATTTGTCAGTAATGCTAGGCAATGATTTGCAGCAGACGACTTCAGCAGACGACATTTTCAGATGCATTTTTTTCTTGGTGCTTTAAGGGTTAAAAGAACTGTGCCAATTGTTTAAATTGCCGTTTTTATGTATTAGTGGTTCTTTGATGTTAAAATATTTGCAGTAAAACAGGCCTATAGATAACCGTGCATAATCAAAAAATATTTTCTTATTTCTCAACAAAACATATATGTTGTGGATCCTTTATGAGTACCCAGAAAATATTCACCATTTTATGCTCAACTGTTTTGATTATCTGAACCTTTTGTAAATAAGAACTCTTTTGTTTAAAATATACAGGTATGTCCTCAATAACTGCATGGGTGAAAGTTTTCAGGATCATTCCTGAATTCACGATTTTGAGGCTGACTTTCCATAGAAAGTCCATAGAAAGTCAGCCTCAAAATGCTGAATTAGGCAGATTATAATGGCGTCTCTTATTTATTTTCAGTTCAACCTAGGACAATTGACCATTTTACTTGAAATTATTAATGATTTATAGGCATACAACAAGTTTTAAGATTTGAATTTCAAAAGTTCAGGATTTTGGAAATTTTGAACTTTTACCCATGTAACTGTAGGTAAGGTTATTTTTGTTTAAGAAATAGATTCGCGCTCGCAGTGATTTGTTGCTTAATATATCACTGGCTGGAGGTCAGTCGTTAAAGTGAGTAAATCATGAGCGCGAAGCGCGAATGATTTATCCACTTACGACTGACCGACAGACAGTGATATATTAAGTCACAAATCACTGTCAGTGCGAATTTATTTCGATTCTAACACACAAAAAGATTAAAAATATGAACGAATCCTTCATAGTCTATAACGATTCCGCCATCTTGAACAGACTGTCAGAATTTCCCGCAACTCTTGTTTAGACTGAAACGCGTATTTTTACGTACATTTTGAACGTCAAGTAGTTGTAAAAACAACGTTACGCTGTCTATTGGCAACGTTACAATGTGGTATGTTATAGATGACGTCATGAAATTCAAACTGGCGACCGAATGACGTCACGCCGATCCGTGCCCAGTCCGTGCAGTGATTTATCAACCAATAAATCACTGAGTTTAACCATTGGCTATATAGGCGAGGTGTGTTAGAATCTGTATTAGAGTGATTGTTCCTTGTTCTGATAGTTTTGTTAGGAGATACTGTCTCGAGTTGAGAATAAATTTGTCTACTAAAAAGAGTTTTTGTCGTTATATTCTGTATACTTTCTGATTTACATTATTGATGACTGACAAATACCCTAACTTATCCTAGATAAAGAGTGTACAACCCTATTTTATGATATATAAAGACAGACCTTGAACTATTTTATATAGATACAAATCAAAAGTGTATAACCTAAATTCATGAAACATTGATATATGTATAGAGGGACTCATGGAAAATATACACATAATTATCCCCACGCTTTTTTAAAAAAGCGAAGGGGATATTGCAATCGCCTCCGTCCGTCCCTCCGTCTGTCCGTCCCTCCGTCTGTCCGTCCGTCCGTCCGTCCCTCCGTCCGTCTGTCCATTATGCTATCTCCTCCTAAACCGTTGGACGAAATTCAACCAAATTTGGTGTGTGAGTTACTCACATGAATGAGGCGTGCAACAGCAATTTATTTTGGCCCCGCCCCCTGGGGCCCTGGGGAGGGGTCAAAAGGTCAAATATCATTTAATTTCAATTACAAAGTCAATTTCAAAGATTTTTATACCAAACTTTGTGTGTGTTCTCACAAAACAAAGATACACAACATATCAGACGGGATTTTAATTTTGATGTCTGGGTCATGGCCCAGGGGTGGGACTTTGGGGCGCTGGGGGTGCCGAGGGGGTCAAATTTTTTTTTTTCAAACATTGTCGTGTGGCATATCAAATCGATGGGGATGACGAGCAGAACAGAATGCAAGTAAAATTATCAACCTGGGGTCAAAATGGTGACCTTAGGGCGAGGTCAAAAGGTCAAATATCATTAAATTTCGGTTAACATGTCAATTTTAAAGATTTTTATACCAAACTATGTGTGTGTTGTACAAATGAAAGATACAAAACATATCAGACGGGATTTTTATTCTGTCACCTTGGTCATGCCCCAGGGGCGGGCCTTTGGGGCGCTGGGGGTGCCCAGGGGGGGGGGTCAAAAATATTTTTTTCAAACATGGTCATGTGGCATATCAAATCGATGGGGATGACGAGCAGAACAAAATGCAAGTAAAATTTTCATCCTAGGGTCAAACTGGTGACCTTGGGGTGAGGTCTAAAGGTCAAATAACATTAGATTTCGGTTAACATGTCATTTTCATTTTTTATACCAAACTTTGCGTGTGTTGTCACAAATAAAAGATAGAAAACATATTGAACAGATTTTCATTCTGTTGCCGGAATCATGCGCCAGGGGTGGGACTTTGGGTGCTGGGGGGTCAAAAACTTTAGCGTGGGGATTTGCGATGGCGCCCCATTGACTTCACGTTCTTGTTTCTTTTATTTTAATGGTTCAACATCTCAACAGATATAACATCATTGGAAAACGATCATAATTTTCAGTTGCTCTGTAGCCTGAGACGTAAGTGGGTAGCCTCGCAAAGTAACCTTTTTTTAGTTATTTTTCTTTATTTTTCTTAAAATCAACAACACAATATTGTTGTCATAAAAGATACCATTTCAATAAATTATATTAAAAATATTCTTTTGCTGTCCTTTTTGTTGATTTCTATTTTGCTTGACAATGTTGTACAGTGGCTGATCCAGGGGGAGGGGTCAAGGGGTTGCTTGGAGACACCGTAATTTACGGTGCTCAAAGGCAGGTAACTCTGAACTTGAAACAGTGATCAGGAATAAATAAAAAAAAATATATTTTGCCAGTTCCCTTTGTCTGCTAGTATTAAAAAGATCTGAATAAAAATTGTAGAGAAAACCTGGTGAAAATATAATTTTCAGATGCTCAAGGGCAGCTAACTCCATAGTCAGTGATAGGATCTGGCCGAAATTCATACTCACCCATACTGGTAACCTACAAGGATGAAGAAAATCATATGAAATAGAAATGATGCTTATGAATCACTATGCCCCCAACCCTTTGCTTTTCAAGAAGGGTTCATAACACAAGGGTCATCTTAAGTTTTAAGCTAGAAGGGTTCATAACACAAGGGTCAGATAAGTTTTAAGCTTCTAGCTTTACTACTCACCATCCTCTATCAGCTGACCTAATTTGAACTAAAATAAAAAAATAATTTCACCCAGTAGTCAGCTGACAAAATTTAAAGCTGCTACCAGATACATGCATCTTTATCAAGGTTGTCAATGCCCAAATTTACAAAGGGCAATAACTTAAAAAAAAAATAACTTTTTTTTTTTAAATTTCACCAGGAAATCTACTCATTATCTTCTACCAACTGACCACGTTTGAAGCTGCTAGCTATTATAATTTTTGAGATCTCTTGATTACAAGTTTCAAATGCCCACATTTGCAAAGGGCTATAACTCCATAAAAGGAAAAATAACCTTTTCTTTAATTTTTACCAGGTAATCTACTCATTATCCTCTATCAGCTGACAATGTTTAAGCTACTAGCTGTAATAGTTTTTGAGATATATTGACTACAAGTTTTCAATGCAAAAATTTGCAAAGGGCAATAATTCAAAAAATAAATATTTTTTTAATATTTTCATCAGGTAATCTACTCATCATCTTCTGTCAACTGACCATGTTTGAAACTGCTAGCTATAATAATTTTCGAGATATTTTGATTACAAGTTTTCAATGCCCAAATTTGCAAATGGGCAATAAATCGAAAAAAATATATATATTTTTTTTATTTTCACCAGATTATCTACTTATTATCTTCTATCACCTGACCAAGTTTGAAGCTACTTGCTGTAATAGTATTTGAGATACCTTGACTACAAGTTTTTAATGCCAAAATTTGCAAAGGGCAATAACTCGAAATAAAATAACATTTTTTTTTAAATTTTCACCAGGTTATCTACTCATTATCTTCTATCTGCTAACCAAGTTTGAAACTGCTTGCTGTAATATTTTTTAGATATCTTGATTACAGGTTTTCAATGCCAAAAATTTGCAAAGGGCAATAACTCAAAAAACTAAAATAACTTTTTTTGTAAATTTTCACCAGATTATCTACTCACTATCCTCTATTACCTGACCAAGTTTGAAGCTCATAGCTATTATAGTTTTCGAGATATCTTGATTACAAAATATCATTATGACACTTTAAATGGGGCATAACTCCACAAAGGGTCTTAAGAAATACGTGTCAGTTATGTTTTGATAAGGAATCCATATATGAAATTTCAAAACTGTATCTTAATAAATTTTGAACTAATGCACGGACGGACGGACGCACGCACGGTCAAGCCAAAAGCAATATGCCCCTTCAACTTTTCCAAAGTTGGGCGCATAAAAATGAAGGCGCTAGAGTGGTCACAACATTATTTCAGTTGGCCTGTAGCCTGAGACATAAGTGGGTCATGTAGCAATGAAACCTGATTTTGTTCCATATGTACAACAAAGGCGCATACTGATCAGCACCTTTTTTATTTGCTCTCTAGGAACAACAATAGTTATTATACTACATGCCAAAGTTCAATATCCTAGCTAGTATCTCTGTATCGAGCTGGCTGGTTTGAGTTTGCATTTGTTTGAAACCCCGAAGTCATGTTTTCCTGCGTTAAGTCCCAAATATATACTCGTTATTTCTTAAACAATCTCTAAAGAAGATATATGGCAAAGCAGGGGTATCTTCCACACTTAAGGGGTTGGCTTTAAACAAAATAAACGAAAATGAATTAGATTCATACTTACATATGTTGAATATATCACCCATTAATAGTCCTCTACCTGTTCAACATGAAATGACTAGATTCACCCTCCGTCTGTCTGTGGGTACACCCGTCTTTATATGCATCACTCAATAACTCAAAAAGTGTCATTTTTTACCAAATTTGAAGCTTTGGGAGACCGATTATTAAGAAATATATATCAGCACAGCTATAAAGCAATATTTAAATATATTGTGTGACGTGAAAATTGTAATCATCTGTTAAAATGTCTTTTTTGGCATTTGCTTGTGCTCTATGTTAATTTCTCTGTCAAAAGTCTAAAAGTTGTTCTAAAATGGCCATTTTCATATTTTCAGCCTAATTTGGTAGTCATTTTGTTACCATAGCAACGGTAAAGGTCAAATTAACACCAGACCTTTTCACTTCCAAGGGCTATTGTTCTAATTAACCAATAAGAAAAAAATGGTAAAGAAAAACAACAACAATGACTTTTTTTGCCTCATAGGAGGCCAAAACAGCTCCTTAATGCACGTAGCTCTCTACCTTGTTCATATCTTTTATCCTCTAAATTCAGTTTTTACATCTACATGTAGCTAGTAATCAGACAAGTAACCCATCTTAAGTATTTTTTTATTTAACTGACCGAAGTTCCTGCTTGACATACATGGAGTGGAAACGCACGGTGATGAGAACTCGTAACCCATTATCACTGCGCTAAAGACCCACTATCACCCTTTCTTGATCAGCTTTTAATGTTTCTGACTGAATAAGTTGACTGATATAAAGTTGTAAAACAGGCAGAAGGATGTTCAAATGTACGTCCAATACCATATTGCAAGCAGATTTTCGAGAAAGCATCATTAAAAAAGTTAAACATTCCACACTTGGCCGGTCAATTTCTTCGTACACTAGACCAGTCAATTTCCTTTGTATACTATAAGTTTCCTTTAAACGCACCAAGAAGCAATGGAGTCACTGTCTATACGAATTGTTCATAAAAGTAAATTACAAATTTTGGGAGGTAAAAAAAACCCCAAAGCATAAGAAAGCATTGCTCTGTTTATTGTCAGTGTCAATGTCACTATCAGACACTCAAGCACCATGTCAGCTTTAATTTGTTGTGCCTTAATTCATTAGCCATTAATTCATTTTAGACCATTCTTATTCACGGCTGATATGGGAAGCTTGGCTTGATACATCCTTGGTAGCTTGTCACTTATAGAACTCACATCTGTGCATCTTCCTCGTTTTATCCCTGTCAGTGGAATGGCTTGGATATCTTCATCAAATTCAAAATTATATAAGGTAGGAAGCCCCGCGCGAGATGAACAATTTATGTGTTTTAACAACGGCAGCATCTCAAATACTTGGTAAGTAAACTATATTTAAGCCCTCCCACCACAAGGTGGAATCGGTTGCTGTCTATTTTAAGGCGATGGTTCTGTTACTATTAATCCATTGTTTATTGTCGCCCCCATTATTTGTGGGTGTTTGTTTTTGGTCCTTGTTCTGTAATGTAGTACTTAGTGTCATTTCTAGTTTTGTTATACAGTATAACCTGTGTAAAACGGCCACTCAAAATTAGACAATTTAAACCAAGATCTTAATGACAAATGGTAGCTTCAGGTCGAAAGCATTGCTAATTAAGCGATAAATGGTCTTGAGAACCAATTTTGGGTCTTTTTGTGAGTGGCCGTTTTACACAGGTTTTACTGTAATCTCACTAATAGGACGAGACAGCTGTTTGCTTTACTTTTTTGTGTTTTCGCTGTCGTGCGACTGTTAGTGTTCTGTGACTTCCTCACGGTGGCCTGGGTCGGTCTATGGTCTATGATTGTAGCATGTTCTGGTCATACTCATTTGTTTTTTGATGAAGTAAATATTTGTACTCTCCTGGAAGCGCATCCATCTTATCTTTGTCCAGTTTACCTTCTGACCGTCGACTTTTACCTTCTGAGTCATTATTTGTTTCACGCCAATGCTATCTCCATACTTTAGAGGAACAAAAGAATACAGATTTCACACCGTGCCCTGAGATTATAAAACTTAACTCAACCGAGCATGAAATTTATCCTGCTCATAAATAAGAAAATACCAACAATTGTTGGTATTTGAACATCTATTAGGATGGTAAATACATCGTCTGAGAGTTTGAAAGCAGGAAAAACCTTTATTTGTCAGCATTTTAGTTTTTATGAGTAGCTGAATTTTCATGCTCAGTTGAGTTGAGATTGAAAAAAGTTTTATAACCTCGGGGCCTTGTCATGTGCATGGCATTATCCAACTGAGTTGGCACATATACAATGCAAAACAGTGATGTAAAGCTTTTTGTTAAAGGGTCCCGGGTGTGTTCCTCAAATTGGTCTTCAGCGGATGATAGCACACCTACTTATGATAACTCACACTCACATGGTAGAAATTTTAGGGGGAGCAAAGAACACACGACTTTCAGCGAGATGAACACGAGGAAATGGATACATATGCCTCCAATTCATGGCAGGCAGGTAATAGAGAAAATGTTGACAATAGACAATGCTCATCTGAGCTACAGTCAAATGGAAATCATAGAAACAATCAAAGTTACAACAGGTCTGGAAAGGATGTGTCCTCCAGTGGTGGTCGCCCATCTGTCCATGGCCGGTCTTCATTTAATGGAGAACATACAGTGGATCGAAGAGTGTCTTCGAGCCACAGTAGGTGTTCTTCAAGTGATTGGCATGGGGATGGTGGTAGGCGTTCCACCTCTGGTGGTCGGTCCGGTAACCGGTCATCTGGCAGGTACAAACCTGACAATTATAGCCAAAATATTTTAATGGCAGGTCATAGGTCAAAATAGGGCTTTGGAATGTAAATGGCTGGAATGCTGATGAAAATTCACTAAATTTTAGGGTCAGACATTCATGTTTGAAAAATATAGACATTGATCTGCTGGCATTAGCTGAAACACATTTGATTAGTAATAATGAACTCAGAGTGGCTGGCTACACATGGGTTGGGCAAAATCGTACTAACATTCATATAAATGCAATAAATGGTTCAGGAGGTGTAGGCCTTTTAATTGAAAATACATTTGCTAGTAACTATAACATTCAGATTTTGGACAAAGGTCATGAAGGTATTTTTGTGGATAAATTCTAAGCATATATTAAATGGAACTTGCTTCAACCTATGTGTGTGTTACCTGCCACCTGAGGGTCCTTCCAGATATGTAAATGTTGACGATTTTTTTGATACCTTATTAACCAAAATATATCAGTATCAAGGTATGGGCCAGTATTATATATGTGGCGACTTTAATAGCCGCTTGGGCGATTTGGTTGATTATATCGAAGGTGTCGATGAAGTACCCCCAAGAGATATACTGGACTTCAGTAAAAATGCTCATGGTCAATATTTTTGTAACTTTTTGATAGATAGTAATTGCTGTGTCTTAAATGGAAGAGTAGATCTTCAGAAAAATAATTTTACATCAGTTTCAGCCAAAGGTAAAACTGTTGTTGACTATTTTGCTGTCCCATACACTTCCTTGCAATACATTACAGGTTTCGAAATTATAAGTTCATCATGTTTGGTAAATTTGGCATGCAAGGATATGGGTTTTGAGTCCAGGCATGTACCAGATCATTCTTTACTGAAATGCAGCATTGAAGTATTTGGCCATGAAAACCAGAATAAATGCAATATACCGAATGTGTCTTCTATTAAATTTGACTGTGGCACCATTCCACCAGGCTTTTGTGAAGATGAAAATTTTCTTTCATCACTAGATGAGAAAATTCAAGAAATTGGGTCATCAAACTTTATGCAAAACGAAGTAAATTTATTGTATAATGATTTTTGTGAAATAGTCAAGAACGAAATGTTGCAGAAATTGCCCCATAGGCATATAGTTTTGAAATTTGGTCTTGATAATAAACGCCGGAGACATAAAAAGCCTTGGTGGAATGATGATCTTGCAGCCAAATGGAACCAAGTGTGCCTGGCAGAACGCAATTGGCTAAAAACAAAAGGCAACAATACATGTAAGAATAAGCTGAAAGATATTTTCACACGGTTGCGTAAAGATTTTGATAGAGAAGTGCAACGCACAAAAAGGCAATATTGGGTTCAGTTACAAAATGAAATGGTCAGTAGCTTAGATACAAACCCCTGAGATTTTTGGAAAACAATTGGTCGCACTGTGTGGCAGATAATAGAAATAAAAAAATCCTTTTGAAGTTTATAATGAGGAAGGCTCCTTAAATACTGATCCAAAAAGTGTCCTACAAAAATGGAAGCACGACTTTGAAAAAAAATGTATAATATACAAGCATCATGTAGTAATGACCAAGATTCAAATCTACATGGTTTGGGTAATATACATGAAAATCAAAGCCACTCAGATGCCAGCGATTTTTGTGGTCCAATCACTCTCGGGGAAGTCCGTCAAGCAGTCCTACGCTTAAAAGCAAATAAAGCCTCTGGGGTGGATGAGGTTCCTGGTGAGGTCTTGAAAAATGCCAAAGTAATTGCATTTCTATATCAGTTCTTTAATGTATGTTTTGAATCAGGAAAAATTCCAGAAACTTGGTCAAAATGTATTATAAATCCAATTCCGAAAGCCTCTACCAGCAATAGATCCACTATCATATAGGGACATTACTTTATCACCCGTCACATATAAAGTGTATTGTGCAATTTTGAATGAAAGACTAGTAAGTTGGAATGAGCAGCAAAATATTATTGTTGATGAGCAAAATGGTTTTAGGAAAAAAAGAAGTACACTTGATCATTTGACAACCCTAACCAGCATTATTGAAACCAGAAAAAAGCAAGAAAGTCAACATATTAAGCCTTTATAGACTTCAAAAAAGCATTTGATACAGTGAATCGGGATATTTTATGGCATAAGTTACAACATATTGGCATTAAAGATAAATTATTTTCAGCTATTAAAGGGCTTTATGATAAGGTTATATGTACAGTAAGAATAAATGGTTTCAATACTGACTGGTTTACGGTAAAATGTGGCTTGAAGCAAGGCTGTCCATTATCACCCGTCCTGTTCAGCTTCTTCATAAATGATCTTGCTTTGAAATTGAAAAGTACAAATGTTGGTGTGGTCTGTGGGGATGAGAAAGTAAGCATTCTGCTTTTTGCGGATGACATTGTGCTTATAGCTGAAAACCCAAATGATTTGCAAGTTTTACTGAATATTTTAAGTGCCTGGTGCAAGCTTAATGGGATGGTGATAAATGGAACAAAATCAAATATAGTTTATTTCCGAACACCCTTAGTACCTCGCTCAGATTCAGTTTTTACTGTTGGGGGTATCAACTTAGATGTGGTCGAGTCTTACAAATACCTAGGACTCGTTTTAACTGAATTTCTAGATTACTCAAAAACAGCTAAGGCAGTAGCTAAATTTGCAAACAGAGCTTTAGGCCTGATTATAGCTAAATCAAAAGCTTTTGGTGGTTTACCTTATGATGTGTTTTATAAATTATATAAGAGTATTGTATGTCCTGTAAGTATGTATGGAGCCCCAATTTGGGGGACAGAATGCTTTAGCTGTATATAGTCCGTCCAGATAAGAGACGTTGGGCGGTTCTTAGCTAAGTTCAACCCCTGGACAAATACATTTGGAAATCGGCTTGTCAGGTTGCATTGTTCGCGTATTCACCCATCTGTGAAACTCCCCACACCAAAAGTATATACCTGTAGTCTTATAGTTGCCGTATCGTGGAAAATAAGCATTTCGAATTATTGAAGATGAATCTGATCAGCCCAGATACCTTGTTTGAAATATGTACATACATGTATCTTAAACACGTACGTGTATCTTAAACTATACAACCAAAACATCAATCTTCGACAATGAAATCTACAATCACACAAGTTTTATTGTTTTGTAAAAGATATGTGTACCCTTTCCCTGTGGCCCATTTATTAAACCCCTAGCATGCTGAATTTTAATGTGTGTGTGAGTGTGAGGGAAGCAGGGGGCTATTTTTATGTTGTTGTTTTTATGCTATTTTTTCGAATTCAGAGCTAAACTCCAAAGCATTTTCTTGCCAAACAAACAGAATTTGGAAGAATATTTTCATCGACAACATTTTAAAGCGAATATTTTCATATAGTATACTAAAGGTAAACCTGTGTACCAGTAGACGCACACAACTGCAGCAAAATTATAGATGAGTGTCTCTTTTGTTATTTTGAGTTGATTTTGTTTGTTTGTATTGAAATTTTGCGGCGCTGCCAACATTTTTGCAGCCATGACGCGACGTTTCCTGGACACCTAGGTTGAACCAGTACTTAGTAGAGAATAAAGTGTCTTGCTTAGGACATTTCGAAGTGCTTTCATTGAACCTTCTCAAAATAACGATTCTTTATTCACAGGTCTAACACACTAGCACTGAGCAACTGTGGATCTCGATTATTTGAGTTGATACTTTACATCCCAGTCATGCGCGGATCCAGAAACTTTTGTCAGAGGGGGTCTAAACATGTAACTTTGACAAGGTTTTTTTGTTGATGAGAGGAGAGATGATCAAAATACCACTAAAAGCGGGCCATCATTGGCCTGCCAGCGAAACACAGTTTAAATGGCGATTCGCTGGAGTCCCGATGATGACTTAACATTAAATACTGGCCTAGTAGCTTTGCGATTTTTCAGAGGATTCGGACCAGTATTGCTAAGAAACCCCTTTTTGTGATCTTTCAGGGGGGGGGGGGGGGTCCGCAACCCCTGTCGCCCCCCCCCCCCCTCTGGATCCGCCCATGCCAGTGAAGAAATTTTCAGCCATGTCGGGACGTTTCCTGGGTTGAACCAGTACTAAATAGAGTATAACGTGTCTTGCATAAGGAAACAATATGGTGTCTCCAGAGAGACTCAAACCAACGGCCCTTATATCTCAAGTCAAGCACTCTACCACTGGTTGACTCTTCATGTATTATACAACTATTTGGTCGCTGTATCGCCAGATGGTATGCGATGTCCCGGTCTCATTTAAAGCTTATGGAGATATGAACCAGTTGTTGGCGTGGCTAGACAGTGACCCAAAAGCCGATTTATAACTACAGTTTTTGAAGGCGTCATTCATGCCATCCGGTTTTTTGGGTTAGTTCAATAATGTGTAATCACTAAAAAAATAGTAACTGAGTATGATCAGGAAATACCACAATCACAAACTGTAGACTACCCCGTGGCACCGCGAGGAAGAGCCGCTCAACCATCACGAGACACCAGGAAGACAAATTAAGCAAAGCAATCAGCTCTCTCTTCCCCATCAAGATGATTGCAATACTAGAATGGACAAAAAGTAACGTACTACAAAACATAGAACAATTACAGACTCCCACAATGGGAGTAACAATAAACAAAAAGTCAACAACAACAGAACCACCGCCTTAGAACGGACAGCAGCCTAAGCCACCGGGGGGCTTAAATGCATTTTACTGGTACCAAATCTTCGCCCAGGATTCTGCAGTTGTTGAAGTACAAGAAATGTTCAGCTCGCATGGAGGCCATCTAACTAATGCAATGTATCATCATGGAAAACACTCTAATCAAATTAACACTCCATGATGAAACAAAGAAAATGGCTTATGACTCACAGATAGTCAGAGCTAAAGAAAACCTCAAGTTGAGTCACGGTGGGTCCAGCTACAGATAAGCACCAGGCACCAACCCATCGATTAAAGCTTTACGTCAGAGCCGTCATAGAGTCTGAGGCCTGACCAACCGTCGTGCAATTAAAGAGGAAACCATAGCTATAAACCGTGATTGGGTTTAAAACTAGGCATGCAGACTGTCGCATGATATTCAAATTATATCCAACCCTTATATAACGTTTTACTATCTTTTTGAATTGATCACTAAAATTAGGTTTTCCAACAATTCGTTTGAATTTATAGACTAAATCACCATAAAATATAGGCTCTGATATGCCTTGTTGCAGAAGAGTTTTTAACCCAATGTTGTATTTAACAATTAACTCTGAGTGTCTGTAGTAGAATTTAGAAAATGCTTTTCGAATTTCATGATATCTATAACCTTGTTTTAATAATTTAGCAGTTAAATATAAGTTTCTGTTCTTGAAGTCATCAACATTAGAGCACACTCTAGCAGAACGAATAAGCTGAGAAATATATACACCATAGGAAGGAGAGCGAGGAACATCTCCATCAAGAAATGGGAAATTTACTATTTCAAAATTAAAATCATCCTATATTACATGTATGCCGTTTATATCCGTCTATCATGTGTAAAACATTTCGACCTCCGTACTAGTGTATGCAGCTTTGCGTTTTAGATGGTTACTTGAGACATGACTGTATATAAAATACTATACCAAAGGAAATTACAGATAAGCACGCTACATGCAATCAGATCTTCATTACGCTGTGTAACCTGACTCTATATCTTTATACATGTAGCAGCAAGAGCCGTTCTAACATAGACCAGTCTGCCTTGCTGATCTTGACTAAACCAGCGTACAGAAATTCAGTGAACAACGCTTTTTTGCGTTTATTTCGTTATGTGCGGACTGATCGCACAATGACTATCAAAATTTAATGCATCTATACACCGCCTAATTGGTGATATTTTTTTCGTTACAAAATGTATTGTCAAATGGGCTGTGATATGATGGAATTTGTTCTCATTTGAGCATCTGCATTTTTTAATTTACCCTAAATGCACCTTTGTACGGATCACTGCCTTTAGTTTACCATCGATGAATAATTATACAGTTTTATAGGACGAAGTTACGTGTCTTATCATATCAAAGTAGCTGCATCAAATGCGATTTATGGCAATAGTTTGGGCTCAAAGAATTTTGGCATACGAGAAAATATTGAGGCCTTAATCCTAGTGGGTACCCGTCCACTTGTTCCTATAAAATAAACATTTGTGTTCCCCTGTTCCTCAATTTAAAATCTTGATTTTCTGTGTTCCCTTCTTATCTGACATCAGATTTTAAACATTTTCCAACTTGTTTTATTAAATAAATTGAACTTTCTATTTGTTGATTCCAAATACTGATTTGTTGACACCAGACAATGCAAAATGTGCATGCAAAAACGTTATTCTGGGAAATTATAAATGAGAAGAGAAAATAAGCACAGGGCTCATCCGTTAGGTATGATTCAAGTGAAAAGGGACTCATCCAATAAAAATGATGCTGAGGTCGGAAGGAGAAACAAGCGATGCGGCATATGCAGCCTCTTTTTGGGCTTAGAAACTCCAAATGGTGTTCAGTCAGTAGCTTAACAATCATAGAATACTCAAGCGACTATCAAAGGCTCTGATCAGACTGCGCATATGCGCAGGCTGATCTGAGGCTTTGCTGGTCACACATACCTTATTGTTGGAAATCTCATGCACTGGCTCATTTTGTGTTTGGGGTCAATATAGTTTTGGGGGTGGCTGAGAACTAAATTTTCATGCGAAGTGCATTATAGGCTATAAAAATAATGCACCAGTCATTTGTAACCACTGCTTCCCCCCAGCCCCTGAGCAGGACGGGGATATCCATGGCCTGGTAAATGTGTTGCGTTTTTACTTTTATATTGCCTCCACAATGCGGAGGAAATGAAGGGGTTTGATAGACCTAGACAAACATGACAGTGCAGTATAATAACAGACTGCGGGGGAGAACTGTCATGGTTTTGCCAGCTAGCTGTCCCCACAGTGTGGTGGTCACTATGGGGAACTGCAGACACAAAGTCACTGTTCTCGATATTCCTCTGGGCTGGTGCGTGGTCACAAATGACTAGTGCATAAAGGCGAAAATCATACTGGTTTCACCAAAAATGTATCAATGCAGAATTTAAATAAATATGTTTTTCCAGACTACTAGACAAAAATGTGCATAATGACACCGACTGAAGACGAGCGCTTTTCACAACACCCCACAACTGTAAAACCTCTCAAATTTCCTTCTGTATTTCGTCCTCCTGGTAGTCTTATTTTTTTTGTAGCATTGCATAATTTTTGTATCATGGCATGCTTAAAATAGATCAGATTCAGGCACTAATTGAACGGCAGTTTGTATCAATCTCCGAAACCAATACCACTGTCACTCCGATAGCAATCATGGCAGCTGTCAAGTTTCCTCTGAACATTTTGCTAACCATCAAAACGATATCAACGTAAGCAAATTTCAAATATTGATGTTTTAATAGCATTTTGAGACACGACTCTTATAAATCATGCAGGAGAATGATATAGAATTGTGGCGACACAAACAAATTGTGTCAAAGGTTGATGTAAATCCAGCTATGATCAAACGAATAGCATTTTTTCATTGAAAATTTCACAATCGTCGTTTGAAAGGTCGCCCAGGGTCCTACGGACATGGATCAAAAGCATTTAACACATTCCGAGTCCTTATCATTCAATATAGAAGCAACATGTTTGCTGCTTTTGTCTCCAAGAAACTTTCTATAGGAAATAAAAATGGATAAATACAGACCCTGTCCATCCATATTCGCAATGTTTACCTCCGATAGCCAACACCCTCCGAGATCTAGACATGCGGTTTACCTGGGTGATTAAAGACATTTTAAAAAAGAATAACGTTGTTCACTGAATTTCTGTACGGACTATAGTATATAACCAATGTGTCTGAAAACAAGAAAGACTTAAGTTTTCTGCGAACGTTTACCGGGCATACTAACCGTATAAAGCTGGTCGCCTTTGTCGTCTGCGGTTCAGTTGTTTTGCACGATTTACCCTTAAAGTGTCAATCACAACAAAATTCGACTGCTTTTATCGTCTGCTGAAATGCTTTAGAAGCCTTTCCAACAAACATTGTAGACTCAGATCAGACTTCTCACATACGAGCAGTCTGATCTGGGACCACACTGTTTGTCTCTATACTTAGCTTTGTTAAATGATTTTAGCAAAAATTGCAGCAGACGACAAATGACGACGGAATTTTCGGATTATTTTTGCTGGCGTTAAGTGTTAAAGCGTACATTTGCTGGTTTACCCAATTTACTGTAGAACAGTCTAAATTGACAGTGAATGGCAGTGTTCTGTCGGACACGCCCAACGTCCGTTACCTGGTCGCACTATACAGGCAGTGCAAATTCGAGCAGCCTGGTATTTCCTTAATGTTGGTAAATACACTCCAGTTGCAGCTGTAAATGGTGACACTGCATGGTACCCAATGGAGTGTAGATTATGGAAGTCAGTTTTGAATCATTGGTGCCGTTTAGTGAACATGGACAACGACCGTCTGAACAAACGAGTCTTTGTCTGGTGTGATCTAAAAGGAAATAACTCGTGTAGAAAATTTTAGAGTAAGAAAACAATTCCAAAAGTATAATGTACAGGAAAATTACCACATTTTGCATTACATAGAGCCAAATTATATTTGTTCCCTTATTGTGGATAAAGTATTTGAAGATTTTGTTCAGAAATGGCATTCAGATTTAAATAGAAACTCTGCAAGAAGTGGCACGGGTGGAAACAAACTCCGCACATATAGACTAATGAAAAATGACTTTCATGCCGAACCATATTGTTTTGAAATAATGTCTAGAAAGCATAGAGGATCTCTAGCTAAGTTTAGATCTGGGACAGCCCCCATCAAAATAGAAACTGGTCGGTACCAAAATTTAGACTTGAGTGAGCGGGTTTGCTTCCATTGTGCCTCTTGCATTGAAGATAAGGAACATGTACTGATGGTATGTCCTATATATGAGGATCTTAGAATGAGTTTAGTAAATGAAGCAATGTTGGTAAATCCTGCCTTTGGTGGCTATAGTGATATGCAAAAGCTTTGCTTTCTTTTGTCTGGTTCTAGAATGGTGAGGTCGAGCTCAAGGGTATGCACACTTATACTTGAGCGTAGGAGAAATTTTCTAAGTCGTGTATAAATTATAATTGACATTTCTGATAAGTAAAACTTGCTTATATCATACAGTAATCACGAAATTTGCCAGCACAGTTAATGTATGTTCTCTTGTGCATTGATTTATACATGTGTTTTGGGTACTCGTGGGGTTTGTCTCACGAGAGGATTCCCACGGGTACCCATAACATAGGATTTCTGTCGCCAGATATGAAAAGGAGGCACAGGTAATGGAGGTTCTCCTGTACACTGGTTTAAACATGTGCTTTGGGAGCTCGTGGGAGTTGTCTCATCGAGACGGTTCCTTTGAGTACCTACAAATGTACATGTGATACCTACTAGTGTGCATTGGCTTTGGCATGTGGTTTGGGAGCTCATGGGAGTGGCCTCGCTGAGACTGCTCCTTTGGGTACCCTTTGAGTATCCATATGTGATATGTGATATTAACACAGATGATAGATCCTTGTGCATTGGTTTCGGACCTGTGTTTTGGAAGCTCTTGGGTATCCTCCCATTAAGACGGCTCTTCTGAGCACCTGCAGCATGTGATTTTGTGTCCAGGCATGACAAAAAAATAGTACATATCATGGGTATATTCTTGTGCATGGTCTTAACGTGTGTATTGTGCACTCAATCGAATCGTCTCATGGGGACGGTTTCTTTGAGTGCTCACTACTTGCGTTTTTTGTCGACAATTAAGGAAAAGTTAGCACTGAAACTGAATTTTCTCTAGAACATTGGTTTAGACATGTGTTGTGGTGGCTCTTGGGAATCGTCCCATTGAGACGGTTCCTTTGAGTACCCTCATCATGTGATTATTATCGCCAGATAATAAGAGATAGTACAGGAAATGGATACTTTTCTTTACATTGGTTTAGGTATGTGTTGTAAGAGCGGCATAGGAAGGTATCATAGGAATAACGGTGATATAATTTAGTCTAGTAGATGGTGAGTGTCATGATAATGAGGTAATTACGGCAGCACTGAGGGGACATGTGAAAAAATATTTATCTCGTTCCCACGACAAAGGATCTCGTTCCCACGACATAATTATCTCGTTCCCACGAGATAAGATCTCGTTCCCACGACATAAGATCTCGTGCCCACGACATAATCATCTCGTTCCCACGACATAATATCTCGTTCCCACGACATAATATCTCGTTCCCACGACATAATTATCTCGTTCCCACGACATAATCCACCAATCAGACCTTATGATGGACGCCATGCATTCTGTGTCTGTGGCTTATTGGATTGCTAAATAAATAAAGGGTTACGTTGCAGAGGCAATACCAAGAACATAAGATTCGTTTATGTTTAAGACATTAAAGAAGATGTTCACTGTGTACACGCAGCTGTTAATTTTGTACAATGACAGCTTTCTGGATTAGGACGACTTTGTGGCTATCGTATGATGTAGTCACGTTGTAAGGAATATGGAATCAAAATGAAAGATGCTAGCTTGATACACACTATTTGGATCCAGTCAGGGTAGTTTCAGGCGAATGAGAAGCCAGGGTTTGTTTGATTTGTGTGGCGGCGGTAGAACGTCTCCCTGCCCTTCACTATAGTGTAGATTTTATTTTCTTGTCCTTTGGGATCATGGGTTTCATTGTGGAACTTTGAAACTATTAGAGGGTCACTGATGAAGCCTAAATGGCAGAAACTATCTAGTCTGGTCCAGGAAATATGCACACTCTAGTTTCAGTTCTTTGGTGCAGTCATTGCTTCCAAAGGATACTCTTTTAAGAACATATTTGACTTCACTACAGCTGGTGACTGGGACTGTGTGGCGGCGGTAGAACGTCTCCCTGCCCTTCACTATAGTGTAGATTTTATTTTCTTGTCCTTTGGGATCATGGGTTTCATTGTGGAACTTTAAAACTATTAGAGGGTCACTGATGAAGCCTAAATGGCAGAAACTAGCTAGTCTGGCCCAGGAAATATGCACACTCTAGTTTCAGTTCTTTGGTGCAGTCTTTGCTTCCAAAGGATACTCTTTTAAGAACATATTACCATGGTTTGACCAAAGTTCATATGGCATACAGACGGATATTATATTGGGCTGTGTATAAATGGGTGCATATGTGAACTTTCTCTCAAATATGGGTAAATGTTTATCAGACCAACAATTACCCAAAACTCATTGGTGGCTACTTTTTAGAAGCTGCAGTTACAGCCAATAGTGGATGCCCCTCGAAAAATAAGGACAGACAACGGAACATGAAACGGAGATGTATGCTATAGCAGCATTTCAAACATTTCTAAGACGCAACGATCCTGATGATGACAGACAATACTTGTATGGTACATGTACAAGAAATCAAAGGACTGAGAGCTGATGGGGTATTATACAATTTTGGACTGAATTGTTCAAGCACCTATTAAACAAGACAGCGGGAGTTTCACTGGAGAATTTTTGGACAGGAATCTTGTATTGTTCTGTTTCATATCAATGATTTAGTTAAGGTTTACATATATAGAGAGTTTTTTACTGTTTAAGATGAATGCCAGATTGATTTCGTGAATTGCAGTGAAAAGTATTTTTATTTTTCACGAGTGCGTAGCACGAGTGTATCTGTTGATATTTTCACCATACGATATATATTTGGTAAAAGAAAAGTAAATTTTCTGGTCGTTTTTGTCTGATTTGGAAGTTTCAGTGTGTTTATAGAGAATAATGATGGGGTTTCCCCATAGTTGACACCTGGAAAATGGCTTAGAAGAAAATTTTAACGAGTGAAACAAAAGACGCCAGCCATTTAGTTTGTTTGATTTGATTCTGTACGTCCCATCAACAATCTTTCAGTTATAAAGGGACAGGTCTTCCTGGGTTGAACCAGTACTAAGCTAGGATTAATGTTCTTGCTCAAGGACACAACGCAGTGACGCCAGTGAGGCTCGAACCCGCGGCCCTTCAGTCTCGAGTCAAGCACTCTACCACTGAGCCACTGCGCTCCCTGCCAGCCATTTAGTGCGCAGGCCTAAAGATTGGCGTAATGTGCAAACTAACGATAGCCAAGCCAAAAACGTCATTTGGTCTGATATTGACGTCATAGCACTGGTATTGTTATATCATTAAGAACCTTTTTGAAAAAATTCCACTCCAAGAGCTATTAAAAAACTTGTTTTGCTGTAGTGAAAAGATATGTAGATGAGATTCTTGTATGCAATTTTAAAGCTTAGCATAATTTTGCACGTTTGACGTCACACATGATCTACATGATGTCATATTTATAATGACATTTCATAATGTGTCTATCTTCCAAAAGTCAACCACATGAGTTGGAGTCCCTACAGATCCACCACAGACTTCACATTGACTTGCAGCCACCTGTGAAGTTTCATGACGTAGTTCGAATATTCCAAAAACCGAGACATTTTTTTTATTAGAGATACATTGTCTATATATACGATGTACCAGCCTGTGAAGTTGCATGCCATACTTACAAATGGTACCTCTGATATGATTTAAAACTGTCACAGACCGAGGTAAATAAACCGCTGACATTTTGCAATAAATGGACAAGCCAAAACAATGGTTTTCATTCTTCACACTTCACAGTTTGAAATAAAAACGTTATTCAATGAATGAAAGACAACGGAAAGGGACAATTCACAGTTCATACTTAATGGTCTTACTTAACTTCATACTTCCAAGTTTACACTTCACAGTTCACCCTTCAAATTGTATTATTTAGACGGCTTACTTCAGACTGCAAGCTTCACCCTTCATAGTTCACATTTCATACTTCATAGTTCAGGATTCGCACTCCATACTTCGCACTCCACGCTTCAAACCTCAGTGACTGTCTCCAATCTTTAAACACGTGACTGTGACCTATTACTGATTAGAACGGCGGGTGTTTCTGTTTTGGTACGTTTTATAAAGTGTGAAGTATGAACTATTAAGTGTAAAGTATGAAGTGTGAAGTCAGAACTATAAAGTGTGAAGTATAAAATGTGAACGTTGAGTAAGAAGTGTGTACTTTGAAGTCTGAACTATGAAGTATGAACTGTGAACTTTGAAATGCCTCTTTCTGTTGTCTTTCATACATTATTTAACGTTTTTAAAGAAAACTGTGAAGTGTGAAGTATGAATTGTGACCTTTGAATGACGTTTCACTATCTGTCTGTCTGTCTGTCTGTCTGCCTGTCTGTCACACACCCAAACACACACGTGTACACACACACACACACACACACACACACACACACACACACGCGCGCGCGCGCTTTAGGAAACTATGAAGTGTAAAGTATCAAGTCTTTACTGTGAAGAATGAAGTCACCACAAGTTTTTCGTAGTTTTCATATTAAATGCGTCGATTGATTCCATTTTTTTTCAGTTAGTATCATGTGTGAGCCTCAACGCAATGCACACTGTATTATGTCTATGGAACAGTGAAAATCAGCTTCGTCAAGCTTCATCAGAGGTCATACAATTGTGTGCAGAAGAAGCAGAATTTCGCCCTACCATTTGATATAACGACGATGTCTTGCATCATGAAAGATAAAAAATCGGGTGCCAGCATCTGATGCCCAAGAAGCAACAGACATGTAATCAGCTTAAATTATTAAGGAAACACATCTGGATTTCACCTGCATTTATATAGAAAGGCAAATCTTCCAGTGAAACGGGGACTGGTCAGTGATTTTTTAAAATTGAATATCTATTGAAGAAATATCACTTTTTATGGGAACTGCAGTTTGAGTCTTTTCAGTTTTTTTCAATCTTTTACTGAAAATGATAGGTTTAAAACCTAATCACGAACATAAAGATTGAAGACAGAAAGCCTCAGCTGTTTCCTTCTTATATTGAAGTAAATGGGCTTTGGATGTCGATGAATGGAAGTAAATGTTCAGATGAATATGACAATTGTCAAAAAATGGCAATGCTTAATATACGATTATTTTTTTTTTCAATACATTATGAAAAGAAAGGATACAACCTAAAGGAAACAGCATTCTACGACCCACAGCAGTAAAACCGACCTCTTGTGACTGGGGCTTTGGATTATGGTGGGCGGTAGTACTGATATAAGTGACAATTACTGGGACTCAGAGTTGTAGTACAGAGCTCAAGTGACAGGTACTGGGACTCAGGATAGTAGAACTGACCTTAAGTAACAGGTACTGAGATTCATAGCAGATTACCGACCTCTAGTGACAGGTACTGTGGATCAGGGTAGTGCACTGATCTCTGGTGACAAGTACTGAAGCTCAGCTTAGTAGTCTACTATCAGATACTCCAACTCATACTATTAGTACTAACATATTGTGACAGTTACTGTAACTCAGTGTATTAATACTGACCTCTAGTGACAGGTACTGTGGATCAGGGTAGTGCACTGATCTCTAGTGACAAGTACTGAAGCTCAGCTTAGCAGTCTACTATCAGATACTCCGACTCATAGTATTAGTACTGACATATTGTGACAGTTGCTGTAACTCAGTGTATTAAAACTGACCTCTAGTGACAGGTACTGGGGCTCTGGGTAGCAGTAATGACCTCTAGTGATAGGTACTGAACTTAAGGTAGTAGAATAAACCCCTAGTGACAGGAGCTGGAACTTAGGACAGTAGTTCTGGCATCTTATAACAGTTACTGTGACTCTAGCAGAAGTGAAGTTTAATGACCGACACTGGGATTCAGGGTATTATACTTTCTCTAGTGACCGGTTTTTGGTATTTTCTACTGACCATTCCAAGGTGATGCTTCTTTTTTGGATCTTTTTTGTTATTTATGTTTTGTGTTTATCATGTTTTCATGTCTGTTCGTTGTAGCCTTGTGGTCATCTGCTGGGAAAGGACTGGCCTCTAGAGTCTCTTGTATTTGATGTTTTATTGTGTTTTGTCACTATCCCATATTGTATCCTGGGTTAGGTGTGGTGCTTGATTGTATCCATTCCTGATCTTTGCCTTCTTTCTTACTTTTAGTACAAATCACTAGGAATTGGGGTAGTACTAATAGTTTCGACCTCTAGTGAAATGTACTATGCTAGCAGTGCATGCCTCTAGTGACAGTTTCAGGAACTCCAGGCAGAAGTACTGACCTCTAAAGACAGATATTACTACCAGGGCAATTAGCACTGTGACAAGTAATCTGACTTTGGGTAGTTTACTTACCTTTAGTGGCAGTTACATGTACCAAAACTTCTGGGAGGTAGTTTTGAACTATGAGGACAGATACTGGTACTCAATTTATCAGTAATGATCAATACTGGCAGGTACTGGGACTCAGGGTAGTGTATTGATCTCCAGTGACAGTAACTGGGAATCTGGACAGCAATATTGACCGCTAGTGACTGGTACAGGTACGCAGGCTACAAGTACTTACCACTTGTGACAGATTTTGATATCAATGTTAGTGTAATGACATCTAGTGATAGGTACAGAATCTCAGGTCAGTGTACATTAAATACCTGAATTTTTATACTCTAAAAGTGGTACCAGTCACTAGGGGCTATAGACAGCAGATCAAAGGTCAATCTCAATGAAGTGATTATAAAAGGAGATCGAATAGAGGATCTACGCTCTTTGTCTCTTCTTCATGGTGTCGTGGCTTGGCCTGTAGTGTGTGATTGTGGCATTTCCTGGTCCAGAGACATATACTGAGATTAAGGGCAATGTACTTGCATCTAGTGAAAGGTACTGAGACTCAGACGCTAATGGTAGCTACTGGAAGTCTAGACAGTAGTGCTGACCACTTGTGACAGGTATGTGTTCTGGCATCTAGTGATATGCACTGAGTTTGAGGGTAGTGTGCTGACATCTAGGTACTGGAGCTCTAAACAGTAGTTGTGCTCTAATGGTAATCAGGGTATTAATACAGACCAGTACATTGTCTCTTGTCTCAGGGTAGTGTACTGACATCTAGTGACAGGTACCTGGACTTATAGTAGTAGTATGAACCACCTAGTAACAACGAAGGAAACTCTGAGTAGTAGTACTGACCGCTAGTGTCATGTCTGGTACTCATGGTATTACTGCTGACCTAGACTAGCTACTAGTGTGAGAAATAATAGTTTGATTTTTTTCTGTAAAAGTTAGGAACTGTTTGTCCCATTTGGATAGCAAGTCCACGTTCAACACCTTGGCTAATATTTATGTTAATTTTGAGACGAACGAGTAGACTAGCCACTTGGTGTACATCTTAGATTTTTTAGATTTTACACCTTTGTAGATATTTTCATTTTAACGCCTATAGGCCAGGCTAGTGCTGACCGCTTGCGACAAGTACTGAGCTGATATCTAGTGGCATGTACTGAAAATATGGTGACCTCAAGTGAAAAGTACTTTGATTCAGATGACTAGTGAGGGCCTCAAGTGACAGTAACTGAAACTCTGGGCAGTAGTATATACCGCTTATGACAGGTACTGGTACTCAGGTTATTTGTATTAACCTGTAGTGACAGTAACTAGAACTCTATGCAAAAATAATGACCTCTAGTGACAGATATTGGTACTCAAGATATTGATACTGACCACTTTTGACAGGTGACTTGACTCTCAGAATAGTGTTCTGACATTTAGTAGCAGGTATTTTGACCCAGGCTAGTGAACTGACCTGTAGTGACATTACTGGAACTGTGGGCAATAGTACTGACAACTGGTCACAAACAGACTGTAAGTACTGACCAAATGTGACAGGTTCTTGAACTAAGGGAAGTATACTGACATCTAGTGGCAGTAACTGTAAATTTGAGCAGACACATTGATTGCTAGTGACATATACTGGTACTCAGGATGTTAATACTCGCGACTTGTGACAGGTACTGAGATTCAGCTGTGATGTCATCTTGTGACAGATACTGACGCTCTGAGTATATCTCTAGCGGCAACTACTGGATGTCTAGGCACTCAAACAGACCTCTAGTGACATGCACAGACACTCAGGTTATTAGTTCTGACCACTTGAAATAGGTACTGGACCTTTGTTCAATAATGCAGTTTCAGATACAAAACAAGTAAACTATGATTTCAATCATATATACTTGATAGGCTTTAAATATCAATGAAAGAGAAGAAATTGCTTCTCTTTTTTCGTGTTCTGATGACCAAGGAACTAGTTGTGAGCACAAATCTAAATTTGTAAGAGCGTTAAATTACAAAGTTTCAGTATCATATTAGGTGTCATCAGCTACAAGCATTAAGAATGACCCCCTGATTGTATTTCATGTCTTGTATTTAACACTGTTACACAGCCTAAAAAAAGACACTAAAATGTTGTTGTTTTTCTACAGCATAATTTAATGCAAACCATTTGCATTATTTTCTGCCAGATTCAACATAGTTGCAATAAAGCATATATATGTTGTTCATGTTAAATGACTATTTGGGAGAAAACAAAACTTATCTTTATTGTAAAAATCATCTCAGATAATGGCTATAGATGTACCACGACCTCTAAGTAATAGCCTTTGGATCATTCTTTTTCAAAAGGTTGATACGTAACGCATAAAATGAGCCAGTCAGGCTAGAACATCTATGTGTGTAAAATTATGATAGTAAATGAAACCCTTATATATATACTGAACAAAAGTGAAAACGCTACACTACAATAATCTACATTTTATGAGAAAGTATTGGGCAAAAAGTATTTACTAAAGCTTAATAATGTTGCCCAGACATCCAGCAAACGATTCGCTAAAACTCCACCAATTTGTCTCTTTTGTTGTATGAGTTATGCTCCTTTAAGTGTTTAAAGCTTTATTTACTGAAATTTGCTATTGTGCATGCGCAAATTAAAATTGTTATGCTTATCAAAATTGGTCTTAATTGTGTTGAAAAAAGACACAAGAAAACTGCTTAATCACTTGAAACAAGCTCAGAAATCAATTTCGAATTTAGCGAATTTGTAAAATATTGAAAATTATCTCCCTTTGACAAAAACAAATAGGGAATATTAAATGTTTGGTAATCTTCGATTTATCAAGATTTTCGATAATTTATTTTGCCAAATCAGGTAGACCTCTCAGCAAAATTGTTTCTACCATTTCTCAACTAGTAATGTCCTCAAACTAAGATGCAACAACACATTGATTTTCCTATGGAGATTTCAGTGCTAAATTTTTAAACTTGGCAATTTGAGTGAAAATCCCCTTTTTAAGATTGTTTTTCTAAACGATCAAAACACACTTGAGATAAGTCCTTCACATTTCTGGTTGTCACATGTCTAGACTACCGTTTCGTGCAGTCGGATCTCGTAGGTAGTGGATTTATGAAGGCCTTAATTGTGTTTGGTTTCCGTTCAAATTGGCAACCTGAAAAAATGGACCCCTGTCACATTTAAATGGCTTTCATGTGTTTCTTCGTGACAAAATCCGTAAAACTTTTACTGTTATGCATTACCCAGTATTTGAACATTAAGATACACGTTCCATTGCATTCTTGGTTTGCATACTTTTGTATATAAATGGCAAATAATTCAGGTGTAGCGTTTTCACTTTTGTTCAGTATATATCCGTATTTTCAATATTGTAAATACAGTCACGCTTGCCCTGTTTATCTACTGTTCAGAATGTTATAATTTGTCTCTCGTCGATAAATATTCAGTGTAATTTAAAAGAATTTAAGCACTATGTTCGTTTGGGTACAGATACTCACTCTGTTAGGGTATTTCTTCCAATTTAAACAAAATGAATTAATAGTTTCACATAGTTCAAATACCATGATAATCTTAAAAATCGCCCTAAACAACAATAATAATCGAAAGTAAGCTGCACGAAATTTATTGGTGACATTGATTTATGCATTTGTAAAAAAAACACAACAGAAATTGACAGCTGAAGAGATTCATATCTTAAAAAAGTCATAATCACTCAAGACAGGAACAGTTAATATATTGGCACATGCATTGGTATAAGGCATGTAAGGTAAACCGCTATATCCATCCACTGATTTCGGATGATGAAATCTAAGCCTTGGACTTGGGTCAAACCCAAGAGAGGGTATGGTATCTAATCCTGTCACAAATCCTAATAAATTCTGCAATCCAGTTGGTTCATCTGAAAGAAGAATAAAAACGCAATGAGCAACTGATGATTTGACTTATTAAAATATTGAAAATTGATATATGAATAGCGTATTGGGTTCTGGCAGAAAGCAGAAAGCAGATTTAATCTGATGCAAGGGGACGTGAGAGTTGATACCTTATATACTAATTATCACAAACAGACTCGATGAAAATGAGCCTGTCATGTACCAATTTGATAGGTTCTCTTTATTTCTAAAGTGTCTATGTTTCTAGATTATTCGTTGTGCCATTTCGAGTTGGTAGAATTTTTAAAACTTCTTTTTGTAATAATGGCATTCTTTCATATTCTGGTCGTTAAAGAACACAGAAAGCAGAATAAGTCAGTGCTAGGGAGTGTGATGGTTGTGTTATTACCCATTTACTCTCCGGAATAGAACAGACTCAATGAAACTGAATCTGTTGTTTTCACATTTTTTTAGGTTCTCTTAATTTTTAATGATCCATATTTTCCATATTATTTTGAAGTTATTGAAGAGTATGTCAATTTTAGAGACCAATGCCGTGTCAAAAATATTGCACATCTCAAATATGGAAGCCTTGTGCCAGGCTATTAAAGTATTACGCCCAAGGCACTGCTGTTTTTATTTTGACAGTCAAACAATGGAAAAAGCGAAAGTATGATAATAAGTATTTAGGACAACTGACCAAAGTCAATTGTCAGAAAGTGATATGATTCTGTGCATCTCTTCCGGTGATAAATTCTACATTGAGGACACGGGAGCTTGTCACAGCCCCTTAGAATAGAAAAAAGTAGGGCTTTTTTTACTTTTATATTTTACAGATACACGCCTACTTATTCTAAAAAAGTATGACTAGTTCTTGTGATTGAGGTTTATTCCAGCTTGGCCATGTAGTGTCTCAAATAAGACATCCATGAAACCTGACTATGCAAACTTTGCACATTGTGTAGCCTAGTATGAGCTGAAATAACTCATGAAAATTTTTAATTGCAAGCGCTATCTTGTTTTTCTTAAACTTTTGAAATGTTATCAGGATATCATATCTAACATGGCTTTGATATCTGTAATAAAACATGTATTAGGTTCCCCTTTGTGTAGCCAGTTTATATGTTTTAAGCACTCCATAAAAAAGTACCCATCACACATGCGTCCAAGTTAGTCGTCTTTTCGCTTGTAGTCCAGTCAAACTAGCGATAGTTTTAGCCAAACCCAAAACAAAATGCAACACAAAGGACAACTATTCCTATGTATCATATAAAAAATAGGGCAAAATCTGAAGATATGAAATTGGCTTTTTCATAAGGTCTGTCTGCCTGTTCATATATACTGGTTGTATGCTCTATTTTGATTACAGAAAAGTTTACTTACTGGTCAAGAATTGCGTTCAAACATATTCAATATTAATTAAGGAGATATATCTTTCAAACGCTCATACTTGCATGATTTTTTTTCCTGTTTAAACAAAAATTGTTTTATTATCAAGGAGACGGATACCTTTGGCCACATTGTTGATGAACACTTTATACATCTCACATAGATCACTTTACGCCCCACCATACAGCTTTTGAGCAATCCACAGCATGCTTATCAGTCTTTCTAGAGTCACTTCCTGGTTTGATACCGTTTGCAATTTTGTGACACGCTGGGTGAACTTTAGAGAAAACCATTTGCATGAACATAAACTACAATTATCTGACTACAATATTTAGAAGTATTTTGACCCAAATATAATGTATTTCTTTTATTATTTACATTTTTTTTTTCATTTTGACCTTGAAAAGTTTAAGACCAAAAATTGTAAATATATATATTTTTCTACCAGAAATATGTACATTTTAGGCGAAAATACTTCTAAATATTGCAGTCGGATAATTGTAGTTCATATTCATGTAACTGTAACTGTACGTTGGAGTGTAAAGTGATATATGTGAGATGTATAAAGTATTCATACAGCAACGTGGCCAAGGGTATCCGTCTCCTTGATAAAAAGCATTTTTGTTTATACAGGAAAAAATCATACAAGTAAGAGCTTTTAAAAGATATATCCCCTTAAGGGCTTCTTGGGTGATTTTATAATATTGTATTAGTTTAAAACGGTATCGAAAAACACACCTACTATGTTCTGCTTTTTCACAATTATTTTATTGTAGAATTATGACTCTAGTGATGAGTTTTGCAGTATAAATATAACATTGTTTGTAAAACAAGATAAGATTTACTTTTAATAAGAAAATAAACACTATAACTAATATCTCCTCTGACCACAGCAGTAGATAACCGAAAATGTATAGCAATAAAAACTTCAAACGAATAGCATAGAGAAAATACTGAGCAACAAAATAGTGCAGTTTATTTGCCCTGTTATAGGTTGAAAGAAAATTATACCTTATAAGTAACAGCTGAATAAAGGTACATTCTTATGTTCTATCAAAAATTTGCTAAAGTAACATATATAGCCATATAAAATATGTCATGAGGTCAAATGTTTTTCAAACTGTTGTCTTAGACAGTTTATCATATGACGTTACTGTTATTCAGTGAATAACGTCATGTCATAAAAAATGTTATAACAACACGTTACATGACACTTTCGGCGGGATCAAGTAAAGTCATAACAAAGTCCGTTACAACAATGCAAATTTTCATTAAATAAACAAACTTTGAAGGCGATAAAAATTGCATTTGAAAGTTCATGTTATCTTTATCAGAATCGTACACTCGTGGTCATTTCATTTTAAATTAATTAAACTCGCCAAGGGCTCATTTAATATATTTCGTATGAAATGATCACTTGTGTAAGATCCTCTATATAAAATTGAGCCCAAGGTGCCAAGTTATGGTGAATTTTAACTTTTGTAATATTTATCTGAAGAGAAATAAAATTAACCCATACAGTTATTTAAAATCGATCAACTATTTTGCGTACCCAGTTAATTGTTAACATAGTCAGCAACACAATAAAGGCTAGTGCTTTTTGTATATTTAGGTGCAATGTTTAGAAAGTATGGGAAAGTTTAGTGTATACCTAATTTTCTACGTGTCATTTTTTCAATAATTTCCAAAAGAAATCATATTTCTGTCACATTGAAACCAATATAAATCTCTGACTGCCTCTATTGTCATTTGTATTATATGTGTGTATCATATAGTATACTAAATGTTGTCTTATCTGACAGCTAGTAGCAAAAGTCCAAATTTCATTGACATTAGATAAAATATATGTTGAGCTCTTTTATTGTAATTTATAAATGCTTAAATGAAGATTCGACCAGCTATTGAGAGTTTGGTACATATCAGCAAATGTGTCTTTTAATTGATCATGCTCACGCAGTGGGCTAGCTTCTAAAGTCTGGTCTGAGCCTTCCTCTCCATCCACACTTTGTGTATGCGAGTAGCAAAGTCTCTGGGCAGTCAACAAATTTGCACATAAGCGACTGAGCCTTCATGACCTGTTATTGCTATAAGTACCAAGGTCAAATGTTTTGGGTTATTTGATTTATTTTTTGCGTTACTAGTTAAAATCTTTTCATTTATTTGAAATCTGTACAGAATTAATAAGATGTAATATATGTATCAATGATATTAAAAATTCTTATTTGGCATGTTTAATATAATATTTTATATAAAACAATGTTTCACTGTTAGACTAGGTCTAAATGACTGAAATAATGCAGAAATAATACATTTTAACAAAACTGCCAATACATTATTAAAGTACGAGGGTCAGTCAAAAATAATCAAGAGAAGGTTAATATATTTTGACTGGGTTTCGCACTTCTGACAGACACTTAATACATATATAGAATGAACATGCATGCTTCCTTGCATATAAAACTTGTTGTCTTTTCAACTTCAATATGTTGTTGCTAGGCAACCGAATTGTTCTATGTTTTGTTGTACGTTACTTAATGTCCATTCTACGAGGGCTGTTCAAATATGAATGCAAGTAGCTTCATAACCTTCTTCACATATATGGTACGGCAAAATGTTATACCTTTCTGGAAAGAACTATTTGTCGCCTTGAAAATGGCACCAAACATAAAGAAACACTAACTATATTTCTCGAGTTACAGACCCTTATATAAAGGCCATTCCTGTATACTGAAGTTTTTCTGAAGCAAATTGCAATGCACGTTTTGGTACATCTATGATATAGTGTCATATCTTTGTAAGTTTTAGACAAAATGGCACCAAATTTTAAGTGCAAGTTTAAGTAACAATTAAAAAGTTGCTTGCAGGAAAAAGTTTATACAATCCTGTTTCAATCTGGAGTAAACAGGCACGTTTGTGACGTCATTAATTTTATGATAAACGTTATTTTGAGTTATCTACTGGTGATGGAATAATAAACATCGCTGTGTCGTTTTCTTTGCGTTTTGCTGAAAACATGCTAAATATGTCATAAGGAAGTTTTCAAAATAATCCGTCCTCTATTTACAGAGTTATCCCACTTTATATAATTTTTCAAGCATGTTTCTGCTTCTTAATGACGTGTTTACATTAACTAAAGTATGTTCAATCTGTCTAGTCCTCAAGACCAGGTAAGTAATTTTATTGTAAATAATGCCTAAGGTGGTCAAACTTAAAGTTTACGTTCAAATTTAGAATAAAGCCGCAATGTTATGATAAAAAAAATAAGTATAAATTCTATAACCCCTTTCACTTAAGGCATTTTTGACTTGATAAAAATGCTTTTCAGCGGTTAAAAATTACCCACTATCCATCAATAATTTGTAGCAACAACTCAGTATGAGCGATCAACATATTGTCTTTGAGTTAAAACAAGTTTAAATGTTGTTTCGTGCATTTTTTTATAGATAAGTTTAAATGAAAACTGAAAGGTGATGTTTTGTTTACCATTTATTTGCAAGGATAAAGAGACTTACGTGAAAACGATTCGTTGTAATTTAATAAAAGCATGTCGGATTTTCGCAACTTTCACAGAATCATTATGTAAGAGTATGGGGATACTTCCTTAAAAATTTCAAGAAATTTTACCTATTATTTGAAGAATTATACGCTCGTCTCTATCACTGGTATATGTTCGAAACATTGAGTTTGTTAGTATACACAGGTGATCCTCATTCAAAGGACTATAACTCGATAAATATACTGTATTTTTCTTTTGGTTTGGTGCCACTTTAAAGGTGACATACAATCCTTTATAGAAACGTTTACCATTTTGTCGTAGCATATATGTGCAGAAAGTTATGAAGCCACTTGCATTCATATTTGAACAGCCCTCGTAGTATTGCAATCATCTTGTTGGGGAAGAGAGAGCTGGTTGTTTTGCTTAATATGTCTTCGTGGTGTTCCGTGATGGTTGAGTGGCTATTCCTCCCCGGTGCCATGGGTTTGTCTGCGGTAAGTGATTGTGATATTTCCTTATCATACTCACTTACTATTTTTAATACTCACCAATGAATAAACGCCTAAGATTTAGGCACCAGAGACTAGATACTTATAGGAAAACATGTGAAATATATTCATTTTTTTTCCAGAAACGTCATCTCTTACATCAAGTTAATGTTCTTGCCCATTTAAATGCCATGCAACATATGTTACGGCCTTTAACAAGTTTCTTCGATGGTGTTCTTAAACCTGCAAAATCTATAGAATTCTTTAATATATGAGCAAGACAATCCCAAATATGTAAGATATCCAGCAGCAGGAATGTTTTATATAAATTTATTTACATAATACCTACCAGATTTGGCTCCTTAAAACTGGGTTTATGGGTTGTTTAATTGCTCATATAATACAATACATTTAAAGTAGAAATGCAAACTTTGGTTTTTCACTAGGCCAAATGAGTATGTAAGTACAAAATAATCAAAATATTTTGAAAAAAAGCACAGATCAGCTATAAAAGTAAATGTTATTGGTCACAATTTACAATTTTAAAGGGTAATCTAATTAAAGTAATACTCATAACACAGTAGGTAGCTGTAATTTTGCTCCAAAAGCTTTTATATTTAGCTAAAGTAGCCAGCATGCAGACTATATGAGTAAGGACCTCGGACAGTCTTAATGAAGGATTGCCCATAAAAATGACCAGAGAAAAGTTTCAAAGAAAATGATATTTTTTCTATGAAAAAGATAGTAGGTTCAACCCTCGAGTGATCCACAAAAGCCGTTTTCTCATTGGACAAGTTCCAATTGAAAAATATGGGTTGAAAACTCAGTTTTTGCTATTCAACATATAGAAAATAGAAAAAGTTTTACTGAAGTGCTTTCCCCCCTGTGACCAAACTAATCCTTTTGCATACAGTTGTAGTTTTACATTTCACACATCATATAAAAACGGCATGATTGGTCACGGGGGGGGGGGGGAACGCTGTCAAAATGCTCAAAAACACTTTAGTATAAAAACGTATTAGAAACTTATTTTGTAAAAGCCTGTAGGTAAATATCAATATGCAATGGCATGTATCAGGGCTTTAGTTATGAGTGCTTACAAAGTAATTAATTGTCTCATTTCTCAACCAAAACATATGTTATAGGTACTCAAAAGAACCGTCTCAATGAGACGGTTCTTTTAAGCACCAAATTATAGGTTAAATCTAATGTGAAAGAAAATTTAAACGATTTTATGCTCAAAAGTTGTGTTTATCTAGAACGTGATATGTACAGTATGCAGTTATAATACACCTCAGTGCACAACTGGTTGACCTTGAAACATACAGGTAATAGTCAAAAGTAATTGACAGCACACTTCTTATTATGAAATAATGGAATCTTCTCTACCCGAATTTTATGCAAAGGCATCATTTTCGTCTCAAGTTTTATGCCGCAAACATAGTATTAACATGTATTTAGGTGAATACTTGACGAAACTTTGACTTTCTGTGAAATAAAATTTGGTCACAAAAAATACCCCCACCCCCTAAACCCTAATGTCCTGGCATAATTATGCAATATTTTCAAAATATTTTATTGTGCTAGGAGCACTAAATGTAAAGGTTTGATTTAAGCCCAAAACTATTATTGTCAGTTATGCCTTTTCCTAGCCAGAGGCTGTCAAAATTTGGGCAGATTGAATAGGAAACTGTCCGAGGTCCTTTAAATAATTAGACAGTTTAAAGCCTTCTTTCTGTAGCTTAAACTTTTAAGTTTCTTTTTTCTTAATTTGATAGGCCTATGGTAACATATGTAACAGGCTCTCAGAGACTGATACCCAGGCGTACAGAATGCAAAAATCTCTTAAAAGACACAGCCTGAAATTCCCTTTAAGATAGGATAAGTTTGCGAAATTCCCTAGTGGGGAGCAAAAACATTATTAGCCATCAGTCTAAAGGTGGGGCCCGAGAAATTTAAACTTTTGAAAATATTTATGCTGGAAAATGGAGGTTGGGTCTTGACCCAAACACCTTAAGATCTGCGCATATGATACAAACAGGGAAATAAACATGCATCAATGCAGAATAAAATTCGTTGTGAAAAGAATTGAATCATACTAGTATTGTCTTGATATAAATGATCACGAATCAATGTATTGTTCGTTCTGTTGATTGCGCAAATACCAACAGTTGGACAGTTAAGCTGCATTTTTGATGATAATTATGGGATATTTTATTATTATTTCTCAATTAGGCGATTCTAATGAACAACATAAGCTTAAGTTTTACGAGAACAGACCAATTATGTGTTTTGGTTATCATAATGCACACACCTTTTCTGGTCTAAAAGTTAAGCTGGGTATTAATCATGTTTATGTTAAATATACGGTATTTTGCATGCAAATTATAGTTATCGAGAAATAATTTATTATCAAAGTCATATAAAACTTTGACTTAATCATCATGTGATTAAAATACATGATATTGTGTTAAAAAAATAATTCGGGTTGGTTTAATACGACTTTACCAATACAAACTATAGCTTTAATGAACAATTTCTATTTATGGTCGCCATATTGATGACGCCATAACTAGCCTCAAACGCGGATTTGAGATGGGTGATCACCTTCAAATTAAAGATGACCCCATTGAAGATTTTGATATAGGTCACCATAAATCGGCACACAATTTGCACGGGACCTATTTTTTGTCCCTAAGGGTCCTTACTATAACTTAGAAGTCAAAAACTGGTTTCTGTTGTTGAAGTCATCAACTTATGAACATACTCTTGCAAAACGAATATGTTGTAAAATCATTACATCATAGGAAGAGAAGCGATGAAAATCTCCATCAAAAAAAATACAAAATTAAAATCGCCCCCTTTACAGGTTTTGGTATTAACGTTTAAAATGACGCGTATAACAGTTTTGCGTAGGCGGAGCAGAACCCATTGTTCCCTTAGCCAAACTTTCTACAGTTGGTGCAGGTCGAGTCGGATTGATAATCTGGCTTAAAAGATTGGGAAATACCACAATCATACACTGCAGACCACTGAACCCACAGCACCATGAAGAAGAGCCACAGAACATTCACAGTAACAAGACATCCACAAGACAAATCAGAAAAGAAAAGCAAACAGCTCTCTCTTTTTCTTCAAGATGATTGCAAAATTAGAAAGGACACCAAGTAGTACACAACAAAACATAACGTAAAGCTTTCATCGTCTGGTTAGTCGTGGCCTGGTGCTTATCTGTAGCAGGGCCCACCATGACTCAACTTGGTTTTCTGTAACTCTGACTATCTGTGAGTCGTGAGGCCTTTTTTGTTTCATCATAGTATGTTAATTTAATTTGATTGCTTCTCCATGATGATACAAAAAATTGCATTAGTTAGGAAACCTCCATGCGAGCTTAACATGTTTTGTGCTTTGGTACCAGTAAAATGCCTTTAAGCCCCCGGTGGCTTAGGCTGCTGTCCGTTCGAAGACGGCGGTTCTGTTGTTGCTGATCTGTTGTAATAATGTACTTCCCATTGTTTGTGGTGGTTATGTCTTTGTTTTTGTGTCCATTCTAGTTATGCAATCATCAGAGCTGGTTGCTTTGCTTTTATTGTCTTGCAGATGTCTTGCTAATGTAAATGTTCTGTGGGTCTCCCTCATGGTGCCGTGGGATGGTATTCAGTGTCTGATCGTGGTATTTCCTGATTATACTCGCTTGCTTTTTGCAATAGAACGGGAATAGGCTAGTGCCTTCGAATCGGACTTCTAATCCCTTTGTAATTCTCCAGGGGCGGGGGAAGCCCGTACTCCCATCCGTGCAGGGTTTAAGAATTAACATATCGAACTTGTCGCATTTTCAATTTAAAAATAAATAGATAAATAAAAATGAAATTTTAGCAACCCCCAAACTATCCCCATTCTGTATTTTGTACATTGAACTTAAGACAGGACCCAAACTTGCATAGAAATGACCCCTCAAAACGAGTCCAATTTTGTTTTTCCCCCTCCCAAAAATATAGACAAAATCTTCATACCCCGCCATATCATTTTTCTGATCCCCCCTCACCATAAAAAATATATTTAAAATTTTGAGCCCTCAAAAACGGTTCGAGCCTAAGTATACATGTAGCCTATATGGAAATATCAGAGTAACCCCCCCCCCCCCCGGAGTTCACACCTTACCAGGTCGCAAATATGAATATAGGGTTTCACGCAACTGTTTCGCAGCGTATTTGGCTACGATGTCATATAATGAACCCAGTGAACACGTAAAATCGGACCACTAATCGGCCCGCCAGCAAAACGCCATTCGATGGCGTTTCGCTTGCAGGCCGATAGTGGCTCGATATGGGATGCTGGCTGGGAAATACCACGCTAATCTATGGCGAGGGTCTGTTTTCATGGGACCTGAGTTTTGGTCTCACTGTTGAAAGCATTTGCTCATTTCTGCTTGGGCAAATCTTTGGTCAGCTGGTCGGGCATTCGAGGTCTGATTGGCTATTGATCTTTTGCTCATTTTACCCGCCACACATGCATTTTGTGAGATGTTTTTGAAGTTGTGCGCGAATCTTGGCAGCCATTTTTGCGATATGGAATATGTGATGATTTTTGGGGAAACGTAAGTCTTTTATTAATATAATTTTATCTTATGATCATACATTTAGGTACAATTGTTCACAAGTTGTGACAGAAAATGACCCGAGACAGAAGCATGGAGCAGTTTTGTCACTGGAGATATTTGCGGCTGTAGAGAAGTGCGGCGCGGATAACAAGTCTCTTTGCTTGCTGGATTATTGTTCATGCTTTTGTTGTCGTCCGCTGACTTTTCAAAATTAACTTTCAACAAGCGTCTTTCAGGAACACAATCAAAGATAGATCCAAATCAGTACCGACGTTCTCGGTCCTGATCTTGGTCCAAACTGTTTGCAAAGGTTATCAGCAGACGACTTAAGTCGCCAAGGATTAATCATACATGCCCCCTCCAAATAGGCATAAATGATTTGAACCTGTTAGTCGGCTAAGACTGTCGCCCGAAGCTCACACAGCTACATTGTACTTATCGCCTGAACGAGCAGTTTAGGTTCAGACGAGCCTGCACTTAGCTGCAGTCTCGCCAGAGTCTTTGTTGTTTGCACACTGCACATCTGAGGTTCGTAGGTAAACGCTTATGCAGTTTATAGTTTCGAGAAGATTGGTCAGACTTGGTGGTGTTGATCGGGGTGTTGATCCACCGTACCGCCAAAAGCGGCTGCATATGTACTTTGTCTAGTTCGCTGAGTTGCCCCTCCTTTATCGAAAGGACTACTCGAGCTTGCTGAATTATCCTTTTGTTTCTAGCGCACAGATATGGCCAATTTTGTTGATTTTACAATTTCATATGGAGCCCCGTGAAACCTAGCTCTGGGACCATTACTCGGTATTTGCTTGACTAGATAAAGGGAATCATCAGATCGACTGTGCTCTTGAGCTAGACCTAAAATTAGGCAAAAGAATGGACTTTTCTGTTATGTCCCATTCTTAGGCCTAATATTTTGGGTCACATTTTGTTCAAATAGGAACACTCTAACATTTGACTCAAACTCTTATAAAAAGACCAATTTGTCTGGTGTAAAAACTATTGTAATATAGTAAGTCCCTTACCACTAGTTGATGCACAAGATACAAGAAACTTTATTTAACGTCGGTTTCCATAAACAAATAACATTAGCTACAAGAGCTATTTTCCGACAAACAAAAGTATAAAAATAACAAATGTAAAACAGCTGTAAAATGAGGTCACAGTTAATTATATCACAAGCATTTCATTTCATTAAACTATTCACATGTGTAAGAAAAAGGAAAAAAGAAAAAAAAAAAAGAAAAAAAAAAAGGATGATGATAAAAAAAAAAAAGTATATTTGAAATCTAGCATCTGTATTTAAGCACATAAAAAATACAATATGGGTCACTATTTGACTTTATGTACACATATTTACATCTGCAATACCCAGATTGTAGCCCTTGAAACCGAAAAAAGTCGAAAAAAATAACACAAGACAGTGATGTCAATCAATGGCCTCAATGGTCTTGTATTCGAAAACAAAAGTGTTTCAATGACATACTAAGGGTCACCGGAAGTAATATCTAAGAAAAAAAATGAAATAAGAATTAGAATATAAAAAAGAGTAAACTAGGGGCCCAATAGAGATAAAAGGGTGCTGCCAACCAGCGGCCTGCATAAGCTAAAAATAAAGCAACAAGTCATGCAATAAAATCAAGCAGAAAAGCATAGCACATACAGTTTAAAAGCACAGCATAAAAAGCGTAACATAAAACATAGCATTAAAACAACACAGCTTACTGACCTGACCTTCTCAACTGCCACACATGGCACAGTTACATCTCGGGCCTACCCATGTGCGGATCAGACCTTTGAACTCCCGGAAGCTGGTTGCTGTTCTGAGCTCATTGGGCAAGCTGTTCCACACACGGGCAGACTCGAACCTAAACGATCTCTGCCCATATGTGACAGTTCTGACTGTAGGTATCTTGACTGTGTTTTCATACCTGAAAGAATATTTTGTTTGTTTAAGTTCAACTAAATCTCTGAGGTATTCAGGTGACATGTTATTAATACACTTGTATGTTTCTGTAGCAATGCATCTCAATCTGTTCATGTGAAGTGTTGGAAGATTCACTTTGTTTAAAAGGCTCTCATGGCTAGAAATATAATCATTAAAAACAATTCTGAGAGCTCTGTATTGGAGTTTTTCTAATTTCTCAGTATTTGCCTTGCTACAGAAATGCCATACAAGAGGACAATAGTTAAAATTTGACTGGATAAAAGATTTGAAAATTAAAAGTCTTGTTTCGACAGATAAGAATTTGCTGAGCCTCTGTAAAACATTTAGCTGCCGAGCCGCCTTCATGCACATGTTTTTTATTTGTTTGTCAAAATTGAGCATGAAGTCCAGCTCCACACCCAAAAGCTTTACATTTTCCTCACAGGGAATATCAACACCAGCCAGAGTGAAATGTTTCACCTGTTCAAATGATTTGACTCCAACTGCAACAGCCTGAAATTTATCAGGATTTGCCTGCATTTGGTTGGAATCAAACCAGTCGATCAAGGTGAGCACACACAATAATATGTCCAAAATATTGAAAATCCACTTTTGTAGAAGCAAATAATGATTTGTTTACAAAAGGCAGTGGCTAGGGGTACGGACCCTTACCCCTAGTATATTTTACCATGTCAGGATACAGGTACGGTCCTACAGGTACAGACATATAACCCTGATGAGCAATTGTAAAGTATCATGATGATAAGTGTAAGAAAATACCTTGTTGTTGTGTTATGAAATGTATACAAATCTAGTAAGTCGCCATTTGCAATGTGGGATAACTCTGAATAGTAAATATAAAAATGAAACACAAATTCGGAATTGGGACAAGTGGCGCAGGATTTATGTTGTGTTATTATTATTATTATTAAATCAAATTAAAACTTGGTAGTCATGATTTGTTTTTGCTGTTTTCACTTTCGGTTTGTGTCGTTAGCGATGGTGCGAACAACATTCTGTGATTAATTGGTCGGCATAATGCACCCACAAAGACATCTTTAAACTTAAAAGAACAAATTACAATGATTGGCTGAATGTTTTAATGTCCAACCTCAAAGACATCAGACGAACTTAAGAACGTCCTTAATTAGCCTAATCCGTACAGACAGTATCTAGACCTATAATTATACCTATAATAATAACTATTTGATGCAACCGCCTAATTCTCGCTGCTCATTTATAAAACTGCAAGAAAATTATGTTCAGTCTCACTTTGTCAGAATGGCTCAAATGCTGAACATAGGGAAAAAGTTTGAGCACTTTTCCTCTTTAGAAATTCCATCCAGCAGTATCAGAAGGAAGAAAATGTTCAATTCTTTAGGCGCAGTTCGCAAACCATTGAAAAGGCACAGCCACGATTGCCATGAACGTCTGAAGTATTATGAGGTATCATATCATTGTATACACTGTGGCAAGGACTTTAAATCCAGGAATACAGGAATGAGAGAACAGAGGTTTATCTATCTATCTATCTATCTATCTATCTATCTATCTATCTATCTATCTATCTATCTATCTATCTATCTATCTATCTATCTATCTATCTATCTATCTATCTATCCATCCATCCATCCATCCATCCATCCATCCATCCATCCATCCATCCATCCATCCATCTATCTTTTCGTTTTGCAGGTCATGACAAGTAAACCCAGCCAGCACACTATGTCTGACCCACATCAGTCCGCCCACAAAATGACATTCAAATGGCATTTTTGCTGCCAGGCTGACCCTGGCCCGCTTTTTATCCCCACGCTTTTTTAAAAAAGCGTCGGGGATATTGCAATCGCCTCCGTCCGTCCGTCTGTCCGTCCGTCTGTCTGTCCGTCCGTCCGTCTGTCCGTCACGCTATCTTCTCCTAAACCGTTGGACGAAATTCAACCAAATTTGGTGTGTGAGTTGCTCACATGGTAAGGGTGTGCAACGGCACATTTTTTTTTGGCCCCGCCCCCTGGGGCCCTGGGGAGGGGCCAAAAGGTCAAATATTATTAAATATCATTAAATTTCAATTACAAAGTCAATTTCAAAGATTTTTAAACCAAACTTTGTGTGTCTTCTCACAAATGAAAGACATAAAACATATCAGACGGGATTTTCATTCCCTTGCCTGGGTCATGCCCCAGGGGTCGGACTTGGGGGTTCCGTGGGGGGTTGAGTGGTCCAAAAAAATTTGTTTTCCAAAATTCAACCACATTTGGTGTGTGAGTAACTTACATCAATGGCACATGCAACAGCACAATTTTTTGGTCCCCACCCCCTGGGGCCCTGGGGAGGGGCCAAAAGGTCAAATATCACTAAATCTCAATCACAAAGTCAATTTCAAAGATTTTTTAACCAAACTTTGTGTGTCTTCTCACAATTGAAAGATATGAAACATATCAGACGGGATTTTCATTCCGTCGCCTGGGTCATGCCCCAGGGGTGGGACTTGGGGGTACCATGGGGGGTTGGGGGGGTCCAAAAACTTTTTTTCCCAAATTCAACCAGATTTGGTGTGTGAGTTACTTACATGAATGGCACATGCAACGGCACAATTTTTTGGGTCCCCGCCTCCTGGGGCCTTGGGGAGGGGCCAAAAGGTCAAATATCATTAAATCTCAATTACAAAGTCAATTTCAAAGATTTTAAATCTAAACTTTGTGTGTCTTCTCACAAATGAAAGATATAAAACATATTAGACGGGATTTTTATTCTGTCCCCTTGGTCATGCATGCCCCAGGGTTTGGGACTTGTGGGTGCTGGGGGGTCAAAAATTTAATTTTATGAACATGGTCATGTGGCATATCAAATTAAAGGGGATGAGCAGCAGACCAGGATACACTGAAAATTTTAACCCTTGGATCAAACTGGTGACCTTGGGATGGGGTCAAAGGTTCGAATACCATTAGATATCTTTGAGAGCGTAGGGATTTGCGATGGCTCGCCATCGAATGTGTTCTAGTTTATGTTTAGTTTTGATACAATGCGTAAATAAAGATAAATAAATAAATGAATAAATAAATAAATCAACTATTTTATTTTCAGATAAAATTTTTGGTGCTCAAAAGAGTCTTCACAATGAGACGGTTCCTTTGAGCACCAAAAACTTACGTTAAAAGTGAAAGAAAATACAATTTTACACACCACCCATCCGTCTGTCCGTTCGTCAGTCCGTACAATTTTATTATTTGTTTTCGTGCTTAGAAGTAAGGTAAGTACCTTAAGGATCTAAAAATTATTAAGTTTGTCCATACGTCTAAAGGTCCTAACAAATAACCCCAGCCAGCACACAATGTCGTACCGCCATTCAAATGGCATTTCGCTGGCGGGCCGACCCTGTCCCGCTTTTTTATGTTTAGTTTTGATGTTAGTTTTGATATAATGCGTAAATCAACTATTATATTTTCAGATAAACATTTTTGGTGCTCAAAAGAGTCTTCACGATGAGACGGTTCTTTTGAGCACCAAAACCTTACGTTATAAGTGAAAGAAAATACTATTTTACACACCACCCATCCGTCTGTCCGTTCATCAGTCCGTACAATTTTATTATTTGATTTCGTGCTTAGAAGTAACGTAAGTACCTTAAGGATCTAAAAAATATTAAGTTTGTCCAAACGTCTAAAGGTCCTAACAAATAAACCCAGCCAGCACACAATGTCGTACCAATATCGATTCGCTAGCAAAACGCCATTCAAATGGCATTTCGCTGGCGGGCCGACCCTGTCCTGCTTTTTTATGTTTAGTTTTGAGGTTAGTTTTGATAATGTGTAAATCAACTATTATATTTTCAGATAAACATTTTTGGTGCTCAAAAGAGTCTTCACGATGAGACAGTTCTTTTGAGCACCAAAACCTTGCGTTAAAAGTGATAGAAAATACAATTTTACACACCACACGCCGTCCCAGGGGGGGTACTCTGATATTTTCACACATACGTAGGCTAGTCCCATTTTTTGGGGTTAAAAATTCTGAATTTCAATATTTTTTGGGGTTTTCAGAAAAATGAATACATGTATTTGTTTGGGGTATGAAAATTTTGTGGATACTTTTTTGGGGTCATCACAAAATTGGGCTAGTTTGAGGGTCATTTCTATGCAACTTAGGGTCTTTTTTTAAAGTCAAGGTACAGAATTGGGATATTTATTTGGGTTGCTAAAATTGCGAATATTTTTTTGATGTGCTTGGAATTCCTGATATTTTTTTGGGGTGAACGGTAGATGCTGGGTCCGAGCCTACTTATGCGGAAAAAATTAGAGTACCCCCCCTGGGCTGTCCGTCTGTCCGTTCGTCAGTCCTTACAATTACATTAAAAGAAAATAGAATAATAAAAAAAAATCAATATAGTCGATCATGTTTGACGCTCTTCTTCCTGAAAAATCTATTCTTCCAGCTCATCCATGGGCTAACATGGCAGGTCGACGTAATAAAAAACGCTTTTACATTTGTTCTGAAGTTATTGATAGTATCACAGATGCAAATTCTAGATGTTTAGGAGGTGGTTTGGGGTGGTTTAGATGTGGTTTGCGGTGGTTTGGTGGTGGTTTGGGGCTAGCATGGCAGGTCAACGTAATAAAAATGTTTTTTAAATTTCTTCTTCAATTATTGATACTGTCACAAAAACATATTCTGGGTGTTAAGAAAGTGGTTTGGGATGATTTAGAGGTGGTTTGGGGTGGTTTGGGGGTGTTTACACGGACCCTGACAGGTCCTATCATTTCACGAAAAAAATATTTCCTTTCGCGGTTAATCTTCCTTTTATAGGACAATAATAATAATAATAACACAACATAAATCCCGCACCACTTGTCCCATTTCAGAATTCGTGTTTTGTTTTTATATTTACTATACAGAGTTATCCCGCATTGCAAATGGCGACTTGCTGGATTTGTATTTCATAACACAACAACAAGGTATTTTCGAACACTTATAATCATGATAACTTCTCATCAGGGTTAATATCTGTACATGTAGCCTGACATGATAGAATATACTAGGGGTAAGGATCCGTTCCTAGAGCCTCTCAGGCTAGGGGTACAGATCCATATCCCTAGCCTTCCAGGCTAGGGGTACGGATCCGTACCTCTAGCCACTGCCTTTACAAAAAATGTCTCCAAAACACATATGCTCAACACAATGACATCACAGTGTTATGAATTGCTGAGTCCTCCATGAAAAAAGCATGCAGTGACCATTGGCTGTTTTGGTCACATGATAAAATCTGCTGAGTTGGCACTGGTTCCATGTTCGAAATAATATCTTTTAATTATACATACTGGGCAGGGAGACATACTTTGACCTGTGATGGACAAAATGGATAGATAATTTATTTTGAAAACGTTGATTATTCTGCTTTGTATATCTTAATAGTTCATTTTGCTGATGCACTTAATTTTATTTATATGTACAGAATGTGGCCCTAGCTTATAGAATATGTTGAACTGATGAAAATAAAATAAATGCTTATAACTTGCAAAGTAAACAAACTGTAGTATAAACAAATCACTAATTTTGCCTCTATTGTACACAAAAACCATAACCTTGTTTGACCATTATGAAACTTACAAACAAGGTTATGGTCCCAGAACTACTCTTGAGCAAGACACTTTATCAGACTGCTTACAATAGTTACATACATGAAAAAGATTGACTGGGACCTAATTAATCACCAAAACAAACAGGCAAAACAAAAATGCTGATCAGGCTGGGCTGTGCATGGGCTGATCTGCACTTTTGTTTTTTGTTTGTTCCTCATTGTGTGGCTCATTAGATTTACATTCCTATTTCAGATACAAACCCTAGGATGCAGGGAGATATGCATGCCATTGCTGGTAAGATTGACCATTGTGAATGAAAAGGCCAATGGAAGAAGTCTTATGAGTGGTTGAAGGGAGCAAAATCTCTTGTGAGTTATGTATATTCACATTAAGTCTTTGCATACTGGGTAATTTTCATGCTTTTGTTGTCATCTTCTGACTTTTCAAAATTAACTTTTTCCCAAAAATTCTTTCAGGAACACTGTCAGAGTGTCAAACGGTTTGGATTTAGATCAGGACAGACATTTTTTCAGTCCTGATCTGGGTCCAAACTAATTGCAAAGGCTGACAGCAGATAACAAAAAGTCGCCAATAACAAGGAAAGAGCTAAAATTTAGAAAATTTGAGCGCTAAAAACAACAGAATATAGGTCCTGATCTGGGTCTGAGCTGTTTGCGAAAGTTTATTAGCAGATGACAAAGGTCGCTGCTAGTGCTAGCAAGAAAAGAGTTAATAAACTTATACACACAGAATAAGGATACATTGTGGACCAGCTTTAGAAATTCACACTTTACCCTAGTAGTACAGAGGGCCAGATAAGCAATTTTTTAGCGAAAAATTTCTATATATTTTCTTACCCATCAGTTTAAACATGTGTTTTGGGTGGTCAAAAGAACCATCTCAATGAGACGGTTCTTTTGAGTACCCACAACATATGTTTTGGTTGAGAAATAAGAAAAATAATCTTCTGTTACACACTCTTATCTGGGGGCCTGCCCTAGTAGTAGTTATGGGGCTATTTCTTATTCTCATTTTTCCATGCTGGGTCATACTTGATTCACCTGTTCTGAGTTCCCTTTGTACTCTGGACAGGCAGAATTCCAATCAAGTATCGGAGAACAGCTGTGCAGAAGCTGTTCCGAGTACACCACCGTCCGAGGTGGTGTGGTCGGAGTAGAGGGGTCACGTGATCAAACAAAAATGGCTGAAAGGTTAATTGGAAGAGAAACTTCCACAAACATTAGCTTTAAAACAAGACACTCTATACAGAAATAATGCCAGTTGGACCATTTCCTGTTTTGAGTGGCTATCAGACTCGGAACTGCTACTTTCGTCGTTCAAGAAGTAGAATGGCCATTTTTGTTTATTGCTCTGCACATGTTCTGGCGTACTTGATTCATGGAGTAACTAAGGAGTACGCCGAAATGTTCTGTCTCACTTGATTCACATCATTTTCTGGGAGTACTCTGAACACACAGAACAGTATGAATCAAGTACGACCCTGGTTTTTAGACAGATTAGGTTGTAAACTTAACAGCTTAATGCAGAGTATCGGCAAAGTCAACGCGAGATTGTGATAGTTATCGCATCATGGAGCTTCAAAGGCATATAGATAAGACTCCAGATTCTATGCTGTTCACATTAATAAAGTATGGATGTAGATGAAGGCTCAGCATGACCAAAATTTAGACATATTCAGGGATTTTTTTCCCCATCTTCAAAAAATTTTTTTTTTTTTTAGAACAGAGGTCAATCAAACTGTTTGTCTGTATAAAGTAGATCCAAATGGCAAGGTTTTTGTACCTTGTTCATAGAAGTGTACGTGGGATAACCGTATGTTTAATGTATTTTAACCCTTGGCTTGCTGCCTGATTCGCAGCCTGAATAATCATGGCACATTCAGACACATGGTTTTCCAGTTAGTTAAGTTTCATGAGGCTGCATGGAAAACAGTAGATAGGTTCATCAGAAGCCAGCTGATCTGGATCTACACAGTTAAGAGGATATAAACTTAGGGAACTCCATCTCAGTGAAAGTTGCACAGGTTTCAGGCACAGATCCAGAAAGTTTTGTGCGGTTGGTGGGGGTGAGGGGGAAGGGGTTGAAAATTTAGACGTTTTTTTGCTTCAGTCATCACTTTAGTCATCATATTTTTTAGGGGGTAGAGGGGGTCCATACCAATATTCTTAGCGGGCCAGCATTGGCCCCCCAGTGAAACACCATTTCAATGGCATTTCTCTGGTGGGCTAATGATGGCACCCGGTTATGACAATATGTGTATCCAGAATGATAAAGGTTAATACAACACATTTAAGAAAGCCATCAATGCTGTCATAAAGATTAAAAGAATATGGAGTCACATTGTAGAAATTCCAAATGCTTGGATATTTCGGTAGCTGCAGATTTGTTTTAAATACATGCCATACCTCACAATGTGAGATAAAATCTCACAGAATTTGGCCCTTTAGAAAGCCAATTCCCGTAAGATTTTCAAATCTCACAGAATTTTCAGACCATCTAAAAACACATTTAAAAAGAAATAATCATAAATCGCACTTTATTATGTTTATCACAAGTTTCTTACATTAAAATAAGGCTTTTTGGTTATTTTGAGGGAGCTCTAAAGTGATTTTTGTGAAAATCTCACAGAATTTTATCAAATCTCCCTTAAAATTTTGGTTTATCTGGCAGATTTCTGTCCACAGATTATGGCATGTATGGTTTTATCCCATCAAACAATTGAAGATACACATTTCATGTGGCATCCTGATCAAAATATGAAATGCTAAACATTTCATATTTTGATAAGGATACCACATGAAATCATGTGCAACTATAATGTTTGTCAGTGCACCCATATACAGATTTACAATACATAACTGTTGTTTGTTTTCCAATTCCAGTCCAAATCATGGGGTATCCCAGTGTGTTGCCATGTCAGAAGTGAACAGACTGGTTGTGTAAGAAATTTGTCAAAGAAGAAAATTGGTGAGTTACAGCATTTGCTTACTTTATTAATGGTAGTGTTTATTCTTAACCCTTATAATGGTAGCACAGCACTTTCACTTCAGTTTTCTTGTCAGTTCAATCGAGTGATTTCAAGGGAGCGCAGTGGCTCAGTGGTAGAGTGCTTGACTCAAGCCCAAAGGGTCGGAGGTTCGAGCCTCACCGGCGTCACTGCGCTGTGGTCCTTGAGCAAGACACATTTATCCTAGCTTAGTACTGGTTCAACCCAGGAAGACCCGTCCCTGTTTAACTGAAAGATTGTTGATGGGATGTAAAGAATCAAATCAAACAAAAATCGAGCGATTTTAATTAATAGGATGAGCCTCACCGGCTGTCATGTGTGTCATTGGTATGTGGCTACCATGTTTGCCAATGCAACCATATATAATTCCAACTCAATGTTTTTATCGTTTTTTCGGCAATTTTGCTTGGTCTGTTGGTAAAATTAAATGGTTTTTACACTTCAATAAAAACCCGTGCATATGAATATTTGATATCTGTCTTGATTTCACAGTGCTAATAAGGAACTGTACATAAAACTTCAAACAAAGTGACAAGAAGGGTACCCTTTTGTTGTATCCGAGATAAAACATTCCCCAGTTTAAATATAGTTAAACATGTTGAAAGCTCATTTGACAACCCTTACACCGTATGAGGGTGCACCACATCTTCAAAGCAACAGGAGGAACTCTTAAGATGAACCCGATGACGTGGTTCTGTGACGTCACTTAACATAAACAGTCACGTCATCGAAGAGAATCGGATCAAAACAATGGCTACATCAACAACAAAATGTTTCAATACAGTTTGACAGCGTCAAAACGAACTTTATAGGTTAGCGCTTAGGGCCTACCACAATGTAATGTGGGGATTTTAGGCAGGGACTTGGGAAGGTAAACTTGTGCTTATTAAGACCTGTCATTCCGTGGAAGGGCCATAATCAAAATGCTCTTCAATGAGCCCAGCAAGCTAAAGAAAACGATACCAAACTAAATGGAGTTGTTTTTGAGCTCATACTCATATACTCGCTCCAAATAGAGTGCAATTTTAATCATTATTTAGCAAAACAAAGTTTTGAACTGACATAATTTTCAAGATGGCTGCCGCATCTTTCATAGACAGCGATTACGAACTATTTTCCTTCAGTGGACTTTAAATTTGAAATGTTGTCAACAACAATTTACAAATGTGCTGTTTTGTTCTAAAGTTGGAATTATAAGGAATGAAATTTATTTTTTTGTTTTTTATCGATGTGTAAACTCCGGCGAATCACTCACAAATTTAACATAAAGCCCTTTGGGCTTTATTCAATTTGTGAGTGATTCACCGGAGTTTACACATCGATAAAAGCCGGGCCGCGTAGCGCAGTCGGTAACGTGTCTGGCTACAGATGCGTGTCTGACTGCATATCCAGGGGTCTCGAGTTCGATCCCGGTCCAGTCCCATACTTTTGTGGAGATTGATCATGAAATGATTTCTACGGTCATTCTCCTCCCTTCCGCTGATTCATTCAAGAAGGGTTGTTGTCAGTTACAAGCGAAAGTATGTGCACGAATTACTGGTTAACCGCTTGTTCAAGCCTGCCCAGGAAAAAGTGTGGTTAGGTGAACTGACCGTCCCGCAATGGCCATAGCTGTTGACTTGGGACGTAAAGCAACAAAACCAACCAACCAACCAACACATCGATAAAAACCAAAAAATAAAATTTCATTCCTATAATACAAATTTACAATATATGTATACAACTGTTGTTTGTTATACCCCGCCACTTTAAAAAGTGTGGGGTATTATGTTATACCCTCCATTCAAAAAATTGTGTTTAAGTGTCCGTCCGTCTGTCTGTCTGTCGATCTATGTGTCCTTATATGCCCACGATACATTATGAGGTTAGCAATCTGTACAGCCGTGTTTAGTGAGGTTAGGGTTAGTACAGTATGGTGTTATGGGGTTAAAATGGGCTTGTGGGGTTAACCTTGTGAGGTTAACCCCATAAATTTGCAATGGCCACGGACCAATAGGAACCTCAGAATGTCCGTCCTGTAAGTACGGCCCTCTGTACGTATGCCCGTCCGTCTGTCAGTGCATCGTTTTCACTCTCTGCTGGGCAAATAAGTACAGAGTTACGGCCCTTGATTGACGTTAGAAATTGGTTTTCACTCTCTATCTTTGGCATTCCTTTACTGATTTTCTTCAAACTTGGTATGAGAGTCGATATTGTGAAGGAGTGTTTTGGTATTGCAGATGGGTAAATTTTGACAAAATAAGTACTGAGTTATAGCCCTTGATTGACGTTAGAAATTTGTTTTCACTCTCTATCTTTGGCATTTTTTAACCGATTTTCTTCAAACTGGGTATAAGAGTTGATATTGAAAAGTAGTGTCTTGGTATTGCAGATGGATAAATTTCGACAAATAAGTACAGAGTTATGGCCCCAGATTGACGTTATAAATTGGTTTTTCACTCTCTTTCTTTGGCATTTCTTTACCGATTTTCTTCAAACTTTGCATGAAAAGGTCTAGTTTCAAAATGATTTTCTTTGCATTGAAAATATCCCGTGGTGGGGTATGTTGCATGCCTGCAGCGCTTTTATTTTAGGCTGGCAAGTAATTATTAATTATGCAACAATATTATGCCCTTGCAATAATCCTTATTATAGATATTTGGTAGGAAAAACTCAACTATTCATTATTCTAACACTAGTATCCTGTAATAGACATATGCCCCCATGGTAATATATTGTAATTGTATGGACAGCTGATTCTAATTGCCTAACTCACAGCTCTTTTGAGTTTGTGAACATGGTGTTAGATGGTACATACAGGCCTTTAACAAAAAACAAAACATATGTTGTGGGTACTCAAAAGAACTGTCTGACAATGAGACGGTTCTTTTGGGCACCCAAAACATGTAAATACTGACGGGTAAGAAAATATTTACAATTTTATGCTAAATTGTTTTGCTTATCTGATCCTGTATACATACTACACAACTCTAGTAGAAAACTTAAATGAGCTTGTATATGAGATTTCCAACAATGTGGTATGTGTGACCAGCAATGCTCAGACCAGCCTGCACATACGCAGACTGATCAGAGCCTTTGCTAGTCACTTAATATTATATGACTGTTAAGCTACTGACCGAACAGCGTTTGGAGTTTCTAAGCTTAAAAGGAGGCTGCACAGGCCTGTCTGAGTCTACACTTGTCAAACTGCCACATTATTGGAAATCACATGTCACGGCTCAAATGAGCTTATACATGAGATTTTGGTACTTATCTTATTTCAGCCCTAATGATGTGGTATCACAGAATGTTGGTCTGATCATGTGAACAGGCTGATCATGTGAGAATTTGTCAAAGAAGAGTATTGGTGAGTAATAAAAATTGCTTACTAATCTGGATAATAATTATTTTATTGCAAAATATTGTGATCAAAGGATTTTTTTCATCCATCGTCACTCGTCCGTCCATCCATAGTCACTCATCCATCATCAGTTAATTTTTTTTTCAAACATCTTCCAAGCTACTGTGTGGAATGTCATCAAACTTCAAAGGAAGGATCTTTGGGTAGCCCCCTCAGAGTTGCTCAAATAGTTTTATTCCATGAGAATTCTAGTTGCCATAGCAAGCACTTTAAAAATGGCAGGGTTTGAATATGAATTTGCACAAATAATCCCAGGTTTGGAGAAAGTATTTTGATCCATTGAAAAACATGGCGCCAGTTTTTCCTATGTAAATACATTTGTGTTAGGATATCTTTTTTAAATCTCGTCTAACACTACTGGGATATTTTGAAAAAGATTTGGCACAAATGATCCTTATGTGACCTTCTTCCAAGGTTAATTTTGATTGGTTGAAAAAAAAAAGTCAGTGGGTGGGGTCTGTTATAGGGTAAACTTTGTAAATTGTCTTATCCAAACCTTTTGGGTCAATTTGAAATATTTTGGCACATATGACCATTGGGTGGAGCCAAGTTTTCCTTATAATGTAGGGACATTTTGGAAAGAATATTTTTTTTCAAGAGCTTCACACATCTGCGCAGTCTGATCAGCATCTTTGTTGTTCACTGCCTATAGATAGCAGGATAACCAATCTTTCTAAATCCAGAATTTCAATACTGTAGCTTGTTTCTGTAGCTAAGGAGGCTGGTTTGAATCTTATCTGGCCGGTTATACCGAAGACAGGTTTTTGCATGTGGGATACCTCTTATCTTTAGTCCTTTGGTGATTTTCATTTTGTTTGGGCTGACAAGTAGTTCACTTGATTAAGGTTTCGTTATCTCCATAAAAAAACACCAGTCATATTTTAAAACTTTGCCATTTTTTCCATCATTGGACCCACTTGACATAGAAAGCTTCAAAATCAATGGAAAAACTTTTTGTCGGGCCTGATCTAGATCTAAAGTGTTTGCAACTGCTATCACCTATGTCAATGTGTTGTGTCCTTGAGCAAGACACATTAATCTTAGCTTAGTACTTGTTCAACCAAGGAAGACAGTCCCATACATAACTGAAAGATTGTTGATGGGACATATAGATTCAAATGCAGAGTTAATCCTTAAAGCGCCAATCACAACTGCAGCGGACAACAAATTTTGTGTCATCTTTCCCAATTTTTGACAAAAATAAGGTATGATATTACATGAGAATCGTCTGCCAGCAGACGATTCTCATGAAATATCATGCCTTATTTGTTATTTTTGAAAAAGTGGCAAAATTTGCAATCATCGTCTGCTGCAAATTATAGGTGGCGCTTTAAGTGTTAAATGTTGTCTTTTTTGTTTTGCAGATGAAGAAGAGCTAGAAAGTGAGATCAAGCTGGACAAGAAGATATTTTGTAACATGATTGGTCCCTGTGGTTGCGAGCTGATACACAGCTAAAACAGAGCAAGATTTAAAGGTAGTTTTCTTCACCTTATATCTTTTAACCCTTAATGCGCCAATCACAACAAAAGTCGTCTGCTTTTCTTGTCTGCTGAAATGTTTAAGAAGCCTCTATGGCAAACAATGTGGACCCAGATCAGACTGCTCCTATATATTCTCGGTCCACACTGTTTGCGTCTATACTTAATTCGTCAGTAATGCTAGGCAATTATTTGCAGCAGACGACTTCAGCAGACGACATTTTCATATGCATTTTCTTTCTTTGCGCTTTAAGGGGTAATTACCGTAAAGCATATGCTTGATAGGTATGAGGACTTTAGTTAAGAGTGCATAACAGGAAAATAATTTTCTTTTTTATCATCCAAAATATATGTTGTGGGTACTCAAAAGAAACGTCTCAATGAGACAGTTCTTTTTAGCACACAAGAAATATGCTAAATATTATAGGTGAGAAAATATTTACAATTTTACGCTAAAATTTTTGTTTATATAAACCTGTGTAGGTATTATGTAGTCTGTTGTCCATTGCTATTATCCCAACCTTGATAATATATACTGAAGTGAAGGTCTGTGAAACCTATATTTTACTGTTCAGAAGTTCTGCTAGTGATATATATTGAAGCTTTATTATGTATGGATAATATAGATTGGATGATTCAGTATGACCTTTGATCCCCAGTGGCTCAGTAGTAGAGGGCTTGACTTGAGACAGAGGGGTTGCCGGTTCGAGTCTCGCCGGCAATACTGCATTGTGTTCTTGAGTAAGAAACATTTAACCTTGCTGAATACTGGTTCAACCAAGGAAGACCTGTCCCGACATAACTGAAAAATTGTTGACTGGGACGTTAAGATTCTAATCATACAAAACAAAGGCACATCAATATCGGTTCTTCCTCATCTAAATCATTTTTTCCAAAAAAATTTTCAGAAGTACCATCAAAGTGTCAAACAGTTTGGATCTAGATCAGGCCCGACATTTTGTCGGGCCTGATCTGGGTCCAAACTGTTTGCAAAGATTATCAGCAGACGACACTTGTAGGCAAAGCTTTCTCCATTCACACTCATGCATGCAGCATATGTATCTTGTGGGACTGCAGGTTTACAGTGCAGTGGCTCAGTTGGTAGAGCGTTAGACTGGAGATCAAAGGGTTGCTGGTTCTAGCCTCTGCTGGTGAAGTTACTGTTCTTGAGCAAGACTAACATTTGATGCTTAGTACTGGTTCAACCCAGGAAGACCGGTCTCGACATGACGAAAAATTGTTGACTGGGACGTTAAGAATCAAACCAAAAAAGGTCAGATACTTTATCTACATCGAGCTTCACCAGAGCTATACTGTGTTATGTCCTTGAGCCAGACACTTTATCCTCTGCTAAAAAGTACTGGCTCCGAGGATGTAAAACCTAATTCATGCTCTCAGCTCAACTGAGCATGGAATTTAAACTATTAATAGAAATAAATTGCTGAAAAATAAAGACCTTTCACCCTCCCAAACTCTCAGATGTTGTGTTTGTCATGTTAATAAATGTTAAAGTTCCAGCAATTGTTGGCATTTATGATAAATTTTATGCGTAGTCAGGTCGAGCATCATAAACATTTTATAACCTCAGGGCCTGGTTTAATCCTGGAAACATCCTGATTTGTCTTAGAAAATATTGTTGACTGGAAGGTAACAAACAAATAAGCTTTATCTATTTGGTCTATGTAAACAGCTACATGTGACAACACAGGTTTAGATAAATAAAATTTTTCAGCTTAAAATTATAAATATTTTCTTACCCATGAGTTTAACATATATATGTTTTGGTTGAGAAATAAGAAAATTAAATTTTCATTACGCACTCATAACTAAAGGCATGTGACAACATGGTGAAAATTATGACTGAAATATGAGTTATGCTCAGAAAACTGCAGCATACATTTTGCAGTGTTCAGTGCATCACTCATATTTCGGTCGAGGTTTGGTTAAATTTTGTCGCATAAAATTTTTGAACATGTTCAAAATTTTCGCGACTATTTTGCGCCACTTGGCGACACATGCGAGGATATTACGAATCACTGGCGACTGTTTTGAGACTGCTTTGCGACCCACTCGCGATGTCTGTCGCCAGCTGTCGCAAAACAGTCGCAGTCCAGTGAGATAGGGGCTTTACAGTAAAACTTCAATGGTTCAAACACCAATGAAACATTTATTATGGTTAACTCATTGCATGCTGGCTAATTGTTGATGTTTTTTTGTCGTCTACCGATTTTTTCAAAATCAATTTTTCAAAAAATTCTTTCAGGAATGCCATCAGTATGTCAAACAGTTTGGATCCAGATCAGGCCCGACATTCTGTCAGGCGCAGAGCTCTCACTAGGATTTTGAAAACAGGAGTCCCAGAGCCCTCTTTGCCAAAAAGTGGGAGTCCCACAATACAAAAGAATATAGCCTCCTTCAAAAAATAGGAGTCCCAGCACCAAAAATGGGAGTTCAGAACTGCAAATCATCAGTTAGTGAGAGCTCTGACTGGCCTGATCTGGGTCCAAACTGTTTGCAAAGGTTATCAGCAGATGACACTCAGTAGGCAATGAGTTAATTCTACCTCACTCTTTAGTCCCCCAAAAATAGTCCAGACATAATTATATTGAAGATGGCTCAGACAAGTCTTGTCTTCAAAAGGTGTGTTGTTAGTTATAATTTGAATCACCTTAATAAGGCTTATGATTGCACAGAGCATACCTTTATTTTATGAAACGCTGCTTGATACGGTGTGACAATTATTTCGCACCGGATCAAACTACCCCTAAATCCTCAATCAAATTTTTATGTTCGCAAGGGTATTTGGAGACATCAAAGTTCAGCTGTTGTCTGCTATATACAAGTATGTATAGTCTGTGCTCGATAAGAGTATAGTGACGAGACAGATTTACAGCTAGAAGTATGAATGAAAACCCTATATTTGTCCAATCAGGTGAATAAAGTACCATAACGTGACCAACTATTTTACTCTACACTTATTGAGCAAGGACTCTTTATAATCCTCATGTTGTTAAATAGTGTCTTGAGTAATAAATAAACCCTTTATAGAAAATATTTTTATGGTCCCAAAGTTGTTGAAGCCAGTTCACATGTAGTTTGCTATGTATAATTTATTTGCTTCTCAAGTTTTTAACTGTTTGCCGATGGAGTAATTTTGCATGCTTTTTTGTCATCTGCTGATTTGCTGATTTTGAGTAATCAGCAGACAGCACCAGTAGGTAAAGAGTTGATTAGCTTCTTGAGTGAATAAATAAACGTAAAATTTGATATTTGTAAAAGCTATCTCTTTCTTAAACTCCGTATCTCTAAGAACCCACTTAACTGTGTTGTCTGCTGATAACCTTTGCAAATAGTTTGAACCCAGACCAGGCTCGACAAAATGTCAGGACTGATCTGGAACTAAACTGTTTGACACTCTGATGGTATTCCTGAAAGGATTCTTCCAAAAAGTAGGAGCCACTGTGGTGTAGTGGATAAACCGCTTGCCTTGTAAACAAGGGGTTGCAGGTTTGATTCCCAGCTTCACCAGTCTGTCGGATGAGACTTTAAGCTGTGGGCCCATCTCCATATGACCTTAGCTATTGGTTTGACGTTAAACACAAACACAACAAAAATTTTAGAAAAAGTTGATTTTGAAAAAAGTCAGCAAACGACAAAGCATGAACAATTTTTCCAGGAGGCAAAGAGTTAAGTCAGACATTGGATTCAGAGCATCTGGAGTACATTCTTGCCAGCACACAAGATTTTGGTACTAATTGCACATGTGCAAAGCCTCCTTTAATTTTTTGCATGCTGGGTAATTGTTCATGCTTCTGTTGTCGTCTGCTGACTTTTTTCAAAATGAACTTTTTCAAAAAATTCTTTCAGGAACACTATCAGAGTGTCAAACAGTTTGGATCTAGATCAGGACCGATGTTCTGTCGGTCCTGATCTGGGTTATGACCAGACGACAAAAGTCGGCACTAGCAAATTAAGGAAATAGTGAAATGCCCATGTTGACTTATCCAGATAGGTTAGAAGTCTTAAGTTTGGCCTGCGTCTTTATCTTCTTCCCTTCTGTGTGTGTGTGTGTGCACAGGTTTGATAGAACATTAGCTGTACTGAAATCTTGTGTGCTGGCCCATTTATTTCTGAATGGCTTTCCTTATTCTATCTCGCCTTTTTTCAAGATGAAATTCCCAGTGAATGCTCAAATATGGATGTTTGTTGTCTGCTGATAACCTTTGCAAATGTCAGTCCTGATCTGGATCCAAACCATTTGACACTCTGATAGTGTTCCTGAGAGATTTTTTTGTAAAAAATAATTTTTAAAAAAAAAAGCAGATGACAAAAAAGTCATGAAAAATTACCCAGCATGAAAAGAGTTAGTTTCTTTCCATGCCAAAATCTATTTATGCCACTATAGCATTTACAGGCATCATTTATATAACAGAAAGCAGGTAACAAAGGTGCTGATTGGACGGCATAGATTCACATTCTGATATGCAGTTTTGATGTTTTTGATATACGTCTCATAATGGTTTGTGTGTTAAAAACCATTGCTTCATCGAAGCGGTTCTATCTAGTATATACCATTTACATAAGTCAGGCCTTTAGTGCGTAACAAAAAATAATTTTCTTATATTCAACCAAAACATATGTTGTGGGTGCTCAAAAGAACCTTCTCAGTGAGACGGTTCTTTTGAGCACCAAAACATATGTTAAAACTGATGGGTAAGAACATATTTACAATTTATGCTAAAAATGTTGTTTATCTAAACCTGTGATCAGGCCTGAATATAAATGAGCAAGACACAAGACACAAGATTTCGGTGCGTAGCACATTGACTTAGCTAAGGCACAGACAATTCTGACACTAGAACCTTTGCTGCTCATATACACATAGTATGGATGTAGATGAAGACTCAGATCCAAATCTAGACTTCTGGCCCTGCTGAACAAATAGACGATCTTTCATGAGTGCTCATGTTTTATTGAATTTATTAAACTAGTAGGGGAAAAGAGATCAAATGTGAGGCTTGCCGAGCATTTTATCTCTTTTTAGCAACAAGTTTAATTTATTCAATAATACAGGAGCAGGAATGTTAGAATCTTTTTATCATATGACCATGATGACATCAAAATTACTTAAAAATAGTAATTTTGCCACTTTTATGTGACGTTTTTTTTTAAATGCACAGAAATAAGTAACGTTTGTTTGTTTGTTTGATTTGATTCTTTACGTCCCATCTACAATCTTTCAGTTAAACAGGGATGGATCTTCCTGGGTTGAATCAGTACTAAGCTAGGATAAATGTGTCTTGCTCAAGGACCACAATGCAGTGACGCCAGTGAGGCTCGAACCCGCGACCCCTCGGTCTTGAGTCAAGCACTTAGCCACTGGGCTCCCAAATAAGTAATGTTACTTAATCTGTAAACCACTAGTGGTATATAGATTTTGTTGCATGGCAATATATCATTCCAAGTTGCGATGTCATATGATAAATAGGCTTTTGTGCATATGCGATAAGTACCAATATTAATGTGCTGATCTGTTCATATTATGCAGTCGACTTTCATTATTTTAAAATTCATGGGACCGTAGGGTAAAAAGGATTTGAATTTAAAAGTATACTGAACCAAACATGGCCCCTGAGGATATAAAACTCTTTTCATGCTCAACTCAGCTGAGCATGAAATTCCAACTGCTGATGAAACTAAAATGCTCACAAAATCAGAACTTTTCTTGCTTTCAAACTCTCAGATGTTGTATTTATCATGCTAGTAAATGTTAATTGCAAACAAGTGTTGGCATTTTAACATTTATGAGTATGATAAATTTCATGCTCAGCTGAGTAAAGCATAAAAAAGTTTTATAACCTGGGGCCATTTATATTTTTCATTTAATCCTATCAAATGATATTTTGCATTTACTGTTGGGCCTCTTGATAAGACAACAGAACAGAATTTCTCAACCAAAACATATGTTGTGGTTGCCCAAAAGAACTGCCTTAATGAATACCCAAAGCATGTTTAAAAATTAGAAAATAATGAAATTTTATGCTTAAATATTTTGCTTAGCTGGCACTATGAATATAATACTTAAATCTTTACCTACTAGTGTCATCTATTGAAAACCTTTGCAAATAGTTTGGACCTAGATCAGGCCCGACACAATGTGGGGTCTGATCTGGAACTAAACTGTTAGAAACTCTGATGGTATTCCTGAAAGAATTTTTCAAATAAGTTGATTTTGAAAGACAGCAGGAAAAAGCACGCTTAATTTCCAAGTAGGCGAAGAGTTAAAGCAGGCCTTTAGTTAAGGATGAGTAACAGAATTTTTTTTTCTTATTTCTCAACCAAAACATATGTTGTGGGTACTCAAAAGAACCATCTCAATGAGACGGTTCTCTTGAGCACCCAAAACATATGCTTAAAAGTATGGGTAAGAAAATAATTACAATTTCAGTTGAAAAAATTTGTTTTTCTAAACCTGTGTAAATCATAGTCTCATTGATGATGGAGAGAGACAGTACTTTAAAGCTGCATACTCTGTAACTATGAACAATTTTTCGAAAAATTTTCTTTTCTTTTTAAATCATTTGTAAAAGTAGAATTAAGCTATGTTTTCACAATAAAAATGTTCAGTACAGCTGAAAACTGCATGGAAAAGTGAATTATCTTATCAAATAGGTGTATTTTTCTCTTGTTGGTAATTATTTGCGTCCCTCCAATAATTCTAGACCGTTGAATTTTAACATAAATGCAGTTGTTGTGATAGTGATAACTTTTTAAGATTTATGAAAATGTAAAATGTTTACCTGAATTTGAGTATTTTTACTGTGTTCTTGAAAAATAAAATCATTATTTTTAAAATAAGAAGATCAAAAGTTACAGACTATGCAGCTTTAAAGCAACAGCTATATATCTTTTGAAAGGAAATAAGAAAAAAATAATGCAGTCATGCATTCTCCGAATCCAGCGTGGATCTCATATAAACTTTGACTAAAGCATGTTAACTCTGCCTGCAAAGCATGTTAACTCTGCCTGCTCAGCAAATTTTTTCGTCTGCTGATAATCTTTGCAAACTGTTTGGATCCAGATCGGGACCAACAGAATATCGGTCCTGATCTGGATCCAACCTGTTTGACACTCAGATAGTTTTTAAAAAAAATTAATTTTTGAAAAAAGTTAATAGCAGACGACAACAAAATATGCAGATCAGGACCAAGAATGTCGGTCCTGATCTGGATCCAAACTGTGTGACACTTGGATAGTTTTTAAAGAAAGTAAATTTTTGAAAAAAAGTTAATTAGAAGACGACAATACAACATGCAGATCAGGACCAAGAATGTCGGTCCTGATCTGGATCCAAACTATTTGACACTTGGATAGTTTTTAAAAAAGTTGATTTTTAGTTAATTAGCAGACGTCAACAAAAGCATGCAAAGTGTTAATATACATGACTAGATTTATACTGTCCTGCCAGCCAAGAGTGACAGTGACGTCAAATTTTGTTAACAAAGTTATCAGGGACTTATAATCAATAGATCACTTGTGTGTTAATCCTATCTGCAGGATAGGATTAATACACAAGTGATCCATCGATTCTCTTTACCTCAAGTGGAGTGTACATGTACAAGTTAATGTTTTTACATAACAATTGTAAACAAAATATGACATCACCGTCACTCTTGGTTGGCACGACAGTAGATGTATCTTCTCTTCTCTGATTGTTGTATACTGTAAAGTGGTGTGTTAAGAAATGAATTCAATTTTTGGAATGTTCATGGAATCATGAATACTTCGGGTCTCGTGCAAAGTAAGTGAAGCCCTTCATGGAATCATGAATACTTTGGGTCTCGTGCAAAGTAAGTGAAGCCCGAAGGGCTTCACGTTAACTTTGCAAGAGACCCCGAAGTATTCATGATTCCATGAACATTCCAAAAATTGAATTTATTATTTATATTTACATTTTATATTATCAGTCAAGTATCAATTTTCAATTTTCACCTAAATTGGCTGGTTTTCCAGATATTTTGAATTAAATCAGTCATAACGTAGGGTTTGGAATAGCCAAAACGCCAAATTTCTGCGCTTAACGTTATGCCGATACGTGTTCAACGTCATGCAAACGTCAGTAAACTAGCAACGTTATTGGATGGATTTGACGTTAGCCCGCTCAAATGGCGCGTATGTGGGCGTAGCTTAAATCGATTAGTTCATGAAGGTATGAACCACATCTCAAATGTAAAGGTTCATTTAAAGACTCGCAGTGGAAATGTAAATATTATGTTATAAACACTAGTTTTATCTGTTGTTTTACATGTTTATATTCTATAAACTTAGTGTGTACATGTATTTGCCAAATATGTATTGTTTATACAATAAAATGTAGAAAAGTGCTTTCATTCTAAATATTATAACATGTTTCGATATACTGATGCTTAGTTAAAAGATATATTCTTGCATTAATGCCTATATGTTTGCGCAAAGTTATTTAAAGCCATTGTCAAATGAACAGATCAAAGATAGGATGTATTTGAGCCGCGACATGAGATTTCCAACAATGTGGTATGTGCAACCAGCAAAGGCTTAGACCAGCCTGCACATATGCACAGTCTGATCAGAGTCTTTGCTAGTCTCTTGAATATTCTATGAGTGTTAAGCTACTGACTAAACATCATTTGGAGTTTCTAGACTTAAAAGGAAGCTGCATGCCACATTGTTGGAAATCACTTCATGGCTTATTTCCAAATGTTTTCCTTAACTCTTTGCATGCTAGGTAATTTGTCATGCATTTGTTGTTGTCAGCGGTTTTCTTTTTTCAAAATTAACCTTTTTGTGTGCTCAATAGCTCTTACCCGTTAATATTATCACCTGCGTCACTTTAGCCAAAGCAGGTCTAGTAATAGGTCAACTCCATCCATCTGTCCTTCAGTCTGTCTATCTGCATCACTTTTGGGATGCCTAGTTTGTGTAATCTGTAACTCTAAAAGTTTTCGTTTTTATATTCAAACTTTGCAAAATGGCATATTGAAGATGTGCACCTACTATTTTGTGCACATTTCATGAATATTTTCTGAAGTTTTAGGGGTGTTGAACTTAGACATTTTCCATCCAAAATGCTTTGATGGTGTCTGAATCGTGTAATCTGTAACTTGCCAACAGTTTTCATGTCTTTATTTTTAAACTTTGCATAATGATTATTCACACATTGAAAATGTGCGTCTCCTACTTTGTATACATTTCATGAATATTTTTTTCATTTTTGGGGTCTTGAACTTAGAATTTTTTTCCGTTAAATGCTCGGAGGGTGTCTGGTTTGTGTAATCTGTACCTCCAACAATTTTTATTCCATAATATTTGAACTTTGCATAATGATTGTTCATACATTGAAGATGTACACCTTCATTGAAGATGTGCAATTGTCTTATTTATTACGGCTGTTGGACATGGATATTTTATCCATTCGAAATGCTTATGGGGTGTCTGATTAGTGCAATCTGAAACTCCAGCAGTTTTCATTTCTTCACATTCAAACTTTGTATAGTTATGATTGTTCACACATTGAACATGTGCACCCTATATTTTGTGCACATTTTATAATATTTTTGGAAGTGTTTAACTAAAACATTATTACATCTTCACCACCTTTGGAGTGCTTACATTGTTTATTTGAATGTAATCTTTAATTCAAAAAGATTTCATTCCTTCATATTCAAACTTTGCGTGATTATGTTCACACATTGAAGATGTGCACCGTTGACACAGGCGCAGAGTAGATTTTCGTCTTGTTTTGATGATATTTGGTAATCAATATGGTGTATCTCATGCAGATATGGCTGCTCTCTCTTGCTTTCAGTTTTAATTTATCTCCCTTGATTCAACTTAAAGGTTGAAACCTTGTACTCTTCATAAAAATTAAGAAGGCAAAGATCAGGAATCAATGCAATCAAGTACATCACTTTACCCAAGACACCATATGGTAAAGTGACAAAAACATAAGGAAACATCGTCACACATAAGGGGGCCAATGGGTCAGCCCTTTCCCAGCAGGTGTGATCACAAGGCTGCAACAGACAAGACGCTTTGAGATATTTTATAGGCATATATAGCAGGCCAAGACATGTGTTGAGGGCAGTCATGTTTACTCTCCCTTGCTTCATGTTTGAATTATCTCCCCTGAATGAACTTTAAAAGTGGAAAGAGTATGTACTCCATAAATTTTTAGAGATATTTTAATGATATTTGGTAGGCATACATATTAGGTCAAGAATATGTGTCATATGAGAGCATGGTTGCACTCCCTTGAAGGAATTCAAAAGTGGAAACGTGCAAGAAAGGGTTTCCAGTCCTTGATTCATATTTGATTATCTCTCTTTATCATTATCAATACTGAAACATATTTTGTGATAAAGCCCCACTTCCAAATATTGGATTTGGGTTTGGCATTCATCATTCCATCATTCTGTCCTTCTGTCATAAGTTTTCTGCTCAATATCTTGAGAACAAATAGATAGAATTTTACCAAATTATGTATATGCTTTAAAATTGCTTTGATAATGAGATGATCTAGGTTGGGATTGTTTCAGGTATGCATCATTTTTCTCACATGGCTCAATATCTTGAGATCAAATGGATAGAATTTCATGCATTTATACTAACAAGATCTAGGTTGAGATTCTTACCTGTCATTTTCTGCTTATTTGTAACAGAGTCATGGCCCTTGATGGATGTCAGTATTTCCTTCCTCGAACAAATGAACAGAATTTGACCAAATTTTGTTTATGCATTGATATTGACAAGATCAAGTTAGGTATTGTTAACTATCATTTTTGGCAACTTTGTAACAAAGTGATAGCTCTTGATTGATATAAGAACTTTGTTTCCGCTCAATATCTTGATAACAAATGGACGGAATTTGACCAATTATGACCCCCCATTTATGACAGTTGTCATCTACCATCTCATCTGATTATGTACTTTAATATCATATATTGCAAACATTATGGACCCAGATTAGACTGCTCCTTTAGTTAGACTGCATTACATCCCTTGATATAACATCAAGGAGACGTTGTATTAATACCTTGTCTTTGTATTAAGAGTCTATCTGATCAGGGTTCATAGTGTTTGCATCTATGGTAAAGGTGTTTTGGAGTGCATGCAGTGAAATATATGCAACAGATATAATCAGCAGACAATATTTTCATGACCAACATATCGACAAGATAAGGGTTAAATTAAAGGGACTTTAGCTTTCTAAGCAAATGCAAACTTTTGTCTTCAGAATGTTGGTCTTGATCTAGATCCAAACCATTTGACACTCTGATAGTGTTCCTGAAAGAATTTTTTGAAAGTCAATTTGGAAAAATAGTCAGCAGACAACCAGAGAGGCATGAAATATTACCCAGTAGCAGAGTTAATTTGCTGTTCATTGAGAATTAATATATTGGCCTCAACGCAACAAAACCATCTTTCTGGGTTCTCAACAAAGTGTCAGACTCAAACCTCTCCTCAGCTACAGAGCCTAGCTAGAAAATTGAAAAAAAATTGCCTTTAGATATGACACATTCCAATAAATGAATAACATAGGTGCTGATCAGGCTGTGTGGATGCACAGTCTGATCAGCACCTTTGTTATTGACACACACTGAAGACAGGTTTTCGCAGGTTGAGGCTGTATATCTTAAGAGGTAGAGGACAAACATATTTTTATTGTTTTGTTGTTGCAGTTTTTCATCCTTGTGTATATTGATATGGTCATACTTGTCAACCTTTGTACATTTAAGTCACACCCTGATAACTCAAATGACCTGCTTCAGTGGAAGTGAATTTTGCATGCCTGGTATATTGTATTATTCTGATCAGAAGAGTTACTTCTGCATTCTGTCGTATCAAATTATTACTTAACTCCATGCCTACTCAGTAGTGGCCAGTGAACTGTCATCTGCTGATAACTTTTGCAAACAGTTTGGACCCAGATCAGGCCAGACATAATGTCAGGCCTGATCTGAATCCAAACTGTTTGACACTCTGATAGTACCCCTGTGAAAGAATTTTTCAAAAAAGTAGATTTTGAAAAATAACAGCAGACGACAAAAACACATGAAAAATTACCCAGTAGGCAAAAGAGTTAAATGAGTTCTTTCTCCCTAAAATGGTTCTTTTGAGTGAAATACAAAATAGTCATTTATGCTTCTCATTTCTGTCATTTTGTTTAATTGTCCTTCAGTCCACATGGTCAAAGTTTTTACAATAAACTTGTGTTAGAAACTTATAATGAAGACCCTTTGATGGTTTCAATGGTGGCAGATAATAAGGTCTTAAGTGTTAATCAACACAATCCCATCCTCTGGATGTGACCTTAAGGTCAAGGTCACAGACTATATAAGTCATCTTTTTTGCCTGCCTTGCTTTAGCGAAATCAGGTCTAGTAATGGGACTACTCTGTCTGTCTGTCCGTCTAAAACACTTTTGGGGTGACTAGTTTGTGTAATCTGCAATTCCAAAAGTTTATTCAAACATTGCATAATGATGGTTCACATATTGAACATGTGCACCTTTTATTTTGTGCACATTTCATGAATATTTTCTCAATGTTTAGGGGTGTTGAACTAAGACATTTTTACATCCAAAAATGCTTAGATGGTGTCTGGTTTGTGTAATCTGTAACTCAAACTTTATTTTCAAACTTTGCATAAAGATTGTTTACACATTGAAGATGTGCACCTCTCATTTTGTGCACATTTGATAAATATTTTCTCATTTTTGACTGGTGTTGAACTTAGACATTTTTTCCATCCGAAATGCATAGGGGGTGTCTGGTTTGTTTAACCTGTAACTCCGACAGTTTTCGTTTTTTTTATATTCAAGCTTTGCATTAGAGGGGTGTTCACACATTGAAGATGTGCACCTTCTATTTTGTACACATTTCATGATTTTTTTTCATTTTTGGGGTCTTGAACTTAGAATTTTCCCCGTAAAATGCTTAGATGGTGTCTGGTTTGTGTAATCTGTAACTCCAACAGCTTCCATTTCTTTATTTCCAAACTTTGCATAATGATTGGATCACTCATTGAAGATGTGCACCTTTCATTTTGTGCACATTTGATAAATAGTTTTTTCATTTTGGATGGTTGTTGAACTTAGACATTTTTTTCCATCTGAAATGGGTAGGAGTCATATGGTTTGTGTAATCTGTAGCAGTTTCCATTCTTTATACCCCCAGCAAACATAGTTTAGGCAGGTATACTGTTCTCAGCCTGTCCATTCTTCCGTGATTCCGTCTTTCTATCAACATTTAAAGGTTTTTGTTGAATAACTTCTGTAGCTTTTGTCCGTTTTTTATCAAATTATAACCACAACTTAACCATTAGACAAAGCATGTTTGGTAGGAAAAAAGGGGCTGAAGTTTTAGTATTGAAAGAGTTATCCCGCTTTGAAGTTCTAACTGTATAGTTCTAACTGTATGGTGTTTGCAAAATGTCTAATAGTGCATACTTTGTGAAATCAACTGCTCCTAGAGCTTTTAGTGTATCATTTTAATACTTTGCAGCTAGCTACAGACATATTGAAGATTTGCAATGTGGAAGTTTAATGATGAAAAAATATTTTTTTATAAATTTACAACATTTTTAACTAAGCCAATTCTCGACCACAACTCATATTGAATTATGGCTGATAGTGCCTACTATTGTGAAATCAACAATTCCTAGAGCTTTCAGTGTATCCTTTTAATATTTTGCATTATTGAAGATTTGCACGTGGAAGTTTAATGATGAAAAAATAATTTTTGATAAATTTACAGGATTTTTAACTTCGCCAATACTCGACAACTGCACATATTGAATGATTGTTAATAGTGCATACTTTGTGAAATCACCTTTTGTGTATCATTTTAATACTTTGCAGGCTGAAGATGTTAATTGATGAAATATTTTTCGTGTATATAAATCTACAAGATTTTTAACTTAGACATTTTTGGACCATTCCATCTACATGTAAAAAATGATGGTTAACAGTGCATACATTGTGAAATTAACTCATCTTTTTTAGAGCTTAAAGCTTAACCTTTCAATACTTTGTGAACATGTTACAGAGATATTGAAGATGTGCATGATGTAGTTTGGTGCTAATTTCTTTTTTGACAATTTTATAGCATTTTAAACTTAGCCAATTTTTGATTATTGCGCTGAATACCTGGTTTCATTTGTTTCATTTTTGTCTAGAGGACAGGTTCATTGCTTATTTTTATCTGTAGAAAATCTTATTTGGGTAAGTTTTATTTTGGTCAATTAAGGCTTTGAGAGAACTTAACGAGGAACATAATATTGCGGGGGTATACTGAAAGCCTTGCTGACAGCCCAATTCTTGTTTATGTTCAAACTTTGCTTAATGATAGTTTACACATTGTAGATGTGCACCTCCTATTTTGTACTCATTTCATGATTTTTTACGTGCAGCGCTTTAGTGAAAGCAGGTCTAGTAGTGGGTCCACTCCGTCCGTTCGTCTGACCGCAACTATTTTGGGGTGCCTAGTTTGTGTAATCTGTAACTCAAATATATATTCAAACTTTGCATAATGATTTTACACACATTGAAGACGTGCACCTCCTATTTTGTGCACATTTGAAAAATATTTTTACATGTTTTTACGGGTATTGAACTTAGAAATTTTTTCCATCAGAAATGCTTAGGGGGTGACTGGTTTGTGTAATCTGTAACTCAATGAGTTTTCATTCCTTTATATTCAAACATTGCATAATGCTTATTCATACATTGAACATGTGCACCTTCTATTTTGTGCACATTTTTTCAATATTTTCTTATTTTTAGGGCTGTTGAACTTAGATATTTTATCAATCTGAAATGCTTAGGGGGTGTCTGTGACTCCAGCAGTTTTCTTTCCTTCATATTCAAACTTAATACGTTATGACTGCCCACACATTGAACCCTGTGTCAAATGTGCACCTTATATTTTGTGCACATTTGATAATATTTTTGGGATTGTTGAACTTAGACATTATTACGTCTACAACACCTTTGGTGTGCTTACATTGTTTATTTGTCTGTAATCTGTAATTGAAACATACTTCATTCCTTTATATTCAAACTTTGCATAATGATTGTTCACACATTGAAGATATTCACCGGGGATGCAGGTCCAGAGCAGAGTTCGGTCTTGTTTTTTTCATTTTTGGGGTCTTGAACTTAGTTTTTTTCCCTGTAAAAATGCTTAGATGGTGCCCGATTTGTGTAATCTGTAACTCCAACAGTTTTCATTTCTTTATTTTCAAACTTGGCATAATGATTGTTCACACTTTAAAGATGTGCACCTCTCATTTGTGCACATTTGATAAATATTTTCTCATTTTTGACTAGTGTTGAACTTAGACACGTTTTCCATCTGAAATACGTAGGGGGGTGTCTGGTTTCTGTTATTCATGTTTTAGGTCTTGAACTTAGAATTGCGTTAAAAGACATATTTGCCATGTTTCAAATTTGCATTACCTACATCTGTTAAGGACAGACTGATTTTGACATTTTGCGAGGATATTATTTTCACGAAACTAAACCCCTCAAGAAAATTTCCTAATTTACAGTACATGATCCAGCTTATGAGATTGTAGTACTTATCTCATATACGAGCAGCGAAGGTTCAATAGTCCGAGAAATCACACAGAATTCCTCGAGCCTTTGTCACTGACACACACAAATGAGAGACTTAGATGAAAGCTCAGGCCAAAATAAATGCCTCTAAGCCCCACTAGATAGCTCCGAGAGAATATTTATGTTTTAAAAGTGACTTTACACTCTTATGGGATAAACATCTCATATGCTGACCTATATACAATTGACACTCGTTAATTGGAAGTCCAGTGAACATTAGTTCACATTGAGTTAAGAAAGTAATTGATATGCAAGACATTTTATAAGCTTTTAAATATCCTGCTGATATTTTTTGTCCAGAAAATGCCATCTGCTTTTTATGCCTACTGCATATATACAAATGCACTTCAAACTAGTTTTAACGTGAAAGCAAGCATTATGAACCCAGATCAAAGGGCCCCAAGAGCAGTCAGATCTGGGTATATTGTTCGCAATATAGGCAACCAAAGTGTATACCCAGAAGAGAGAGACCACAATTAATGTGAATAGCTGAAAAAGGGTTAAACTCCTATTTACTAAAACATGTTGTGCTAACTTGAAAGAATTGTCTCTGGGAGAAAGACATTACTCTAAGTATATATCTTTAAATAAGAAAAAGCCCGAAATATGCATGTGCGGATCCAGGAAGTTTTGCCAGAGGGGGACTTTGACAACGATTTTATTTTCTTTTTTTAGTTGATTAGGGGAGGGAGGAAGCAAATGCTACTATAAATGGGCCATCATCGGCCCACCAGCAAAATGCCATTTAAATGGCATTTCGCAGGTGTGCCGATGATGGCCCAACATAGAATGCTGGCTCGGGAGCTTTGTTATTTTTCAGGGGATCGGGACAAGTTTTGCTAAGAAACCATATATTTTTGTGATTTTCAGGGGGAGGGGGTCCGGACCCCTGTCCTCCCCTCTGGATCCGCCCATGATATGCCTCATATAGGAAAAGCATGTGTAAACAACATAGTCACAGATCCACCTGTAACTGGAGGAAGGGTTTGATCAGGGAGACTGTTTGTTTGATATTACTATTTGTGTGATATCCTCAGCAAATCATTTATTTTAACTAGGATGAATAAGTTAAGAAAATAAATTGACAGCTAGAATTTCAATGTTTCCCTGCCCTCTTCCATATTAATCTCTTCATTTCTTGGGTGTTTGTCTGTCTTTCTGTGTGTGTGTCTCTCTCTCATCTCTCCATTCTCTCTCTTCTCCATTTTATCTCTTCGCTCTTTTTTCTCTTCTACATTCTCTATCTCTGTCCTTTCCCTTCTCTCTTTTTTCCATTCCCTCACCTCTCACTTCTCTCCCCTCTTATCCTTTCTCTCTCTCAATCCACTCCCCTCCGTCTAGTCTCCCTTTACTCTCTTCTACCTTCTCTTTTCTCCCTTCTCACTTTCTTCTCCCTTCTCTCTCCTCCCCATTCCTTTCTCTCCTTTCAACTTTCTCTGTCTCCCATTCTGTCTGTTCTCTCCCATCTGTCTCTCCTCTACATTTTCTCCTCTCTCACTCCTCTCCCCTCTTTTCTCTCCCTTCTCTACCTCTCTCCCTTTCTCTTCTCTCTTCTCCACTCATTCTTTCGTTATCCACTCCCTTCTGTTTATCTCATCTTCATTTTCTCTCCTCTTTTTTGTCCCTTATCCTCTCCCTTCTCTGTTTTCTCCATTCTCTCACCTCTCCCTTTCTCTTCTCCATTCCCTCTCCTCTCCATTCTCTTTCCACTCAGACTTTCTCTCTCCACTCCCTTCTGTGTCTCATCTTCATTCTTTTTCCTCTCCCTTTCTTCCCTCTCTAACTTCTCTCCATTTTCTCTCCTATCATCCCCTCTCTTTAGTGTCTTTTGTCTTTTTCCTCTCCATTCTCTATCCTCCCATCTCTTTTCTCCATTCTCTCTCCTCCCTCCTTTCTCTCTCTCCTCTTTCTTATTATCACTTCTCCCCTCTGTCCTTTCTCTCCTATCAGTTTTCTGCTCTCTCCTCCCTATTTCATTTCTCCCTTCTCTCTCTCCTATTCCTTCTCTCCTATTCCTTCTCTCCGTTCTCCATTTCTCCCATCCCTTCTTTCCCCTATCCATTATCTCTCTTATATCCTCTCTCTATTCTCTCTCCTCTCTTCCTTTATCTCTGCTCCAATATCTGTGTCTCTCTTCTACTCCTCTCCCCTCCATTATCCGCTATCCTTTCTCTAGATACTCTCACTTCTGTCTCTCCTTTCCATTGTCCCTCCTCTCTCATCTCCCTTCTTTTCCTTCCCCTATCTCTCCGCCATTTTCTATTTTTCCTCTCCATCTTCTCCATTCTCTGTCTCCTCCCTGATCTTTCTCCTCTCCATTCTCTCCTCTTCCTTCTATCTCCTACTCTTCTCCATTCTCTGTCTCCTCTCTGCTCTTTCTCCTCTCGCAGGCTGGAGGGTAAGTGGGGAGGGAGGAAGGCAGGGTGGTAAGTTAGGAGGGAGGCGGGAGGGTAAGTGGGGAGGGAGGGAGGCGAGTAAGTGGGGAGGGAGGCGGAGGGTAAGTGGGGAGGGAGGGAAGCAGGCGGGATGGTTAGTGGGGAGGGAGGCACGGTTGGAAGGGTAAGTGGGGATGGAGGCGGGTGGGATGGTAAATGGGGAGGGAGGGAGGCGGGTTAGTGGGGAGAGAGGCGGGCAAGTGGGGAGGGAGCTGTAGGGTGGGGAGGGAGGCGGGCGGGAGGGGAAGTGGGGAGGGAGGCGGGCGGGAGAAGTGGGGAGGGAGGCAGGCGGGAGGGATTAATGGGGAGGGAGTGTAAGTGGGGAGGGAGGTGGGAGGGTAAGTGGGGAGGGAGGTGGGAGGGTAAGTGGGGAGGGAGGCGGGTGGGAGAGATTAATGGGGAGGGAGGCGTGGGCCGAAGGGTGGGAGAGACAGAGAGAGAGTGTGTGTGGGAGAGAGTGTATGTGGGAGAGAGTGAGTGTGTGTGGGAGAGAGAGTGTGTGTGTGGGAGAGACAGTGTGAGTGTGTGTGGGAGAGTGGTGAGTGTGTGTGGGAGAGAGTGGTGAGTGTGTGTGGGAGAGAGTGGTGAGTGTGTGTGGGAGAGAGTGGTGAGTGTGTGTGGGGGAGAGTGTGTGTGTGGAAGAGAGTGAGTGTGTGTGGGAGAGAGTGAGTGTGTGTGGGAGAGAGAGTGTGTGTGGGAGAGAGAGTGTGTGTGGGAGAGAGAGTGTGTGTGGGAGAGAGAGTGTGTGTGGGAGAGAGTGTGTGGGGGAGAGAGTGTGTGGGGGAGAGAGAGTGTGTGTGTGGGAGAGAGTGTGAGTGGGAGAGAGAGTGTGTGGGGGAGAGAGAGTGTGTGTGTGGGAGAGAGAGTGTGTGGGAGAAGAGAGAGCGTGTGTGGGAGAAGAGAGAGCGTGTGTGGGAGAAGAGAGAGCGTGTGTGGGAGAAGAGAGAGCGTGTGTGGGAGAAGAGAGAGCGTGTGTGGGAGAGAGTGGTGAGTGTGTGTGGGAGAGAGTGGTGAGTGTGTGCGGGAGAGAGTGGTGAGTGTGTGCGGGAGAGAGTGAGTGTGTGCGGGAGAGAGAGAGAGTGTGTGCGGGAGAGAGAGTGTGTGTGGGAGAGAGTGTGTGTGGGAGAGAGTGTGTCTGGGGGAGAGAGTGTGTGGGGGAGAGAGTGTGTGTGGGGAGAGTGTGTGTGGGGGAGAGAGTGTGTGTGGGGGAGAGAGTGTGTCTGGGGGAGAGAGTGTGTCTGGGGGAGAGTGTGTGTGGGGGAGAGTGTGTGTGGGGGAGAGTGTGTGTGGGGGAGAGTGTGTGTGGGGGAGAGTGTGTGTGGGGGAGAGTGTGTGTGTGTGGGAGAGAGAGTGTGTGTGTGGGAGAGAGAGTGTGTGGGAGAAGAGAGAGTGTGTGGGAGAAGAGAGAGCGTGTGTGGGAGAGAGAGTGCGTGTGTGGGAGAGAGAGTGCGTGAGAGGAGAGTGAGTGTGTGGGGGAGAGAGTTTGTGTGTGTGGGAGAGAGTTTGTGTGTGTGGGAGAGAGAGAGTGTGTGGGGGAGAGAGAGTGTGAGGGGGAGAGAGAGTGTGTGGGGGAGAGAGAGTGTGTGTGTGTGGGAGAAGAGAGAGCGTGTGTGGGAGAAGAGAGAGCGTGTGTGGGAGAGAGTGTGTGTGGGAGAGAGAGAATGTGTGTGTGGGAGAGAGAGAATGTGTGTGTGGGAGGAGAGAGTACGGGAGAGAGAGTTGTGGGGGAGAGAGAGAGTGTGTGGGAGAGAGTGTGTGTGTGGGAGAGAGTGTGTGTGTGGGAGAGAGTGTGTGGGAGAGAGTGTGTGTGGTAGAGAGAGTGTGTGTGAGAAGAGAGAGCGTGTGTGGGAGAGAGTGTGTGGGAGAGAGAGAGTGTGTGGGAGAGAGAGAGTGTGTGTGGAGAGATAGTGTGTGTGGGAGAGAGAGAGTGTGTGTGGGGGAGAGAGTGTGGGTGAGAGAGAGTGTGTGTGTGGGAGGAGAGAGTGTGTGTGGGAGAGAGATTGTGTGGGAGGAGAGAGTGTGTGGGAGAGAGAGTGTGTGGGAGAGAGAGAGTGGTGAGAGGAGTGTGTGGGGGAGTGGTGTGTGGGAGAGTGTGTGTGTGTAGGAGAGTGTGTGTGAGTGTGTGTGAGAGAGAGTGTGTGGGGGTGGAGAGAGAGCGTGTGTGGGGAGAGAGTGTGTGTGTGGGAGAGTGAGTGTGTCGGAGGAGAGAGTGTGTGTGGGAGAGAGAGAGAGTGTGTGTGTGTGAGAGAGAGTGTGTGTGGGAGAGGAGTGTGTGTGGGGGAGATGTGTGGGAGAGAGAGTGTGTGTGGAGAGAGAGTGTGTGGGAGAGAGAGTGTGTGTGGGAGAGAGAGTGTGTGTGGGAGAGAGTGTGTGTGGGAGAGAGAGTGTGTGTGGGAGAGAGTGTGTGTGGAGAGAGAGTGTGTGTGGGAGAGTGTGTGTGTGTGAGAGAGTGTGTGTGAGAGAGAGTGTGCGTGAGAGAGTGTGTGGGAGAGAGTGAGTGTGGGAGTGGGAGAGAGTGTGTGTGGGAGAGAGTGTGTGTGGAGAGAGTGTGTGTGGGAGAGAGTGAGTGTGTGTGGGGAGAGAGTGAGTGTGTGTGGGAGAGAGTGAGTGTGTGTGGGAGAGAGTGAGTGTGTGTGGGAGAGAGTGAGAGTGTGTGTGAGAGAGTGAAGTTGTGTGGGAGAGAGAGAGTGTGTGAGAGTGAAGTTGTGTGGGAGAGAGAGAGTGTGTGTGGGAGAGAGAGAGTGTGTGGGAGGGAGAGAGAGTGTGTGTGTGGGAGAGAGAGTGTGTGGGAGAGAGAGTGTGTGGGAGAGAGAGAGTGTGTGTGTGGGAGAGAGAGAGTGTGTGTGTGGGAGAGAGAGTGTGTGTGTGGGAGAGAGAGAGAGTGTGTGTGTGGGAGATTGTGTGTGTGGGAGATTGTGTGTGTGGGAGAGAGAGTGTGTGTGTGGGAGAGAGTGTGTGTGTGTGTGGGAGAGAGTGTGTGTGGGGGGGAGAGAGTGAGTGTGGGAGAGAGTGTGTGTGGGAGAGAGTGTGTGTGTGGGAGAGAGTGTGTGTGGGGGAGAGTGTGTGTGGGGGAGAGTGTGTGTGGGGGAGAGTGTGTGTGGGAGAGAGTGTGTGGGGGAGAGAGAGTGTGTGTGTGGGAGAGTGTGAGTGGGAGAGAGAGTGTGTGGGGGAGAGAGAGAGTGTGTGTGTGGGAGAGAGAGTGTGTGTGTGTGGGAGAGAGAGTGTGTGGGAGAAGAGAGAGCGTGTGTGGGAGAAGAGAGAGCGTGTGTGGGAGAAGAGAGAGCGTGTGTGGGAGAAGAGAGAGCGTGTGTGGGAGAGAGAGAGTGTGTGTGGGAGAGAGAGAGTGTGTGAGAGGAGAGAGAGTGTGTGTGGGAGAGAGTTTGTGTGTGTGGGAGAGAGTGAGTGTGTGTGGGAGAGAGTTTGTGTGTGGGAGAGAGTTTGTGTGTGGGAGAGAGTGAGTGTGTACTGGAGAGAGAGAGTGTGTACGGGAGAGAGAGAGTGTGTGTGGGAGAGAGAGAGTGTGTGTGGGAGAGAGAGAGTGTGTGTGGGAGAGAGAGAGTGTGTGTGGGAGAGAGAGAGCGTGTGTGGGAGAAGAGAGAGCGTGTGTGGGAGAAGAGAGAGAGAGAGCGTGTGTGGGAGAAGAGAGAGAGAGAGCGTGTGTGGGAGAAGAGAGAGCGTGTGTGGGAGAAGAGAGAGCGTGTGTGGGAGAAGAGAGAGCGTGTGTGGGAGAAGAGAGCGTGTGTGGGAGAAGAGAGCGTGTGTGGGAGAGAGTGTGTGTGTGGGAGAGAGAGTGTGTGTGGGAGAGAGTGTGTGTGTGGGAGAGAGAGAGTGTGTGTGGGAGAGAGAGTGTGTGTGTGGGAGGAGAGAGTACGGGAGAGAGAGAGTTGTGGGGGAGAGAGTTGTGAGTGGGAGAGAGAGTGTGTGGGGGAGAGGGAGTGTGTGTGGGAGAGAGAGTGTGTGTGTGTGGGAGAGAGTGTGTGGGAGAGAGAGTGTGTGTGGGAGAGAGAGAGAGAGAGAGAGTGAGAGAAGAGAGAGCGTGTGTGGGAGAGAGTGTGTGTGTGGGAGAGAGTGTGTGTGGGAGAGAGTGTGTGTGTGGGAGAGAGAGAGTGTGTGTGGGAGAGAGAGAGTGTGTGTGGGAGAGAGAGAGTGTGTGTGGGAGAGACAGAGTGTGTGTGGGAGAGAGAGAGTGTGTGTGGGAGAGAGTGAGTGTTTGTGGGAGAGAGTGAGTGTGTGTGGTAGAGAGTGAGTGTGTGTGGGAGAGAGTGGTGAGTGTGTGTGGGAGAGAGTGGTGAGTGTGTGTGGGAGAGAGTGGTGAGTGTGTGTGGGAGAGAGTGGTGAGTGTGTGTGGGAGAGAGTGGTGAGTGTGTGTGGGAGAGAGTGGTGAGTGTGTGTGGGAGAGAGTGGTGAGTGTGTGTGGGAGAGAGTGGTGAGTGTATGTGGGAGAGAGTGGTGAGTGTGGAAGAGAGTGAGTGTGTGTGGGAGAGAGAGTGTGTGTGGGAGAGAGAGTGTGTGTGGGAGAGAGAGTGTGTGTGGGAGAGAGCGTGTGTGTGGGAGAGAGAGTGTGTGTGGGAGAGAGAGTGTGTGTGGGAGAGAGAGTGTGTGTGGGAGAGAGAGTGTGTGTGGGAGAGAGAGTGTGTGTGGGAGAGAGTGTGTTGGAGAGAGTGGTGAGTGTGTGTGGGAGAGAGTGGTGAGTGTGTGTGGGAGAGAGTGGTGAGTGTGTGTGGGAGAGAGTGGTGAGTGTGTGTGGGAGAGAGTGGTGAGTGTGTGCGGGAGAGAGTGGTGAGTGTGTGCGGGAGAGAGTGGTGAGTGTGTGCGGGAGAGAGTGAGTGTGTGCGGGAGAGAGAGAGTGTGTGCGGGGAGGAGTGCGGGAGAGAGAGAGTGTGTGTGGGAGAGAGTGTGTGTGGGAGAGAGTGTGTGTGGGAGAGAGTGTGTCTGGGGGAGAGAGTGTGTGGGGGAGAGAGTGTGTGTGGGGGAGAGAGTGTGTGTGGGGGAGAGAGTGTGTGTGGGGGAGTGTGTGTGGGGGAGAGTGTGTGTGGGGGGGAGAGTGTGTGTGGGGGAGAGTGTGTGTGGGGGAGAGTGTGTGTGGGGGGGAGAGTGTGTGTGGGGGAGAGAGTGTGTGTGGGGGAGAGAGTGTGTGTGGGGGAGAGAGTGTGTGTGGGGGAGAGTGTGGTTGGGGAGAGTGTGTGTGGGGGAGAGTGTGTGTGGGGGAGAGTGTGTGTGGGGGAGAGAGTGTGTGTGTGTGGGAGAGAGTGTGTGTGTGTGGAGAGAGAGTGTGTGTGTGGGAGAGAGAGTGTGTGGGAGAAGAGAGAGCGTGTGGGAGAAGAGAGAGCGTGTGTGGGAGAGAGAGTGCGTGTGTGGGAGAGAGAGTGTGTGAGAGGAGAGTGAGTGTGGGGGGGAGAGTGTGTGTGGGGGAGAGAGTGTGTGTGGGGGAGAGAGTGTGTGTGTGGGAGAGAGTGTGTGTTTGTGTGGGAGAGAGTGTGTGTGGGAGAGTGTGTGGGGGAGAGAGAGTGTGTGTGTGGGAGAGAGAGTGTGAGTGGGAGAGAGAGTGTGTGGGGGAGAGAGAGAGTGTGTGTGTGGGAGAGAGAGTGTGTGTGTGGGGGAGAGAGAGTGTGTGGGAGAAGAGAGAGCGTGTGTGGGAGAAGAGAGAGCGTGTGTGGGAGAAGAGAGAGCGTGTGTGGGAGATAGAGAGTGTGTGAGAGGAGAGAGAGTGTGTGTGGGAGAGAGTTTGTGTGTGTGGGAGAGAGTGAGTGTGTGTGGGAGAGAGTTTGTGTGTGGGAGAGAGTTTGTGTGTGGGAGAGAGTGAGTGTGTACGGGAGAGAGTGAGTGTGTACGGAGAGAGAGAGTGTGTACGGGAGAGAGAGAGTGTGTGTGGGAGAGAGAGAGTGTGTGTGGGAGAGAGAGAGTGTGTGTGGGAGAGAGAGAGAGTGTGTCTGGGAGAGAGAGAGTGTGTGTGGGAGAAGAGAGAGCGTGTGTGGGAGAAGAGAGAGCGTGTGTGGGAGAAGAGAGAGCGTGTGTGGGAGAAGAGAGAGCGTGTGTGGGAGAAGAGAGAGCGTGTGTGGGAGAAGAGAGAGCGTGTGTGGGAGAAGAGAGAGCGTGTGTGGGAGAAGAGAGAGCGTGTGTGGGAGAAGAGAGGGCGTGTGTGGGAGAAGAGAGCGTGGTGGGGAGAGAGTGTGTGGGTGGGAGAGAGTGTGTGTGGGAGAGAGAGTGTGTGGGGGAGAGAGAGAGGGTGTGTGGGAGAGAGAGAGTGGGTGTGGGGGAGAGTGTGTGTGGGTGGGGAATACGGGAGAGAGGTGTGTGTGTGTGGGAGGAGAGAGTACGGGAGAGAGAGAGTTGTGGGGGAGAGAGTTGTGAGTGGGAGAGAGAGTGGGTGGGGGTAGAGGATCGGCGATCAGG